>QJPP01001036.1:0-554015 GCA_003996215.1 Jaltomata sinuosa | reverse complement strand
ACTTGCTTTTATGCTTCTACCTTACATGCCAGTACATTATTGTCGTACTGACGCCCCATTGCCTGGTGGCGCTGCATTCATGCCTGCAGGTCCAGACAGAAACCCAGATAGACCTCTTCAGTAGGAGTTGCGGAGTTCAGCCATTTTGGTAAGCTCCATTCTTCCTGGAGCTGACGAGTCAGAGGTCTAGCTTAGATTTTGACCAGGTTATGTATATGTACAGCTTATGGGTAGTCCAGGGCCCTGTCCTGGATATGAGATATTTTACTTACTCCTAGAGGCTTGTAGACGTGTATATGTACATCAGTGTTGGGTATGGCCTTGTCGGCGTTGTTATTAGTTATCTACTATGATAATAGCCTGATAGGCCTTGAGTTGCTTAACTACTATTGAGCTTTTAGTGTTTCAAATTGCTATTCTTAGAGACCTTGTCGGTCTCAGACCCCCAGCAGGTTCAATAGAGATACACTCTATTTTGACACCCTCGGGCTTTTGGGGCTTCGGGTGTCGGTCATGCCTCCCATGGTTTGGGGCGTGACAATCCAGTTTTCCATGTTTCCTTGTTGAAGAAGTGTGTTGGTGATCCGAGTTTGATTGTTCCTTTGGAACATGTAGGTGTGAAGGATAGTCTCACATATGAGGAGGTTTTCGTCGAGATCCTTGATCGCTAGGTTCGGAGGTTGTGAAACAAAAAAGTCGCTTCAGTAAAAGTCCTTTTGAGGAATCAGCTTGTTGAAGGTGCTACTTGGGAAGCGGAAGAGGCCATGAAGGCCAAATATCCTCATCTCTTTCCTTCCGACTTAGTTCTAGCTTGAGGTATTAGTTTCCTCCTTAGTATATCACTCTGATTCTATTCCACCAGTTTCTCTCATGATCCTAGCATGCATACATGTTTCATGAAGTTAGTTTGTCATGTTTCAAGTTAAGAAGTTCATTTTCCATGATTACTCCCTTGATTTCTATTGTATGATATTTGGTTAGGCTTTTTTCCCCTCAGTTTCCCTTGTCTAGCCTTCATTCGAGGATGAATGATCCCAAGGGGGGATATTGTAACACCCCGTGCACGTATCCAACTATCTAAGTTAGAAACTTCATAAATTTCCCATGATTTAGGGTCTACGAGCCCAACCACGAGTCGTGGTTGGAACCATGGTTCATGGAAGGTACTCGTGGAATCAAGGATGCAAACGGTCACGATCCACGAGTCCAGTCTACGGTCCGTGGTTTGAATCACGAATCCATCCTGTTGACTCATGGAAAGTCTTCAGAGGGATGAAATTTCCCAAATTCCCTTCAGGAACTACGAGTCAAGTCTATGACTCGTCATTTTAATAATGAGCCATAGTCTTGAGTCGTGGTTTGACCGAGTCAGCTTAGCAACCTGAGTTCTACGACTCCATTCGACGAATCGTGATCCATTCCACGGATCTATCCTATTGACCCGTAGAAATGGATCTGCAGCCCAAGCTTCCAGCCTGAGTTCTACTATTGGAAAACGATGACTCATCGTTCAGATCACGACTCATAGACTGAGTCGTGGTCACTGTAAGTTGACCATTTTCCAGCTTTTTCCCCATTAAATCCCAGGATCATTTTGATCAATTCCCACCCTAGTATGTATTAAGTGAAGTTGTTTTTACTACTTTTAGAAAGGTTTTCACCCATATTACCCTAAGTTCATCCCAAGTTCCTCATTCTCCTCCCAAAAAGGAAAACGCCTCTTCAAGCTCAAGTCTCCAAGCTCCAAGTCAAGTCTCCAAATCTTTTCCATTGAAGTGGGTAATCTTCACCTAACGTATGTGGGTCTTTAGCAATGGGTTTCCTCCACCTTTGTGCTTAATATCCCCAACTCATGAATTTGAATTATGAAGTTATGAAACTAGGATTTTGAACCAAAATTGGAGAAAGTTTATAAAATCGGTTTCTATATTTAAATTCATGGTTGTTGATTGATTATTCATGATTTGATTATGATTCTTTCATTGATTTTGATAGCCCAAGCATAAAAGTGGATTTCTAGCATGAACCCATCAATTTACATGTTTTCAATAGGAAATTAGCATGATTAGCTATCATGGCACTTATGAACTTATGAAACTGCATGTATGATTCTTCAAGTATGAATTTTGTATGAAAAGCTTGTTTTGATCTATGGCTAAGTTAAGCCTTCAGATTATGACTTTGAATTGCATAGCATCAGATATGTCTTTTGCTATTCAAAATAGCTTTGGCATTAGATATGTCATTGGCTTTTACTTAGCTTTGGCATTAGATATGTCATTGGTTTTTACTTAGCTTTGGCATTAGATATGTCATTGGTTTTTTTCTTAGCTATGGCATCAGATATGTCATTGGTTTTGAACAGCTTTGGCATTAGATATGTCATTGGTATTATATGAGCTATATGTATGTTTTTGGGAGTAGTATTAGCACCGAGTTGGATGGGTGAGAGTACCCATGAGTCCCAAAACTACGTTTCCCCCGTAGGTTAAGTTTCGTGCTGGGCATCAGTCTCAGGTGATGACATTACAGTCATGCCTTTGTACCCATGGCAAGGTACATTGGGTCCTCTCGATGGGGCGTATACATCATATTCCATGTAGCTCACATGGTGTATGTTGGTTATAGAACCTCCCACAGAAACAGTTTATGATTAAAGTTGCATTTGACTCTAAATCAGATTTCAGACTTATTACTTATGATTATGCTTCGGCTTATGATATTTTACAGTCATTGCATTCAGTTATTCTTTAAAAGCATGATTTCAGTTATTCAAGTATTCTTAGCATGTTTTCACCATGTTCATGCATTGCTCACATACTTAGTATATTCCATAGTACTAATGCATATTGCACTGCATCCTTTTATGATGCAGACTCAGGTGTTCCTACTCAGATCCGTGGCTAGAGATCAGGCCAGTCCTACTTAGTTATTGGTGAATCCTCATAGTTCGAGGGCTAGGCTCCACCTCAGTTTTATGTCTTCTTTATATTCAGATGTTCGAGTTAGTTGGGGGTGTTATCCCAACAACTCTCTATGATAGTAGTAGAGGCTTTTCAGATATATACCTTATGAGACTATTTCTGAGTTGTACTTTGTAATTGACTTCTATTTATGATATTCTAAGTTTCTATCTTAGATCGCTTCCACTTATATTTTGTTATGCTTGAGAATGCTATGACCAAGGGTTAGATTGGGATCCTTGTGGTCCCAAGTCCCGTGTTTCGCCTAGGGGGTAACCTCGGGGAGTGATACTATTTTTCCAATAAGAAAGTTTGACTCAAAACTGGTTATCAGTATAAGACCAGAGAGATAAACTACATATATTTCAAGATGAAACCATATCAAACATCTTTATCTTAATATACCCTCATTTAGTTTCATTCCTAAATAGTGATTATGTATAATTAAGGATTTTCTAATTCAAACTGTTCAAAAATTTACAGAATGTAAATTTCTCCTACAAATAGGAGTCAATCCTAGGCAAAGAAACACACAACAATAACAAAGCCATTTAAACCAACATATCTCTGAACAAACACAGTTCACTTTTTCTTCCTCCTATTTAGACATGCCTAGAAACAAATCGAAGTTTTCTTTGATTGAAAATGAAACTAACAGGAAGGTCTCATACCAGAAGAGACAAAAAGGGATATTCAAAAAGGCTGAAGAAATCAACACTCTTTATGATGTTGAAATTGCTACAGTCATGTATAGTCCTTACACCAATGAACCTATGGTGTCTCCAAATCAAGATGATGAAATCAACACCTTCACAAAGTTTAGGGAGTTTCCAACGATGGAGAAATCAAAAAACATGGGGACAAGAGAAAAGTTGAAAAGGATTAAGAAGATGGAAGGAAAATTAGAAAGGTTATTGAAGGAAAATAGGGTCAAGGAGGTTACGAATGAGATGTATGAAATATTGAAGGTAAAAGATATTTCTACTGACATGCACCTTTATGATTTCAATGATCTGAGCTACGTGATAAATCAAAATCTCAAACACGTACATAAAGTGATGAAAAAGAAGGATGATGAAGAGGGTTCTACATCAAGTGCCCCATCAATGCCTTCAACAACAATGGCTTCTATGATGCCTTCACCAATGATGACTCCTCTATTTCCTGCTTCAGTGTCTCCTCCAATGACACTACAAATAGACCTTGCAATGGGTATACCCCCAATGGGTGTATCAATGCCAATAAATAACTACCAAAATTACTCAGCTGAATTTTCACAAAGTCCTCCATTGTGTGAGTTATTTAACTGGGATGAAAAAGTAGTGACTTTGTTGGATGACCTATCTTTGAAAAACAATAATGTTCATGATCCAAATCACACCAATAATTTTTAAGGACATAGAATCAACGTGTGTCTCTGTTAATTAGTATTGTTTTCTATATCGATATTGTTTCATGGACTATTTGTGTATTTAATTATTTTGCATATTTAAGATGTGTTATAAGAATCTCCACTTCTCTTTCCCTGTGTCCTCATTTGAAGTTTTCGTTTGTCGTGTTTCATTATTTTTTTTAAGTATGTTATTTTATTTACTTGTTAAATCTATGGTAATTTTTTTTTAATGTTTAGATTCTTATATATTTTTGCTCTTTAAAAGTGCTATTTATTATTGTTATTAAAATATTGTTGTTAGTATGATTTTCAGAAATGACCTCATACACTTTAAAAATCTAACAAATCAACTTATGTATCAGATAATTTTCATTCTGGAACATTTCACTGTAAAATAATAATGAATTTAAAGTTAAAATGAATTAAAATATTAAAGAAGATTATCTAGAATACCTATTTAAGATCCATTTATTGAAAAAGTAAGGTTATAGTACAAAATTTATTACTTTCCTGTCATTATATAGTTAAAAATTTCAAGTGTTCTGTTTTAAGTTAATTGTCTAGAATTGATTTCTACACCCCAAAACCTTAAAGTTGTATCATACTTTTATAGTTTAGATTCATTATTCTCATTTTTCTTGTTCTTCTTTTGTTAAGTGGAGAAATTGGTTCCACGTAGGGGTTCTGTTTGACAAAACTAATGTATCCCCTTGTATCAAAAATGGACTTTTTCTCATTTACTTAGCATATCAAAGACACAAATATTCAATAAAAAAGCTGAAAATAGGAGGAATGACTATATATTAATAAGTAAAATTTAAACTATGTCAATTAATAATAGTCTATTTTTTTTTTATAAAAAAAACGTAGATTTAGAGTGTAATGACTCTTCCGGTCATTTCCACGTATACGTTTTTCTTGTGCCGTTTAGAGGTTGTTTGTAGTGGCCCCAAGTCATTTAAGGCTTGTCGGGACCGGTAGTTTGGTGCCGGGTCCATTTTTTTGGTCGTATGATAAGTTTTGAAGTCAAGCAAGTCGGCAAAAGATATCGTAAGTTCTTTAATAAATTTTCTGAACTTTGGGTAAAATGTCTCAGAGCTTTTCTCTCAATATATAACGAGTTAGAAGTCCCCCGAAATACCAAATCGAAGGCCTACGAGTCTAGTTTTCAACGCACAAAACCTCACATCCAACTGATCTCGGAGTAAAACGTTATGACTACTTTACCACGGACTGTCTGGCAGAAACCGGATCGCGAACCGGATCGCGAACCGGGTCGGGTCAAAATTGATTTAAAGCCTCAACTTCACGTTTTAAAACGCCATTTCAGTTCTGAAACAGTGAGAAAACATAAGGGAGGGTTCCAAGAGAGTTCTTGAGTATCAAAATCGTGCATACTTAAAAATATTTAATTTAAAAGTTGAAGGTGGTAGAAAGTTATACTTTTACTGCCTTACTAAAATACTTTTGTTACGAGATATTCGTGTATGTATTTATTTTATAATATTTTTATAAATTATAATATTTTAACAGAGATAGTAAAGTTAGCTATGTTGAAAATTATTATTATAATATAGTAGGTTTTATTTGAAATGATTTTCTATTCATTATGATATATTCAAAAAGCTATATTTATTTTACCATGAACTTATGCAATACCCGAGTACTTACGTAGTGGAATAGAATTAATAATGTGGTGGCACCACACTTCCCCGTGGAAGTGGGTGGATGTAGCAACAAGGTAATGACTTCAATATGTGGCACTTAATTACTCACTTACTTTAATTATTAGGTAACCAATTTTTGTTCACTTTTGCAAAACTTTTAGCGGTGGCAGTAGTACTAATTTTCTAGGATTGAGACCAAGTTCATCTAACTTTTCTCATTCATTACCTAAAGATCAAGGTTTGTTGGTTGCTCCATATCTTCATACGCACATGGAGATAAGTAGGTGGAACCATTTATATTTTGACGTTATGTTTAATATCGAAAAGGAAATCAATTATCTACGTCAAGTTATTCAAGCCCGAGTTTGAGTTTTACTTCGTGTTGGAGTTTTTTTGGAGAGGTTCAAGCTTGTCATCGGATGACAGGTAGGTTACGGTTTATTTTCCCTAGACTCCGCATATATAGGATAAAATTGTACTAGCTGGCATCCTTGGGTTGGTTTATTAGGTTGGTACCACAGACCTCGACCGCTTTATTCATGTCCGCCTACTTTTTTTCCTCCGTTGCTTGTAGTACTTGCCGATATAATTTATTTACCCTTGTGGTCCTGTGAGACTTTGTTAACTCTGTAACATAGAAGGTGGGATATTGGGAATGTCCGCGAGTCCCGGGCATAAAATTATCCTTCTAGGCTGGTTATGCTTGCTGAGTAGCTAAGAGCCTGTGCAGGGTCGATAGGTTGATTGTGAGCTGCTGGGCAGCTATTGTGTTTGATCATACAATTTCCATGAATATAAAGAGGTTTTATACATGTTTTACTACGGTTTGGGCTTTGGGCCGACTGACACTATCTTCTAAACCTTGCATGGCCCCGGGGCCCCGTTTTTGATGGAAATGATTTGGATATGGTTTGATTTAACTTGTGAATATTTTTGGGTAAAAGAAAGTAAAATTATGATTTAAATCACCAGTTTTATGATTAACGCTAGACTCGGCAGGGCCGGGGTGCTAGTTGAGTTTTCTTGCTACTTGAGATGATTTTAGCCTCGGTCGGACCGAGCACCTGAGATGACTTTCTACTGTTTAGACCTGGTTATTCCTGGGCACCCTCGGAGGGGTTTTTGAGATATTTTCCTACTACTTTAGTCCTGGACAGGGTCTGGGCATGCATATTCGAGACTGGGTCTCTATCTTGAAACCGGACATGCTTCCGGACGACATGTTTTGATACTGAGTTTTAGTATGGGGTCAGGGACCTCCATGGACCTTGCCATCCGGGCCTGGGGCTGCGGGCTGCGTGTGCCGGAGGAAAGGTATACGGTGAAGTAGAGGTATACGGGCAGTGTCCTTCCATGGAACCTACCTGCTGGGCCGGATCGGCACCGGAGGATGTACATATAGAGATACCATTCATACCTTGCCAAGGATATGCATAGGTATGATGTGGATCCACTAATGATGTCCACAAAGGACAAGGAGGTGCAACCTAGTCTGACAGCTAACTCCTTTAAGCCTACGGTGGCGCCGTAGTCCTGGGACTTGGGGACTGCTTCTAAAGGTCATAGCCTAAGCTGACAGCTAAGCCTTCATCCCCTAGTCCGCTCATTACTAAGTCTACTCCCACTGAATGTAAGTAATAATGTATTGAAATAAAGGATAGCTTAAAATATTGATATGAATTCTAAAATGCACATAACATACTGAAGGATATGAATTTAAATTATGGAATGTCATTATCTGACTTAGTTGTCTAGCAAGTAATATTTATGAAGTACTGCAAATTATCACAAGCTAGAGTTTCTGAATTTTATCCATGAAACTATACTAATTCTCCAGGGAATATGTAATCAATACTATAAAAGCTGTAAGAATAGAATCACAATAATTCCCTAGGATTTAGGAACCCTAGGTCTGAAACATTCATGGAGAAAACTGAAGGCTGACTGGAATCTAGGGACCTAATGGGTGAAAGGAACCCACTAGTGAAATCCCACATACCTGGTGAAGAAATCCACGGAGAAATCCTTGGATTTTTGGGGGTGAACTTGATGAAGGCCTCTGTTAGACTAAGCCTTTCTAGTCGTTTCGGAAACAAGTCTTTTTGCTTCCCGTTCATCAGTTGACTTTCTCATAGAGAAACGAAAAATGAGAATCCTTTTCTGTCTTTTATGTATATATGAAAGGTCTTCATTATCTTTCTTCTTTCACATCTTTGGGACTTATCCGCGGCAGTCAGTCCTAAATAGTCTTGAAGTCCATTTAGATCTATTTCAGTTGCCAATGAAATGGAATATGGGGAACTCTCCATCTAAGTGGTTAATACGACGAGTCAATTCTCAATACGATGTTGCTATTCGTTTGTCCGTTGTGCTTGGTCATCCACTCCCATGCGATGTTCTTTCTCCTTTAGAGATAGGGAAGTTTAAGTTCTGCCTGTTCTTGGGAGAAAACTATCGCCTCTTTTGATTTTTTTGTTTTCTAAGTCCGGCTAATTTAGGATAGGCTTAGAGTAGTCAAAACAACGTAGCCTAGGCATTAAAATAGGTAGGAAATGTCTGGAATGCCCCTCAAAAAATAATTAGAAAAACTACTGAAATCGCGACTCAGGGATCACGACTTGGTTCTACGGCTCGTGGAAAGTTCCACGGGTCGTGTAACTCAATCGTGGTTTTTTGGTCCTAAAAGTTGGGCTACTGGATTGACCCTATGAGTTGGGTTCACAACTCGTGGAACCCACTCGTGGTTCCTGAACTGAGGTTCTTGGTTCTCTGAACTTTTGTTCCATGAGTTGGGTTCACGACTCGTGGAATTTTCCATGGGTCGTGTAACCCAATGGTGCTTCCTGAGGACTTGAGTATAGGCTACTAGAACAGGTTCCACGATTTGGGTTTACGACTCATGGAAACTCCCATGTATCGTGGAACACAATCGTGGTTCCTGGAAGTCATCTGCCATAAGGATTCCACAGACAAGTTCTACAGTCCGTGGAAACTTCTACGGTCCGTAGACTTGAGTCGTGGAATGAACTTCAGAGGAACAGTCCTCTGATCTTTGTTGCATGAGTCCATTCCATGACTCGTGTACTGTTCCACGACTCATGGAAGTGACTCGTGGTCCTGCTGTCAGTTGAAAAATTTAATTTCTTCTGGTTTTCTGAGCTAAGTATGGTCTTTGAAGTTCTGGGGTGTTACAATATCTCCCCCTTGGGATCATTTGTACTCGAATGAAGACAGAATAAGCTAACTTTGGAGGGAAAGAACTGAATTTCCTACCAATAGTGTACTAGAAACCAATATCTAACTGAACTGAGTTCCATAAACATGCAAGTATGTTGAAATGCGAGGGTAACTAATGGAACTAGGTGCTGAGACTTAATTAAACAAGAGTAACTGAGAGACTGTAGAAGAACTATTTACCTCAAGCTGAATATGAGTCGGAGGGAAAGAGGTGGGGATACTTGGACATCATGGCTGCTTCAGCTTCCCAATTACCTCCCTCTATGGACTGATTCCTCCAAAAAACTTTCACTGAAGCGACTTCTTTATTTCTCAACCTATGAACCTGACGATCAAGAATCTCAACTGGAACCTCCTCATAGGTGAGGCTATTCTTCAAATCCACACTCTCTAAGGGTACTATCGAAGTCAGATCACCCACACATTTCTTCAACAGTGAAATATGGAAGACTGGTTGAACTACTGCCAGTTCTGATGGTAACTCTAACTTGTAATCAACATTACCAACCGTTTTCAGGATTCTGTAAGAACCTACATATCTGGTACTGAACTTCCCTTTCAAGCCGACTCTCATTACACCCTTCATGGGTAACACTTTCAGGAAGACCCAATCGTCAACTTTAAATTCTAAGTCTCTTCTCCTAACATATGTACAGGACTTCTGATGACTCTGGGTGGTCTTTAGCCTATCTCTAATGAGCTAAACTTTCTCAATAGCCTCATGTACTGAATCTGGTCCAATTAAAGCTGCTTCACCTACTTCAAACCAACCAATCAGTGAACTATATCTACGCCCATAGAGGGCCTCGTATGGGGCCATCTAAATGCTTGAATGGAAGCTATTATTATAGGCAAACTCTATGAGAGGTAGGTGATCATCCCAACTACCTTTGAAATCAATCACACAAGCTCTCAACATATCCTCTAAGTTCTGAATGGTATGCTCTGCCTGACCATCCGTCTGTGGATGAAATGTTGTACTGAGATTCATCTGAGTACCAAGGCGCTTCTGGAAAGATCTCTAGAAATGAGATGTAAACTGAGGACCTCTATCTGAGATGATAGACAAGGGAACTCCATGCAACCTAACTATCTCACTGATGTAGATTCTGGCATAATCCACTGCTGAAT
Source organism: Jaltomata sinuosa (assembly GCA_003996215.1). Lineage (NCBI taxonomy): Eukaryota > Viridiplantae > Streptophyta > Magnoliopsida > Solanales > Solanaceae > Jaltomata > Jaltomata sinuosa. The sequence goes on along the minus strand of QJPP01001036.1, from coordinate 543,624 downwards.
CTGTAGTCTTGACAGCCAAGAAGTTAGTTGACTTAGTAACTCTGTCCACTATCACCCAAATGGAGTCATGTTGCCTGCGAGTATGAGGTAGACCTGTAATGAAATCCATGTTGACGACTTCCCACTTCTAAGTAGGAATACTAATCTCCTAAGTCACACCTCCTAGTTTCTGATGTTCTACCTTAACCTGCTGACAGTTGGGACAGTTAGCCAAAAACTCTACGATATTTCTCTTCATATCATTCCACTAATAGAATTCCCATAGGTCATGGTACATCTTAGTGGCACCTAGATGAATAGAATATATGGAATTATGGGCTTCAGAAAGGATCTTTTATCTCAACTCACCCACCTTCGGAACACACAAGCGACCCTGGTAACGAAGCAGACCATCTCCCCCTTACGAGAAAACCTCGACTCTCTACTGATGAACTGCACCATTTAACTAAAGTAATATAGGGTCACTATCCTGTTTCTCCTTAACCGCAGCTATCAATGAAGATTTTGACCCATTCTGAACTATCACACCACCATCTGTTGTGTCCATAACGCAAACTCCTAGCCGAGCAAGCCAATGAACATCTTTGGCCAGTTCTCTCTTCTCTTCCTCAACATGAGATACGCTACCCATAGACAGTCTACTGAGGGCATTAGCCACTACATTGGCCTTACCCGGATGGTAGAGCACATTCATATCATAATCTTTGAGAAATTCAAGCCATCTTCTCTTACAAAGATTTAATTCCTTCTGGGTGAACACATGCTGGAGGCTCTTATAATTTGTGAATACATTAACATGAACACCATCCAAGTAGTGCCTATAGATATTTATGGTAAACACAACCTCTCCATGATGAAGGTAGTGAGTTAGGAAGCATAAGCTATGACCTTACCCTGCTGCATCAAGAAACATCACATGACGACTTTGGATGCATCGTAATAAACCACATAGACATCTGAACCCTCTGGTAGATTCAAGACAGGAGCTGTAGTCAACCTAGTTTTCAGTTCCAAGAGGTTTTCTCAAACTCATCTGACCACTAAAACTTGACCTTTTTCTGAGTCAACTTGGTCAATGGGACAGCTATGGATGTAAATCATTCTATGAACCTCTTGTAATAACCAGCTAAACCCAAGAAACTTCTGATGTCTGTCGGAGAGGTAAGTCTGACAGTCCTTGACTGCCTCAATTTTCAGAGAATCAACTCGAATGCCATCAATAGACACCATATGACCAAGTAAAGCGACTGATTTAAACCTGAACTTGGCAAATAATTGGCGGTCCTTGAGAGTCTGCAAGATGACTCTCAGATGACTTGAATGCTCCTCCTCATTTCGAAAATAAACAAGGATATCATCAATGAAGAGAATGACAAACAAGTACAAATATTGTCTGAACACCCTGTTCATTAAGTCCATAAAAGCTCTAGGAGCATTGGTTAGCCAAAAACACATGGCTATAAATTCATAGTGACCATACCGAGTCCTGAAGGCAATATTGGGAATGTCATTACCTCTGACTCTGTGATTATGATAGACATATCGGAGGTCTATCTTGGAAAAGCAACCAGCGCCCTGAAGCTGGTCGAACAATTCATCAATCCTGGGGATGGGATATTAATTCTTGATCGTGACTTTGTTCAACTGACGTTAGTCAATGCACATTCTGATAGAACCATCTTTCTTACGCACGAATAACACTGGAGCACCCCATGGAGAGATGTTGGGTCTGATGAAACCCTTATCTAGCATGTCTTTCATCTGTTCTTTCAATTACTTAAAATCAACTGGAGCCATTCTGTAGGGAGGAATCGAAATAGGCTGGGTATCTAGAAGGAGATCTATTCTGAAGTCTATTTCCCTTTCGCGAGGAACTCTGGGAAGATCTTCTGGAAACAATTTTGAAAACTCATTCACCACTGGTACTAACTCAACATTTGTGGTCTCGGAGTTTGAATCTTTAACCTGAACATGGTGATAGATATACCCCTTGGAAATCATCTTTCTGGCCTTAAGGTAGGAGATATAATTACCTACAGTCACTGAGTTACTACCCTTCCACTCTAGGACTGGCTTGTTAGGAAACTGAAATCAAATGATCCTAGTTCTACAATTGAATGAGGCATAACATGAATGTAACCAATCCATGCCTAGAATGATATCAATGTCTACCATTTCTAACTCTACGAGATCTGTTGAGGTGACTTTTTGGGAAACTGTGACTGCGCAATTTCTGTATACCCGTCTAGCTATAACTGGGTCACCAACTGGACTAGAGACTCAGAAGGGTTCTAGGAGAGTTTCTGGACTAATACTGAAGTTTACTGCTATGTAAGGAGTGATGAAGGAAAGTGTAGCCCCTGGATCTAACAATGAAAAAACATCAGTATTAAAGACTCGCAATGTACCCGTGACCACATCAAGAGAGTCCTCCTGATCCTATCGAGCATGAAGAGCATAAAGCATATTTTTGTGCTGACCACCACCTGTACCAGACGAGGCACCTTGCTGAGTGGGGCGACCTGCTGGAGCTATTGTAGAACCAGTCTGAGTTTGTGGGCGAACATCCTTACCCTTCTAAGAAGCTGTGGAACAATCCCTCATCATATTGCCTCACTTACCACATCCAAAGCAATTTCTGCTGCATGTTATGCACTCACCTTGGTTGTTTCTACCACACTTCTTATACAGGGTTAGTGTGCCCACTAGTAACTGTACCTTGGGACATAGAATCAGACGCTCTATCTTGACGATCCTTCTTGAACTTGGGCACTGGGGCACTAGCAGAAGATTGAGCTGGTGCTGAATTTTTCTAGTGATATTGATAGCGGTTTCCACCTTCTGACCTCTGCTGAAAGTGGCGGTAATCACCTGTCCTAGCCCTCTTCGCATCACCTCCACTTTCCTTGATCTTTTCCTTCTTAATCTACTGAGCATAGGTAATGAGCATTGTGGTCTTGCATTCCTTGACCACATCATCAGACACTCTAGACATGAACTTGCTTATACGAGCTCTAGAGTCAGCTACCATGGCTGGAGCATGCTTGGATAGCTGAGTAAACTTCATAGCATAATCTCGCACGCTCATGTCATCCTGCTTCAGATTTATGAACGCCTGAATCTTGGCTTCCCTGAGCTCTAGTAGGAAGAACCAGTCTAGAAAAGTAGTCCTGAAGAGATCCCAAGTCACTGGTCCTACATTGGCACAACGAGACTCCTTCTACTGCTGGTACCAAGTATGAGCCACCCCTTTCAGCTGATAGGCAGCCAAGTCTGCACTCTCTACTGGAGTAACACCCATGATGTCTGTCAACTTCTGAATATCCTCTAAGAACTTTTGGGGATCCACCATCACACACCGCTGCTAATCGTCGGCCGTAAATTTTGGGGAGATTCCGATGAAGAGAAGCCCGTATAGGGCAGTAATGATTCGACATTTTTGATTTAGGATGAATTCCTGCCCTGGTATGATTCCATTTCTGCTCGTCTTAATATCGTTTGATTGATCAGTAATATTATTAGAGTCTTCAAGCATGATTATTGATTTAGGTGTAAAACGTGTTCCTCTATGTTTGAATGTTGCCATATGTGGGAATTCTTATCAATTGTGTTAGTTCCAGTATGCATTATGTCCGATTTGATTATCAAGGTCGTGTTTTCTTATGTTGTTCTGCCAATTTGATCGTTCCCTTTGTACCACAACTCAGTGAATTTAAAACTCTATGGTCTACTTGTCCCTTTTTCTATAACAACTTTTCATAGGTTAAATCATAGCCACTACAGATTTTGTTTGAGCATAATAATATGAATACATTGGTACTTATTTAGCTATGTTAAAACTTTGAATATGCTCATGTGGTGATCTGTTTGATTTACTCCTTTTCCTATCAACTTGAGGTCCTCACTTTTTACAATATATGATTTTGGGTACTGATCTATTTTAGTAAACTTTGATTGCTCTAAATGGTCATTTTCCTTCTCTGGTTGAAATTCGAATTGTGACAGCCTGCAGGTCTGTTATTTTTGGTACGCTATGCCTGATTTTATGCCAAATTGGTAATTTATATTTCTTCCCATTGTGACAACTCTAGTATTTGAATATTTTGGTAAACTTTGATTCTTCTTCCTTAATGGATCAAGACAGTTGTAGTATTTGTCTATCTATGGTAACTCTACCTTATTCCTTTCCCCTTTATTGGTTAAAACAACTTGAGTACTTATCTATTTTGGTAAAATTTGATAGTCTAAAATGGTTGTTTCCTTTCTTGTTTTGAATTTAATTGTGACTGCCTCCCCATGTGTCAATTATAGGAGCTTAATATCTTTACTTGGTAGTATGGGTTAGGCTTGCATAAATATGGTAACTTTGAATATGCTATATCTAATTTATTGAGTCTTGCGATTTGGCTGATTTGTGGTTATTTCCTTTCTAATTACTACTCTTTGTTGACTGGGATTTTGAGGCTATATAAGTAGCTCTTCTCCTCCCTATGGATGGAAGGGACACACACTGGAAGTCCCTCTTACTTCCTCACAGCACTCATACTATTACTCACACAGTTCTACCATTATTTTCTCTTTGATTACTGGCTTGAAAAGCTCTCATTTGTGCTGTTCGAAGTGCTGGCTCTCTGGAATCTCTTATTATTCTATTGCTGTTAACCGGTTAATCCCTAACATGTAGTATTCTTCTCTTCTATTTGGACTGTGTGATTTCCAGGAAATAAGAGTTAATCTGTTAGTTCGTTAATGATAGGAATTGCTAGATTGGTCTACTTATTTGCTTAAATATTATACAATCGCTAACATTCTTTTGCTCAGTGATGTGAGTTTATCTGTCTTGGTATTTGACTTATATTTTGGGTTCTTCTATTCATTGTAATATTTATTGTATAAACGGTATCAATTTAATGAAATCATGCAGACTTTACAGAGACTACTACTCATATTTTTAACTTCTCTTCTTGGTTGATAAGGGCTACTTATTGCTAATTGTGAAGGCTTTGAATATTTCCTGTTATTTGTGGATAATTGGTTAGTGTTTTATCAATGATGATTTCAATTCATATGCATGTTTACCTTTAGTTCGGAATATGTATCCATCTGTGTTTAGCCATGACTGTTCTGCGATTTGTTTATAAAAGCATGGCTATAGGATGTCAATTTAGAACTTATATTTTTGTTTGCATTAAACCACTGTTAGCATGAACTTGTTAGTTGGCTTATGTTGTTCGATTGGTTGGTTTATGTTATTACCGTTGCTTCTGGCTTGGTTTTGTTTTCGTTGTATTTTGTGGAATACGGAGGTCCTAATGTATTCCCATGCCTCGACATAAGCACTGCCTAGAATCCTTGAGATTCTCAGGAACTCTGACATGTCAAGGGTAGTTTCATGGGTCATACTAGGATCTTCTGAGTCCTATGCTATATTTAACAGGTCTCTATTAGAAGATGGTTACACAGTGAAGAGTTTCCCGATATTTGCGAGTCTCCAAAGCTTAGATCTGTCTTATTTTAATTTCGCATTTATTCATTGGTCTGTAATAATTATTGTATAAACTTCGATAATAAATGAAATACTTTAGGGGACTGCTATGGGGGAAGGGTAAACTACGTGCTATTTGCCTTAGTTGTTTGAAAATGCCTAGAAAACATGCCTATAGGTAAGTTCGTTTCAGCTTTAAAATTAATTAGCATGCTCTATGGATTAAAACCAGTTTTCAGTTCTGATTAGCTGCCACATTTATAAGTTAAATATGTTTCAGCATATAAATAACAAAGCTAGTTACCATGTTTAAAATCAGTTTCATCTTTTAAACAAAATCAGAATCATGTCTAGTTTAAAAATCGATTTCAGCATCAGTGTTCTGTGTATTTTAGATAGCATGCATGTACGATTAATTCAGTTTCTGCATATAACACAACTAGAAATCATGCCTATAGTAATCAGTACGTTGAAACTGTTTCAGCATGTTAAAATTGTTTCATCATGTTAAATTCAATTTCAGCATGTTAAAACCCCTTTTCAGCATATTCAATTATCTGACTATCATTTTCAACATTTTACTTCATTTAGACATCATGCCTATAGGATTTAAATTCGCTTCAGTATATTAAATCATTTAGATACAATGCCTATAGGATTTGAATTCGTTTTAGCATTGTAATTCATTTAGCTATCATGTCATATGATTTAAAATTTGTTCTAGAATCATCAAATTAGTTATCATGTTAGAGGTTTTAAAATCGGTTTCAGCTTTTAAATTAGGAGCCACATGTGAGTTAAAATCTATTTCAGCAGTTTAATTGGCTATCAGTTTTAGCATGATAATTAGTTTCAGCATGTTAATATTTATCTGTCCACAGTATTAAATCTCTTTTTTTTAGCATGCATAGATAACCATTAGATATCATGCTCATAAGATTTAATTATTAAATTTTCTGCATATCTATACTACTAGAAATCAAGTTTGTAGTTTAATAAGGCGTTAATTTCTGAAGCATAGTTTATCACCTCGTACCTTCATTAAATGATTAAGAGGCATGTTTGAGACTGTTATGTGTTACTTGTTTAAAAGTCCCTTGTTGTTTTTCTTAACGTTAACCCTGTGTCTAATTAGGAAACCTAAGATTTTATTTGTCTAGATCCACATTCAAGTTAGTAAGTCCAATGCCTCTTGGACATTAAGTTGTGACGGGTAAGCATCTTAAGACGCGTTAGATTTTTCTAATTTCTTTAGTACGCACTTAGGTAAAATAATCTTAATAACCAACTTAGGTGGGTAGATAGACAGATATGATGGAAATCGACCCGAGCAGAATATGACAATGTCTTTGGAATTGTCTTCGATAATAAGCCGGGCACTGATCCGAATAGGTTAAAACTAACCTAAGTTTAGCTCTTGTTTTATTATATGGTTGGGGTAGTTGTCTAAATCACTTAGTAATTAGGTTTTGTTTTCTATATTCCTGTGTTAATTCTGTCTTCTCGCTGATCTCCTTTTCGTTTCATTATTTATTTTTATTGCGGTTTATATGCATGATTTTTTTCCCTCACTTAGACTATTAGTAACTAATTTATCTACTTGCTTAAAATAAAGGTTTATTTGTTTAATTACTTAGTTAATAATAAGCTAATAAAATTGTCGACCCTTTATTTGTAACTTAATTCCCACATAAATAATGAATCAAGCAGGGACCCACATTTGTGGACCTCGAAAGGTGCTTAACACCTTCCTTTTGAGGTAACTTGAACCCTTACCTGATTTCTGGTGACGTAGACTTAAAATTTAATTTAATTGTAATTAGTTGGGATGGTTCCATAACGCACCTTAAAATTCGTTAGGTGGCGACTCTTCACTGTTTTTAAAATTCTAGACGTGACAACTCTTTTTGGATTTTAAAATTTTAAGATGAGTCTTTCTTTTCTATTGGTCCCAGATGGTTATTTCCTAGGCTGTTATCTACCATTGGCTAGAGGTCCTTGTGTTAGTTTGATATGATACTGGTGGTTTGTGCTGGAGATTGAAGTTTTGTATTAGGTTGAGTTGTATTGGTTATGCTAGTGAGCATTGGTCGGTTTTGCTTTTTTAGAGTGATGAGAGTCGACCCCTGTTTGTTTGGTTGGTTTAGGAGTTAGCAGGTTGGGGTTGGTTTCTTTTTTTCTTTTAGTTCAAGCCCAGTACGAGATGTTCTCATTTGTTTTCCCCAATCCCAGTTGGAATTAGTTTTTATCGTAGTACTCTGGTTGAGTTTTTAATTATGGCAGTGTGGTTGAGTTTTGGCTTTAGCATAGTGGCTAAGTGTTGACTGTAGCATCGTGGTGGCGTTGTACTCATAGAATTTTGGTTAAGATGGGCATTTGGCCCATTCTCCTCCTTCCTTATTGAATATTGACAATATAGAGATGGGATCTAAGGGAATAGCTCCAAGTTTTATTTGAGAAGGAGTTTGTGAAGTTCAGTGTATACTAAGAAAGGGTTTCGTTTAGTTGGAAAAGGAGGGAGATGGCTCCTTGTTATATATATATATATATATATATATATATGTTTTAGTAGCTGACTGCGGTGACGACTGAGGGTTTGCTTTGGATTGTGTATTGGTGACTTGTTTTGACCAAATACAGATTACAATGGCATTGCCTTAGATGAATTTAAGGTCAGATCCCTTCTAGTATGAGATCGAGGTAGTTGTCATTTTCAATACTACCTTTGAAAGGTTGTTGCATCGACTGTGGTTTCCTTGTTATATTCTTTGAGGGACCCAATTTTCAGTAGCATCTACGGATTAGGCAACTTGTATATTCATAGCTTAGCTAGCTTTGGTTCTTATGTTTTCATCGGCAGCGTATGGGTCTACTCATGGGTTTGACAGAAGCATGATTGGTAAATTAGTGATGGGTTTCAGAATCATGGCTTAGCAGACTACTTTGGGTGGTTCATGGGAGTTTCTCTTTGCTTGCAGCATCCTTGGGCCGGGAGGTAATGGGTGCGGGCAACATGGCTTTTTTACTTTGGTTTCGTAGTGGTTGTTGGCCTTGGACACCTAATCCTTGGCTAACCATTAGGTAAGGCTAGACATTCCAAATTTCAGTGGTGTTCTTAATAGTACGAGGTTCCTTCTACCTTGGTTGGATAAACTCAATGGTGTAAGTTTGAGAATCAACAGTGGAGTATGCTATATGTGATCAGGTTATGCGGGTTGAGGTTAGCGAGGCTATTTTGGGTTCTAATGATACTTGAAACTGGTGGTCACCCTTATTTGCTGAGGGTTGAAAGCTCGACTAGTTAATTCTTTAGGATTTGTATTTTGTGTTAGACTCTAGCATTTGTTAGACTCTTTTAGTGTGGGACAGGAGTTGCAGTGTGTTTGATGCTTTTGGAGTTAGTGGTTCATGTGCGGGTACAATAGACCAAATGGTTTTGAGTCAAAGGGGTGAGTTAAAGGTTTATGCAAAATTTTAATAACTATATGGAGACCTTGGGCATTAGACATCTTTCCTTTGCCTACACAGTGTTTGACTTGATTTTCGTGGCATGGTGGACTTCTTTCTGAGTTGAGACTAGTACGGTGATCTTAAATCCGAGTGGTGTTTGAGCAATAGGAGCAGTAACGGTACTTCTAGAGCTTGGAGCTTGATTGTTGGCTACGGACTTCGTGGTAGGCTTACCACACTCCTTGCAGGGTCTTGGTGTTAGTTTGGGTCTTTTGGGTAGGTTTCCCTAGATCATTCATTTTCTGTTGAATCAAACTCGGCACTGTTCAACGAGGTTGGCTTGGTTCGACAATTGGGAAGTTTTTTTGTTGACAAAGGGTGTTCATTCATGCCTTTCCCAACCCTGGTGTATGGATATTGTTTGAGCTTCGATGGTTGGTTCAGTTGACTTCTGGAATCAGGATTGATCCTAGTAAAAGCATTCATTCATTGGTTGATAGTTAATCGAGACAAGGTACCCCAATTTTCGAGGATAGTAGAATATAGCTTGACCTGGATAGAGTCTGATTATAAAGGTGACCTCATTCGAGGTTGAGTATCACAGGAACTATGGATATCCGGTGTTTCAGTTGATGTTTTGAAAGTTGCTGGAGTGTTTGACTTAAATGAACATTCATGATTATTCTGCAAAAGGGTTCAGGACAGAATAAAAGGTTTTGTGGATCAGCGAGTTACTGTGTTAGAGTTTTGGTTGGTGACTTTATAGGTGATCTTGGTTGTGGTATCAAGGATTTGAGTTCTTTGTGTTGAATGCCTTGGTTCTCTGGTTTTGATGTTGTGTCGGTGCTTTCGGTTGAGATTCTAAAAGTTCATCTTGATTGATAATACCTTGGAGTTTTCAAGTTAAGGGTTGGAATCTAGCTTGGCTAGTGAGGTGTTACGGCTTGTTTGCGGTTCTTTTGTTCCATTCTTTTCGGTTTCATTCGGTCGGGGAGGCGACCAGGGTTGTCCAAGTGAGTAGCACAAGCTTTGTATCCGCAGTTCTTTATTCCTTATGGTTTCCTTCTTTCTTGAATGTCAAGGATGAAAGTCCTTTTTAGTAGTGGATGATGTAATGACCCTTCCAGTCATTGATGCATTTTCGCCTCCCATATCCTGATAGAGCTTGGCTATAGTGGCACCAAGTCATTTATAACTTGTTGGGACCGATGGTTTGGTGCTCGGGCCGTTTGCTTGGTCATTGTGGTCGTTTCCTTATTTTAGAGCTTTAACTTTAGAAATCATTGACTTCAGTCAACATTCTTAGCTATCATTCTCGGAATCGAATTTCGATAGTTCTATTAGCTCTGGAGCATGGACTTTGGTCAAGGTGGACCTTTGGTTGGATTCGAGAGCTATTTAGCTTGGAATTCTCTCTCGTTCTGTATTTTCAGGCCAGTTGGGCTTGTTTGGTTAACTTTGGTCAACATTCGGAGAAGATGACACTGGATGGAAATTCAATCAGTGTTGTAAGCTCTAGAATGTCGAGTCTGTGTTAGTTAGTTGGTTGGTTCGAGTCCCGGTGAGCCGAGCTCATTTTGGATTTTTGGTTGTAGTTAGCTAGTGTGCTGACTTGGGTCAACATTCCTCTGAGATGACCTCGTATGGAAGTTTCATCGATTCCATGGAGTCCAAAATATCATTTCCACTTTAATAGCATTGTTGGTTTTTGAGTATCGAGTTCCGATTGTGCCCAGAATGTCCCATAGAAGTTTGAGTTTTTGCAGGTTTTTGTTGCAGGGAGGGCCTTCAGCGCCAGTGGTGCCCAGACAGCGTGATCGCGCTAGCCTGTGCATGCCATAAGTGCAAATAGCACTGTGCCAGTGCAATAACGCTCTAGTGCCCGCACGCGTGCCAGCGTGATGGCGCCTCAGCGCCTGGCCTCCTCATGCGCGATGGTGTTGCTTTAGCGCCAATGGCACTGACCAGTTAAAATTTTCTCCCTTCATTTTTCCAGCCTTGTTCCTCATAACTTCACCACACCAAATTGATAATACTCTATATCGAAGTGCTCCCATCAAATCTAAGCTAGGGGAATTAATTTAGTGGACGGATTTTGTTACTCCCTCGTCACTTGGTATGTTTCTCCTTCCCCAAAGTTTCTTCTTCGCCATTGTTACAAACCTCCTTTATTCTTGATTCTTAAATCTTAGGAATTCCTTGTAGAAGCTGTTCTTTTGGGGTTCCATGTTCGTGAGTTCGGTGATTTCACTTCCTTGGTGTGTTTCACCTCCTTGTGGTAAGTAGTTCTTGCTCTAGATTTTAGATTTTATTCTTGAAATTCTTCTTTAATTCTCTAACTTGAGCGGAGTGTTTTGGTCCCTTCCTCTTGGACAAATTTGCACAATTTTGGAGCATGCTCTCTTGGTATTGTTGTGATCATCGTGTTTCTTTTCATTTCTAATTTCAGGTTGTGGGCCTTGCAGGCTCACTTTTGACCTGAATTTCGACACGTCTATTATTATAGCAATACGGGTGTCGTTAGCCTTGTTTTACTGCATAAATTATGTTCTTGATAGTGCTTTCATGAATTGGACCTTCTCAGAGTAGTTCGAGCTTGGACGATGTCATTTCGGTAGCTAGTAATCGGACGAAAGGTAGGTTATGGGTTTTCCTACCTAGACTCATTATATATAGGCTACAACTGCATTAATTAGCATCCTTGGGTTGGTTTTATAGGTTGGTACCCTCAGACCATTTCTGCCTCTTATGTCCGTTTATTCCATATGTTGTTTGTAGTATTCGTGGTAATGTTGTACTATTACCCCTGTGGCCCTGTGTGGCCCTGTGTGGCCCTGTGTGGCCTTGTATATACCTCTGGACCATATATGGTGGGATATTGGGAATGTCCACGAGTCGCAGACATCATGATATTACTATAGGTTGGTTATCTATGTTGTAGAGCTGATTGTGCCTGCGCAAGGCTGATAGGAATGTTTGAGAGCCATTTTGGGCTAATCTATTATTTGCGAGCATATCATTCATGTAAAAGGTTTTCCGTACATGTTTTACTACTATTTTGGCTTCGGGCCTACTTCAAACATTTTTTAAACTCTGCATGGCCCCGAGGACCTATTTTTGGTAAAATGATTATCCAAAGGGTTTTTAGTACTGACTTTTATGAAAATTCTTAGAGTAGAGGGATATTACGATGACTTGATCACTTGTTTTCATATTGACACTAGGCTCGGCTGTGCTATAGCCCTAGATATATTTTCAATGGATTTAGACTCGGACATGTACCGGGCACCCTATTCAGGGAATTTTGAGACTTGATTACTGCTTTATCCCCGAACAAACTTTGGGCACCCTTATGAGGTTTTGAGATCACTGCTACTATTTCAGACCCGATTTAATTCTAGGAACGTCCTACGAGGGGCTGAATGTTGAGCTATAATTGAGGTTTTGCAGTTTGTATGTGGTCTATGAGTAGACCTCCATGGACCCTGTCATTCCTGGGCCAATGGATACGGTCTGATGAGTTTGCCAGGAGGTGAGGGATACGGTGTAGTAGAGGTACTCGGGTGCGCGTTCCATGTATCCTTCCTCTATTGGGTCTTTTAGGTACCAGAGGGGGTAAAATACGAGTTACTACTACACTGGATTCATCACATCATCATCATCATGCATATTTCATTAGGATTCCATCCTTGTTTATTGTGTGCTCAGTATACGCTCTGGTTGTATAGGCGGTCGAAAGGTTTGTTTTCACTTTATTGTGTTAATCAGTTGTAGGGGCAGCCTTTGGGACTGTAGGTAGATTATATTACTCCTTTCATTTCATAGAGCTTGTTTTGACCTTCGCTTTCAGTTGGATTAGTGGTTTTTGGCCTGTTGAGGCCATGGTTATTTGGACTGAGTTTATTGAGGGGCTAGTGGGTCATATATTATTGAGGCATAGTCTATGTGGCCTTCTGAGTAGTTGTGGGTTATCATATTATTCTTTATCGTGGATTTTGATTAGTGGATCTCAGTTCTTTGTGGGTTAGTGGGTTAGTTATTCTATCTTAGGGTTGCACCTGAGAGACTGTTTTCTGTCCATGCTTATCTTCTAGTTGGGTTTAGCATGATACTGTTCGTATATTTCTTCTTGCTTGAATATGTTGGCTTGCTTCCCTTTTTTCCCTTTTTACTTGAGGTTACCGGTATACCGCCCTTCTCTTTAAGCTCTCTCTATTTATATACTGTTATTGCAAGGATCCCAGGTGTGTTCTTCTTTTTTTCACCTGTGTTTCTGTGTTATGTATAACTTATGTGCTAGCATTGTATGCTTATAACTCTTTATTGACTATTCTTCGTGCTAGTTTCCATGTGCCTTCTCTATTGCTTCACTGATTGTTTCTTTGTTATGTGCTATATTACTATTTTTATATCTTATATGCGCTCAGTCGGCTGATGATTCTTACTGGTTGTCCGTTGCTTAGCAATTGGTGGTCATACTACACTTCTGCATTATTTTGGTGCATATATCAGTGTGACCTTTCGTCGTTGATCGCATGGAGACTCGTGCAGCTTGGGACATTCCAGACTAGGGTGAGCTCCTGACGACCAGAGCTTGACCACATCTCATATATCTTTTGTCACTGTTACTCTTTGTACTTTCAGAGACAGTTGTATATCATATTTTGTAATTTCTAGTACTTGTATTACATTATAAGCTTCTGTATTATCGAGACCAAGTCTTGGGGTTGGGGTAGTTTTCTTGTGTTATTTATATTTAGGTTGTTGCTTTCTCATTGTCTTTACTTGTATCTGCTTTCGCTTATTTCTGCTAATTGTGCGTATTGGTTAGGTATTAGCCTATTACTAACCGTTCTGGGCTACGAGAATAGAATCGCCTAATGGGGCGTTGTAGGTGCTATCATGACTTGAAAAATCAGATAATGACAATAGTCACACCTGTATTAAATCACAATTACAGTTTGTGGTGTTTAACGATGAAATATAGATCTCAAATAAGAAAGTATTATAGAAGCACTATGACATTAGGAAAACTTAAATGTTGATCGGTCTTCATTGCTCATTCAAGTAACTTCTCATAAAACTCACTTTGACCCTTCATTAACTTATATAAGAAAAATAAAAAATGACGAGAAAAAAAGACAAGATTCTCATTAATATAATCCAAATTACTATTTTGTTTATCGTATCATAGTGTACTTAGTATGGATATATCCTAAAGAAATTTAATTTTTTTTAAATCTCACACTACAAAACCTCTTTCATTAATTTGTGTTCTTCAATAAATATTTGAATTAGTTAAAAAAATACCATAAAATTAATTTTTTAAAAACATATTTATATATTATCAAAGTTGATATTTCAAAATTCTTAGCCACTAAATTAATTAAATTTTTATATGTAACTTTATTTAAAATGCTCTTTTTTTTAATCTCTAATTTTTTATATCAATAAACTAATTTCTTAATATATTGTTCTTTTAACTTTCTTGATCACTGAAATGACTAAGCAAGCACATTTATAACCATCTTTTATTGATACTACTTACGTAGATTTAAATAACACTATGTATTTTACCTAATAAGAAAAGTTTCACTAAAAATTGGTTATCTAAATAAGACCAGAGAGATAAACTACATATATTTCAAGATGATACCATATCTAACATCTTTATCCTATATACCCTCATTTAGTTTCATTCCTAAATTGTGATTATTGATAATTAAGGATTTTCTAATTCAAATTGTTCAATAATTTACAGAATGTAAATTTCTCTTACAAATAGGAGTCAATCCTAGGCAAAGAAACACACAATAATAACAAAGCCATTTGAACCCTCATATCTCTGAACAAACACCGTTCACTTTTTCTTCCTCCTATTTAGACATGCCTAGAAACAAATCGATGTTTTCTTTGATTGAAAATGAAATTAACAGGAAAGTCTCATACAAGAAGAGACAAAAAGGGTTATTAAAAAAGGCTGAAGAACTCAGCACTCTTTGTGATGTTGAAATTGCTATAGTCATATATAGTCCTTACACTAATGAACATATTGTATCTCCAAATCAAGATGATGCAATCAACACCTTCACAAACTTTAGGGAGTTGCCAACGATGGAGAAATCAAAAAACATGGTGACAAGAGAAGAGTTCACCAATAAAAGGATTAAGAAGATGGAAGGAAAATTATAAAGGTTATTGAAGGAAAATAGGGTCAAGGAGATTACGAATGAGATGTATGAAATATTAAAGGGAAAATATATTTCTACTGACATGCACCTTTATAATTTCAATGATCTGAGTTACATGATAAATCAAAATCACAAACACCTACAAGAAGTGATGAAAAAGAAGGCTGATGAAGAGGGTTCTACATCAAGTGCCCCATC
Organism: Jaltomata sinuosa; assembly: GCA_003996215.1. Lineage (NCBI taxonomy): Eukaryota > Viridiplantae > Streptophyta > Magnoliopsida > Solanales > Solanaceae > Jaltomata > Jaltomata sinuosa. The sequence goes on along the minus strand of QJPP01001036.1, from coordinate 528,300 downwards.
AATGCCTTCAACAACAATGGCTTCTATGATGCCTTCACCAATGATGACTCCTCTATTTCCTGCTTCATTGTCTCCTCCAATGACACTACAAATAGACCCTTCAATGGATATCCCCCCAATGGGTGTATCAATACCAATAAATAACTACCAAAATTACTCAGTTGAATTATCACAAAGTCCTCCATCGTCTGAGTTACTTAACTGGGATGATAAAGTAGTGACTTTATTGGATGACCTATCTTTGAACAACAATAATGTGCATGATCCAAATCACACCAATAATTTTTAAGGACATAGAATCAATGTGTGTCTCTGTTAATTAGTATTGTTTTCTATATCGATATTGTTTCATGGACTATTTCTGTATTTAATTATTTTTCATGTTTAAGTTGTGTTATAAGAATCTCCACTTCTCTTTCCCTTTGTCCTCATTTGAAGTTTTCGTTTGTCGTGTTTCATTATTTTTTTAAGTCTGTTATTTTATTTACTTGTTAAATCTATGGTCAATTTTTTTTAATGTTTCCTAGATACCTATATATTTTTGTTCTTTTAAAGTGCTATTTATTATTGTTATTGAAATATTGTTGTTAGTATGATTTTCAAAAATGACCTCATACACTTTAAAAATCTAACAAATCAGTTTACGTATCAGATAATTTTCATTCTGGAACATTTCAGTGTAAAATAATAATGCATCTAAAATTAAAATAAATTAAAACATTAAAGAATATTATCTAGAATACCTATTTAAGATCCATTTATAGAAAAAGTAAGGTTAAAGTACAAAATTTATTACTTCCTGTCATTATATAGTTAAAAACTTCAAGTGTTCTGTTTTAACTTAATTATCTAGAATTGATTTCTACACCCCAAAATCTTAAAATTGTATCATACTTTTATATTTTAGATTCGTTATTCTCATTTTTATTGTAATTCTTTTGTTAAGTCGAGAAATTGGTTCCACTTAGGGGGTCCATTAGACAAAATTAGTATATCCCCTTGTATCAAAAATGGACTTTTTCCCATTAACTTAGCATATTGAAGACATAAATATTCAGTAAAAAAGCTGAAAATAGGGGGAATGACTATATATTAATAAGTAAAATTTAAACTATGTCAATTAATAATAGTCTAATTATTTTTTGAAAAAAAAACATAGATTTAGAGATATCCAAAGTTATCTAGGCATGCTGGTGAAAGCTATAAATTCGTCAAATACATTATAATATACTATGGGTTGGCCACAAATATTTGTTTCTCTTAAACTTTCGCGGCATAAATTTTTTACTGACTTTATATATACCTCATTGTAACTTTGAAGAAAGGAAATTGTTTAACATAACTCTTTTACGATTTCAATAGAAGAAGATGAAGTTTAAAATTTTTCTTATGTTTTATTTTTAAATTTCTTATGTGTAAAATATAATAAAGACTGTAGGAGATTTGTCTTAAGACTAATAAAAATATAATGATCACACAATTAATTAACCAGATCAAATGACTTATTCTCGCTAATTTTATATAATTTCTACTCCACTGTGATAGAATCATAGATAAAGAAAACCAAGAACTTTTGATTAAGAAACTTGGTTTATTCTCATTCATTCTGATGCAAGATAATATATATATACTAAGATGTAGTAATTAATATCTTGAAGTAGATCTAGTCCCAAAATATAAATGCTTATATGATCAACAAAAGAAAATTCATGTTCATTTTACTTGTAATGAATTTACTTATATATTTCCATCAATTATAGAATTTAATTACTAGAGTTTCGTGGATCGGTATGATGACGTCTTAATCTATCTTCGGTAGGCTGTGAGACCTTCGTAGGAAATATCTATTCTTTGATTCCATATTGTGTGATTTATTCACTAACTGAATTCTAAACTTGTGTTTCATTCTTTCGCAGATGAGTAAAAATGAGGTCAGCTTCTACTTATGATGTTACGCCATCATCGGCTTCTGGGGTTCTAGTTAGGGGCCGAGGCTATGGTAAAGGTAGATCACATGGTGTAACACCATCTAGAGGACATGCCAAGTTATAAGTTGGTAATCTACCAACTTATTGAGCCTTTATTCATGAATTATTGTCATGTTTTAATGAAAATTAGAGGTACTTATTGCCTTTATTAATGAAAATACAGGTACTCTTGATCAAAAGTAGAAAACAAAGGAATTGAACCCAAAGAGCTCAAAAAGAGTTGAAGTGTGAAGGTGATTGAAAACAAGAAAGAATCTGCTGAGAGATGCGAATGACATGCGAGCCACACAATGTGGTGTGTGGTCAGCACCTCCCTTCACACGTTACCATAAATTCAACTGACATCACTAGTTGGCTGACAAAGAGACATGCGATGCACAAAACTCATGTTGCGACTGCACGTCATGTTACATGTCACGTCGCACCACTCCCGAAGGGCATTTTTGTTTAATGCCAAGTGACATTTTGGGAAGCTTCTAAACCCCATTTTGGGTTGTGTACTAGATATAGTTGATAATTTTGAGTATTGAGTTTATCCCAAGGAAGATATTAAGAGTACTCTTCTCTCTTCATCTTCAACACTTAGAATTCACCATTTTTGTATTAAATTGAACTTAGATTTCGATTTTGGCTTATATATGAATGAAAGTATGAGTTACGCAAATTGTATATCTTCTTATTTTCTTAGTATGAGAAGCTAATTTCCTAGTCTAGGGGCATGTGTATGATGGGTATTTGAATTTGGGTGTGGGTCTCATTTAATTGATCTTATAATTGATGAATTGATATGGGTCTATTGAATATCTCAAGTTTTAATCATAAAATTAATGGTTGCAAACATTAATTGAGTTTTCTTAATTGTGTTCTTGCTTGAAAGAGGGGGTCATAATTTGGATAGGAATTCAATAGTGGGAATTTGATATTTTCACCTTAGATTGAGGTTAGAAAGAGCTTAATTGATTAAAACTCTCATCTAAGAGTCTAAGCTAGAAATAGTATGACTTTCCCAAGCAATTGAATTGTTTGGTTTATGTTAAAACTGTGGTGTTTGAGTAAAGACCATAGGATATATATTTGGAGGATCGAGAGATTAACAAATATAACTAAATCCAATGATACTCATATCATTAATCGAGAATTTTCATAATTAATTAAGTACCCTAACCCTTTGTAGAATCCCATCGAAAACATACCCCTAGTCTCTTTCTCATTGATTACAAATCTCGTGTTTACATACACTTTTGTATTGAAATCGAAGATGTTACACGAATTTCTCTTTCTGATTGCCCCAATATTTACTTTTAACTTATTGGAGCATTTACTCTCTTAGTGATTATTTCTCAATGATCTCTTAGCGAATCGTTACTCCACTCTCCATGGATTCAAACCCGACACTCGTTAGGTTACTTTTGTTTTGTTTGACAATCGCTACCACCTCCTTCAAGAGAGTGATTTTGAGCATCATCACCATTGCAACATCTTCTGAGCCAGAGATTAAGTTCACAGATGAGGCTAACAGCCGGAGAATGTAGGGCCAGCTCAGGTTCCAACGAGTTTTGTACCCACCCCAGTATTGCAGGATACTATAGTTAATATTGTGAGTTTCTTGGAGGGTATGGCTCAGATAGGGGTTTTTCTTGTCACTCCTGATGGATCACAGACTAGAGATGGGGTTTAACCTTTAGAGCGAGTACCGATTCAAGTCTTTTAGACCCTTGGAGCACAACCTGCTACTACTATGGCTCTTTACATTAATGTCTTACTGGCCAGACTTGTTGCTCCACTAGTCGTGGCTAGGACAGTGATGACAGTTTATGAGCATAAGATGTTCAACAGATTCTTGAGATTGGTGCCTCCTAAGTTCACTAAGGCATGTGGGGAAGATGCATATAAGTTCTTTGTCAATTGTCAGGAGAGGTTGCATAACTTATGGTTGGTTGAGTCTCATGGTGTTGATTATACTACTTTTCATATGGTTTGCATAAAGAAGAATGGTGGAAATCTTATCTTGGTTGTGGACCAATGGGTTCGCCTCCTATGACATGGGCATAATTCTCTAGAACTATCCTTGAGAAGTATGTGCCTCGCGGTATGAGATAGAGTTTGATGGCTTAGAGTAGAGGACCATGAGAGTTACTAAGATTGAGATAAAGTTATATCCCCTGTCTAGGCATGCCTTGATTAGTATTCCATCAGAGGAGGAGCAGATTAGGAAGTCCATGAAGAGATTGATTACTCCACTTCATTTGTCTATGACATAGTTAGTGACTACTAGTGTCACGACCCAACCAGTCATGATTGACACCCACCCTAACTCTAAAGTGGGAGAACCATCTAACCCAACCCTTGACAAATTACCTAGAATTTACCTAAACAATTTTTTTCAATTCACTACTATTTAGCTGACTAAATACAATATTAATCAATCCCAACCATTACTGACTCATTTAAGAACCAAAACAAAAGAGTCGGGAAGTATTTCTAATTATTAAAACCCTCGGGACTCGAAAGTCACTGTATAAGAACGCTAAAGAATTTCAACACTAAGTCTAATCAATATCAAGAAGAAGAAATAAAATGAATGTCTCTGTCCCAAAACAAATGACATAATCAATATAAATATGATTTAATGGATGTACGGACATGGGGCTGAACCTTTAATTGATGCCTGAATCACAAACTAGAGCTGAGGTTTTATCTCAAATGTTGGAACATGCTAGAATTCAATCTGCTATCAAAGCAGCTTTAAAGCTAGTAGTGACAAGCGTAAGCAAACTTTGTGCTAGAATTGACACCATGGAGGTAGATGTTCAGGAGCTCAGGAAAGTAGTACTGCAAATCATACCAACGGTACCTAATTGGGATCTCAATCTACCGGGAACTACTTCAAGGTCCCCACCTAAGACTCATATCCCTCCTGATTATTGGTGCAAATGTTGGGACCCAAAATATGATGTGGGAACATATGAGATTCAATAAGTAATTGATCAAAACAACACTACCCCTGAGATCACCGAGCCACCCATCCACTATCACCCAGAGCCCCACTCATCTCATGTGGTAGACTGAGACCGTCAGCCTAGGCCTAGCTGGGCTGCTCCTCTTCCTTCATACCATGAGTTGATGATTCTTTCGGACAAGTGGGAGATTGTGTGTCCTTATGACCTTCTTAGAATTCATGAGGATCTATCCATTCCCTCGATAGAAGGATTTTAGATAGTTCTGAAGCATGCATACATCCTTCCACCATCACCATCTTGACCCCAAAGGACCCACTACCGTGTTTATGCACAAAGATATCATCGTCAGCATTATATCCACCAGGGCATCCTTGAAATTCATCTTTTTGTATAATTTTGCTCATCAGGGGCAATGCTTTATTTAAGTTTGAGGGGGTGTAAGTAGTACTTGAGCCACTTTGTGGAATGTCTAAATATTCATTTGTGGTTGTTGTGTTCTCAATTATTCCCTTGCCTAGCTTGATTCATTATATAGATATTGTGAATGTGAATGTCGAGTTATTTCTTCACGATTCATTGTTTCACTACTCGTGCCTTGTTAAAGCGCTTAGTGCCTACGCTGGGGCTTGATTTTAAATGATTCATGAACACTTTAAATTTTTTTGATCGCCTTGTTAATAGTAGATTAGTGAATAAACTCCAAGGATTTTCTTCATAGCACAGTTCTTTCCTAAGGAGCAAATTGTTTTTTTTTGTGTCTAACCGGGTTGGTATGTTTCTATGATAGATTGAGAGGAAACTTTCTTAAGTGAAAATGTCAAATTTTAGTTTAAAATTGAGTCTGTGTTTTGCTTGTCTCAAAATGAGCCCATCAAAAAAAAAATCTTGGAAAGAAGTTTTTGACAAATTAATGGAAAGAGGTATAATTATTTTGAGTAAAGAATTCTCTTGTTATGACTTGCATATTACCCATTTTGCTTGATCAATTTACAAACGAGTGTGTAAAAGAACTCGGAATAGCTTTTCAAAAGTTATTTGTCCTAATTGATTATGAGACTCATTTTGAAATTCTTGTGTTGTGATGCCTTGTGTGGTAAGGTTGTACTTAGTTCTTGTGTGCATGCGTTGTCTAGAACTTTCCCCCAATGTAATTCAAGGAAAAATACTTGATGGAACCGAGCTTGGAGGATAATCTTAGGCCCTTTTTGAATAAGCCACTTCACCCAAATTGACTTCCCTTTACATTGATCCTAGTATGCCCCTTTGAGCTTGTAACTTTTCTTTGGCACCCTGTTTGATAACTTGACCTTTCTTAGAACCTAATTTTTTGCACCCATCCTCCCTAATGGCTCGAAAGTGAAATGTAGGCTAAAATCCTAAGTTTGAGGGGTAGTAGGGAATTGAAATCATAACATATGGAAAACCAAAGTTTGGGGGTACATGCACCAATGAGGAGAAGAAAGGGATGTATTTCAACACAAGTTAGCACCATATTCCTAAGTTTAGAATTACTTCCAAATAGTCCAATGAAATGAACAAAATGAATAGAAAAGAAGGAATTGGTGCTACCAAGTGAAGGTGATAAAAGGATGTCAAATGGTCAAGATTTAAGGTAAATATTGGGTTTTGAGAGGGACAAATAAGGTGAAGTCATTGTTCAAAAATATGAGCGGTGTTTTGAATAATCACAAAGAGTGTTAGAGAGGTTTATTCACTTGAGCCAAATGCAATTCTTACCTTAACCCTAGACAACTTCATAACCCGCAAGTCCTTAGTGATTCTGAGCTTGTTAACTCAACATTAGTGGCAAATTACATAAAGGGAAAGCCTATGGTTCAATGCGTGCGCACTCAAACTTTCTTGAGAGAGTAAGAGTCTCTTTGGTTCTCTTATAATCCCTTTTGTGTGTAGATTGCATAACTGTAAGTGGGACTCTCTCTTTTAGTGAATGGCATCACACACTTGAAAGGAATGATAAAGTCTCTATTTTAATTAAGAGGAATGAGTGAGACAAGTTGGGTGGGAAATCTCGAGGCAAACCTTGAAGTTCCATGCCAATGATTTGAGAAGCTTGAAAATCTTAGTTTGAATGAGAAATTCCCATGTTTTTGAATGAGAAATGAAATCGTTTTGATAATCGTTTTTAAATAAGCAATTCCCTTTAGAATATGGTGGTCCAAATTGAGATGAGCATTGTACTTATGACTTCTGAGTCTAGGATGGTTTTACCTTATTTTGATCTAGTTGAGTGGTTTTGAGACTTCACAATTATTATTTGTGTTATCTTTCTTAATTATTGCATTTATTTTGTTTGGTATACCTACCACGGTTGGGGTGGGGTAGAGGTCATCACAAACCGTGTGATTTTGAATCGTGACAATTAGAGACTAGTGTAAAGGAGTTCTAAAAAAATAATTTATAGTTGTATGTCCCTTTTGTTCATTTATGTGTTTTCACCTCCCTTGTAGTGTTAGAGCTTGTCTGTAGTGGCCCCAGGTCATTTATGACTTATTGGAACTGTTAGTTCGGTGCCTGGGCCGTTTGCTTGGCCTTCATGGCCATTTCCTCATTTTAGAGCTTTAACTTTGAAAATTGACTTTAGTCAACATTATTAGCTATCGTGCTCGGAATTGAATTCTAACAGTTCTATTAGCTCTGGAGCATGGCCTTTGGTCTAGGTATACCTTTGGTCGGGATTCAGGAGCTATTAAACTTGGAAATCTCTCTCATTCTGTGTTTTCAGGCTAGTTAGGCTTCTTTGGTTGACTTTGGTCAACATTCGGAGAAGACAACCTCGGATGGAAATTCTGTCAGCTTTGTTAGCTTTGAAATGCCGAGTTTGTGTTAGTTAGTAGGTTGGTTCGGGTCCTGGGCGAGCCGAGCTCATTTTGGATGTTTGGTTGGCATTAGCTAGTGTTAACTCGGGTTAATATTCCTCCGAGATGACCTTGTATAGAAGTTTCATTGATTTCATTGAGCTCAAAATGCCATTTTAACTCTAATAGCATTGTTGGTTTTTGAGTATTGAGTTTCGATTGTACTCGGTATGCCCCGTAGAAGTTTGAGTATTTTGTTGGTTTTTTTTGCAGGCCGGGCCTTCAGTGCCAATGGCGCCCAGGCAGAGTGATCGCGATAGCCTGTGCATGCCATCAACGCTGATGGCACCATGCCAGCATAATAGTGCTCCAGTTCCCGCCCGCATGCCAGTGCGATGGCGTCCTGTTGGCACGATGGCGCCTAAGCGCCTGCCCTGCTCCTTCATGATGGCGCTGCTTTAGCACCAATGGCACTGACCAGCGTCCAACATCTATAATATCTTCTCCCTTTGTTTTTCTAGCCTTGTTCCTCATAACTTCACCAGACCAAATTGATAATTCTCTCTACTGAAGTGCACGCATGAACTCTAAGCTTAGGGAATTCATTTAGTTAACGGATTTTGTCGCACCCTCATCACTTGGTAAGTTTCTCCTTCCCCAAATTTTATTCTTCTCCATTGTTACAAACCTCCATTGTTCTTGATTCTTAATGCTTGGGAATTCCTTTTAGAAGCTTTTCTTTTAGGGTTGCATGTTCGTAGGTTCGGTGATTTCACTTCGTTGGCGTGTTTCACCTCCTTTTGGTAAGTAGTTCTTACTCCAATTTCTAATTTTATACTTGAAATTCTTCTTTAATTCTCTAACTTGAGCGGGCTGTTTTAAGCCTTTCTTCTTTGCCAAATTCGCTCAATTTTGGATCATTCTCTCTTGGTATTGTTGTGATCATCGTGTTTTTTTTATTTCTGATTTTTGATTGTGGGCCCCATGGGCTAGATTTTGACCTAATTACGACCCGGCTATTATTATAGCAATACGAGTATCATTAATCTTGTTTTAATGCATACATTATATTCTTGATAGTGTTTTCATGAATTGGACCTTCTCATAGCAGTTCGAGCTTGGATGACGTCATTCCCCTGGCTAGTCATCGGACGACAGTTCGGTTATGGTTACCCTTGTGGCCCCGTGTGACCTTGTATATCCCTTTGGACAATAGACGGTGGGATATTGCGAATTTCTGCGAGTCTCAGACATCATGATATTACTATAAGTTGGTTATCTATGTTGTAGAGTTGATTGTGCCTGTGCAATGCCGATAGGAATGTTTGTGATCCATTTTGGGCTAATCTATTATTTGCGAGCATATAATTCATGTAAAAGGTTTTCCCCGCATGTTTTACTAATGTTTTGGCTTCGGGCCTACTTCAAACATTTTCTAAACACTACATGGACCCGAGGGCCCATTTTTGGTAAAATGATTATGGAAAGGGTTTTTGGTACTGACTTTTATTGATAATTCATAGAGTAGAGGGGATATTACGATGACTTCATCAATAATTTTCATACTGACACTAGGCTCGGTTGTGCCGTAGCACTAGATATGATATTATATTACACTTTTCGTTTCATAGAGCTTGTTATGACCTTCTCTTTTAGTTGGATAAGTGGTTTTTGGCCTGTTGAGGCCCTGTTATTTGGAATTAGATTATTGAGGGGCTAGTGGGTCCTATGTTATTGAGGCACTATCTATATGGCCTTCTGAGTGGTTGTGGGTTATCAGATGTTATTCTTTATTGTGGATTTTGATTAGTGGTGCTCGATTCTTTGTGGCTTAGTTATTCCATCCTAGGGTTTTACCTGAAAGACTGCTTTCTGTCTATGCTTATCTTGTAGTTGGGTTTAGCATGATATTGTTCGTATATTGCTTCTAGCTTGAATATGTTGTCTTGCTTCCCTTCTTTCCCTTTTTACTTGAGGTTACCAGTATATTGCCCTTCTCTTTAAACCATCCCTATTTATATACTGTTGTTGCAAGGGTCCCAGGTGCGTTCTTCTTTCTTTAACTTTTGTTTGTGTGTTATGTATATCCTCTGTGCTAGCATTGAATGCTTATAACTCTTGATTGACTATTCTCCATGCTAGTTTCCATGTGCATTCACTATTTCTTCAGTGACTCCTTCTTTGCTATCTGCTATATTACTATTTTAATATCTTATATGCACTCAGTCGGACGATGATGCCTACTGGGTACCCATTGCTTAGCAATTGGTGCTCATATTACACTTCTACATCCTTTTGGTGCAGATATTAGTGTGAGCTTTCGCCATTGATCGCGTGGAGACTCGTGCAGCCTTGGATATTCAAGACTAGGGTGAGCGCCTGACGATCGGGTCTTGACCACATCTCATCTTTTTGCACTCTTACTCTTTGTACTTTCAGATAGTTGTATATCTTATTTTGTTACTTCTAGCACTTATATTCCATTAGAAGCTTATGTACTATCGATACCAAGTCTTGGGGTTGGTGTAGTTTCCTTGTGTTTATTTATATTCAGGTTGTTGCTTCCGCGTAGTCTTTACTTTTATCTGCTTTCACTTATTTTTACTTATTGTGCATATTGGTTAGGTAGTAGCCCATTACTAATCATTCCGTGCTGCGGAAATTGGTTCGCTTACTGGGGCGTTGTAGGTGCCATTATAACTTGAAAAATCAGATCATGATGACTTGGCATTAGAGCTCTAGATTCACCGGTGTCATGGTACATAAGCAAATGTCTATGTAGATTCTCGCGGATCAATATGATGATGTATGTATCCTATTTGCGGGAGGCTACATGGCATTATTAGTAAAAGTTGCATAGTCTTGGCTCCTTATCATGCATTCCTGGATCTATTGACTTCAAAACTAATGAGGACTCACCACTGAGCTACTGAGTTCGGATCCAAAATCAAACTAGGCATGGTCTAGATGCTGAATGCCTGAACCTACATCATAAAACGATGTAGTTCAGAAGTATGCGTCAGTACTTTGAATGTACTGAGCATGCAGGAAATGTAAAAGCTGGACAATATAGAACTGAACATGAAAATATATATACAACAACATAACTGAAAGCTGAACTGAATGCAATTACCAAGTATAAATCATGAGATAACATGTTGAACTGAATACTAAACATAAATACTATATACAAGGTCAATGCATATGAATCTGACTGTGGGAGACACTACTAACCGATATACCCCATGTTTAGCTAACTATGGGGACAACCTATTACCCTGGATGGAAAGGTATTCATACCTTGCCAAGGGTACGAACAGGTCTAACGTGGATCCACTACTAATGTCCACAAGGAACAAGGAGGTGCAGCCTAGTCTGACAGCATACTCCTTTAAGCCTACGATGGCACCATAGTTCTAGGAATTGGGGCTGCTTCTAAAGGTCTTAGCCTAAGATGACAGCTAAGACTTCATCCCCTAGTCCGCTAGGTACTAAGTCTACTCCCACTGGATATAAGTAATAATATACTGAAATAAAGGATAGATCAAAAAACTGATATGAATTTGAGAATGCACATAACATATTGAAGGATATGACATTTAAATTTTGGAACATGATTATCTGACTGAGTTGTCCAGAAAGTAATATTTATAAAGTACTGCAAATTATCACATGCTAGAGTTTCTGAGCTTTATACATGAAACTATGCTAATTCTCCATGATACATGTAATCAATACTATAAAAGCTGTAAGAATCGAATTACAATAATACCCTAATATTTAGGAACCCTAGGACTGAAACATTCATTGAGAAAACTGAAGGCTGAGTGGAATCTAGGGACCTAATGGGTGAAAGGAACCTACTAGTGAAATCCCACATACCTGGTGAAGAAATCCATGGATTTTTGGGGCTGAACTTGATGAAGGCCTCTGCTTGTTCTTGGGAGAAAACTATCGCCTCTTTTGATTATTTTCTTTTTAAGTTCGATGAATTTAATATAATAAAGGTTTTAGGTAGCTATTGACTAATAAAGTGGGCTTAGAGTAGTCAAAATGATTTAGCCTAGGCATTAAATTAGGTAGGAATTATTTGGAATGCCCCTGGAAAGATAATTAGAAAAACTGCTGAAAATCGCGACTCAGGGATCACGACTTGGTTCTAGGGCTCGTGAAAAGTTCCACGGGTCATGGAACTCAATCGTGATATCCTATTCCTGACTGTTGGGCTACATGATTGACCCTATGAGTTAGGTTCACGACTCGTGGAAACTTCGACGGGTCATGGAACCCACTCGTGGTCCTGAACTGAGGTTCTTGGTTCTATGAACATTGGTTCCACGAGTTGGATTAACGACTTGTGGAAACTTCCACTAGTCATGTAACCCAATCATGCTTCCTGAGGACTTGAGTATAGGCTACTGGAACAGGTTCTACGAGTTGGGTTGATGACTCATGGAAACTCCCACGGATCGTGGAACCAAATCGTGGTTCCTGGAAGTCATCTGCCACAAGGATTCCACGGACAAGCTCTACGGTCCATGGAAACTTCTACGGTCTGTAGACTTGAGTCGTGGAATGAACTTCAGAGGAACAATCCTCTGATCTTTGTTCCACGAATCCAGTCCACGACTCGAATGCAAGACGACCCTCAGATGACTTGAATGCTCCTCCTCATTTTGAGAATAAACAAGGATATCATCAATGAAGACAATGATGAACAAGTACAAATACTGTCTGAACACCCTGTTCATTAAGTCTATAAAAGCTGCAGGAGCATTCATAGTGACCATACTGAGGTCTGAAGGCTTTCTTTGGGATGTCACTACCTCTGACTCTATGCTGATGATAGCTGGATCTGAGGTCTATCTTGGAAAAGCAACCAACGCCCTAAAGCTGGTCAAACAAGACATCAATCCTGGGGATGGGATATTTTTCTTGATCGTGACTTTGTTCAACTAACGGTAGTCAATGCACATTCTGAGAGAATTATCTTTCTTACGCACGAATAACACTGGAGCACCCTATAGACAGATGCTGGGTCTGCTGAAGCCCTTATCTAGAAGGTCTTTAAGATGTTCTTTCAATTCCTTAAGCTCAGCTGGAGCCATTCTATAGGGAGGAATAGAAATAGGCTGGATATCTGGAAGGAGATATATTCCGAAGTTGATTTCCCTTTCGGGAGGAACTCTGGGAAGATATTCTGGAAACTCATTCACCACTGGGACTGACTCAAGAGTTGAGGTCTCAGAGTTTGAATCCTTAAGCCGAACAATGTGATAGATATACACCTTGGAAATCATCTTTCTAGCCTCAAGGTAGGAGATGAAACGACCTACAGGCACTGAGTTACTACCCTTCCACTCTAGGACTGGCTCGTTAGGAAACTAAAATCGAATGATCCTAGTTCTATAATTGACTGAGACATAATAGGAATGTAACCAATCCATGCCTAGAGGGATATCAAAGTCCACCATTTCTAACTCTACAAGATCTGCTGAGGTGACTTTCTAGGAAACTGTGACTAGGAAATTTCTGTATACCCGTCTAGCTATAACTGGGTCACCAACTGGAGTAGAGACTGAGAAGAGTTCTAGAAGAGTTTGTGGACTAATACTAAAGTTTACTGCTACAGAAGGAGTGATGAAGGAAGTGTAGCCCCTGGATCTAACAATGCATAAACATTAGTATTAAAGACTCGCAACATACCCGTGACCACATCAAGAGAGTCCTCCTGATCTTGTCGAGCTTGAAGAGCATAAAGCCTATTTTGGTGATGACCACCACATGTACCGGAAGAGGCACCCTGCAGAGTGGGGCGACCTGCTGGAGATGCTATAGAACCAGTCTGAGTCTGCGGGCGAACATTCTTACCTTTCTCAGAAGTTGTGGGACAATCCCTAATCATGTGGCCTGGCTTAACACATCCATAGCAATTTCCGCTGCCTGCCATGCACTCACCTTGGTGGTTTATACCACACTTCTTACACAAAGGGTTAGTGCGCCCACTAGTAATTGTACCTTAGGACTTAGAGCCAGACGCTCTATCCCGACGATCCTTGTTCAACATGGGCACTGGGCACTAGCAGAAGATAGAGTTGGTGCTGAATTTTTCTGGAGATATTGAGAGAGCTTGCCACCTTCTGACCTCTACTGAAAGTGGTTGTAATCACATGTCCTGGCCCTCTTAGCATCACCTCCCCTTTCCATGATCGTTTCTTCCTCAATCTGCTGAGCATAAGTAACTAGCCTGGAGAAATCCAGTTCCTTAATGAGCATTGCAGTCTTGCATTCCTTGGCCACATCATTAGACACTCCATACATGAACTTGCTCATACAAGCTCTAGATTCATATACCATGGCTGGATCATGCTTGGATAGCTGAGTGACTTTCAGAGCATAATATCGCTCGCTCATGTCATCCTTCTTCAGATTTATGAACTCCTGAACCTTGGCTTCCCTAAGCTGTAGTGGGAAGAACCGGTCCAAAAAAGTAGTCCTAAAGAGATCCCAAGTCACGTGTCCTTTAATGGCACAACGAGACTCATTCTACTGCTAGTACTACGTATGAGCCACCTCTTTTAGCTGATAGGGAGCCAAGTCTGCACTCTCTACTAGAGTTACACCCATGATTTTTGTCACCTACTGAATATCCTCTAAGAACTCTTAGGGATCCTCCTTTGACTTGGACCCATGAAACTCTGGAGGGTTCATCCGAGTGAAATCTCGAATTCTGGCTGCAGCAGTGTTGACATGAGGTGGGGCTAGAGTCACAGCCTGCTGGTTAACCAAGGCGATCATGGCCTAAGAAAGTACTTGAAAAGCAGCCCTGAATTCGGCATACATAACTTGCTTGTTCAACGGGTCTGCTGGAGCTGCTGGTGCAGGCTAATTCTTAGCGTTAGCTCTTCCGGGAGGCATTTTTCTGAAATACGAAGAGCATGAGTTAGAATAGAGGAGAATTAAATAGAGGTTATACTGTATAGCACGAACTAAAAAGAAGGAAGGGAATTTATTCCTAATGATGTCTCATAGCTTCTCCCCCATAAGTGTGGCGCACTTCATACCCATGAAGAAGACTCTACTTGACGCGGCTTTCAGACATCCTAGGAAACTTAAATTGGAGGCTCTGATACCAAGTTTTTCATGCCTTGAAGCTACCCCCTGGATGGAACATGGTTCTTAGTATCACGAGTGACCACAAGCTAACCCATGGCATGGAAAATATATACAAAATTAGGTTAAGACATGCACTGTGGGGAAGCTAAAATATTTTAATGTATAAAAATGGGAAGAACCCAAGAATCGGAATATAAATGATGTTTATAACAACATAGTGTTGCATGATGACCACACTAAGGACTACTGAATCTGGTCTATGTTACAATGCCATCTAACTTAATAGGAGTTGCTGGGACATCCCCCCAGCTAACTCTAATAAACTGAGAACTGAAATAAATACTGAATATATAAGCATGTCTATCACCCCCGAACTAATGAGGACTTACCACTGAGCTGCTAAGTGCGGATCGGAAATCAAACTAGGCGTGGTCTGAATGCTGAATGCCTGAACCTACATAATAAAATGATGTAGGACAAAAGTATGCGTCAGTACTTGAATGTACTAAGCATGCAGGATATGTAAAAGCTGGACAATATAGAACTGATCATGAAAATAGATATACTGCAACATAACTTAAAGATGAACTGAATGCAATGACCATGTATAAATCATGAGATAACATGCTGAACTGACTATTTAACATAAATATTGTGTACAAGATCAATTCATATGAATCTGACTGTGGGAGATACTACCAACCTATATACCCCAAGTTGAGATAACTATTGGACCAAACTATAACCCTGCATAGAAAGGTGTTCATACCTTGCCAAGGGTATGAACATGTCTGACGTGGATCCACTAATAATGTCCACAAGGGACAAAAAGGTGCAACCTAGTCTGACAACTGACTCCTTTAAGCCTATGGTGGCACCATAGTTCTAGGACTTGAGGACTTTTTCTAAAAGTCTTAGCCTAAGATGACAGCTAAGCCTTCATCCCTATTCCACTCGGTACTAAGTCTACTCCCACTGAATGTAAGTAATAATGTACTGAAATAAAGGATAGCTCAAAATACTGATATGAATCTGAGAATCCACATATCATACTAAAGGATATGACATTCAAATTCTGGAACGTGATTATCTGACTGAGTTGTCTAGCAAGTAATATTTATGAAGTACTGCAAATTATTGCAAGCTAGAGTTTCTGAATTTTATCCATGAAAATATACTAATTCTCCAGGAGACATGTAATCAATACTATAAAAGCTGTAAGAATCGAATTACAATAATTCCCTAAGATTTAGGAACCCCAGGTCTGAAACATGCATGGAGAAAACTAAAGGCTGACTGGAATCTTGGGACCTAATGGGTGAAAGGAACCCATTAGTGAAATCCCATATACTTGGTGAAGAAATCCATGGAGAAATCTTTGGATTTTTGGGGCTAAACTTAATGAAGGCCTCTGCTTGTTCTTGGGAGAAAACTATCGCCTCTTTTGATTCTTTTCTTTCTAAGTCCAATGGATTTAGGATAATGAATGTTTTAGGTAGCTTTTGACTAATAAAGTTGGCTTAAAGTAGTCAAAACAACGTAACTTATGCATTACATTATCTATGAAATGTCTGGAATTCCCCTGGAAAAGTAATTAGAAAAACTGGTGAAAATGTGAAAATCGCGACCCAGGGATCACGACTTGGTTATATGGCTCATGGAAAGTTCCACAGGTCATTGAACTTAATGGTGGTTTCATGGTACTAAAGGTTTGGCTACTGTATTGACCCTACGAGTTGGGTTCACAACTTGTGGAAACTTCCACCGGTCATGGAACCCACTCGTGGTTCCTGAAATAAGGTTCTTGGTTCTCTAAACTTTGGTTCCATTAGTTGGGTTCACGACTCGTGGAAACTTTCATAGGTTGTGTAACCCAATCCTGTTTCTTGAGGACTTGAGTATAAGCTACTAGAACAGGTTCCACAAGTTGGGTTCACGACTTGTGGAAACTCCGACGGATCGTGGAACCCAATCGTGGTTCCTGGAAGTCATCTGCCACAAGGATTCCATGGATAGGTTCTATGGTCCGTGGAAACTTTTACGGTCCATAGATTTGAGTTGCGGAATGAACTTTAGAGGAATAATCATCTGATCTTTGTTCCATGAGTCCAGTCCATGACTCGTGGACTGTTCCACGACTCGTGAAAGTGGATCGTGGTCCTGCTGTCAATTGAATTTTTTTTATTTCTTTTAGTTTTCTAAGCTAAGTCTGGGCTTGGAAGTTCTGGGATGTTGCACAGGTGATTACCCAGAGTTTTAGCCGCGGGTAGGTTCGATTAGTCTCATTTCTAATTTCATTGCGATTCTTGACTTGGTTTGAGTCTTCCTTTTCTAGTGGTCCCAGATGGTTATTTCCTAGTCCATTATCTACCATTGGTTAGAGGTCCTTATGTTGGTTCGATGTGATACTGGTGGTTTGTGCCAGAGATTGAGGTTTTGTATTAGGTTTAGTTGTATTGGTTATGCTAGTGAGTATTGGTCGGTTTTTACTTTTCTCGGGTGATGAGAGTCGACCCCTCTTTGTTTGGTTGGTTTAGGATGTTAGCAGGTTGGGGTTTCTTTCTTTCTTTCTTTTTCTTCAAGCCCGGTACGAGATGTTCTGATTTGTTTTCCCTAGTCCCAATTGGAATGAGTTTTGATCATAGTACTCTGGTTTAGTTTTAAATTATGGCAGTGTGGTCGAGTTTTGGCTTTAGCATTGTGACTAAGTGTTGACTTTAGTATTATGGTCGTATTGTACTAGTATCATTTTGGGTAAGTTGGGCATTTGGCCCATTCTCCTCTTTCCTTATTGAATATTAACAATACAGAGAGGGGAGCTAAGGGAATGGCTCCAGGTTTTATTTGAGAAGGAGTTTGTGAAGTTCAGTGTATACTAAGAAAGGGTTCCGTTTAGTTTGAAAAAGATGGAGATGGCTCCTTGTTATACACATATATATATATATATATATATATATATATATATAGTAGCTGACTGCAGTGACGACTGAGGGTTTCCTTTTGCTTGTGTATTGGTGACTTTCTTCGACCAAATACAGATTACAATGGCATTTCCTTAGATGAATTTTAGGTAAGATCCCTTATAGTATGAGATTGAGGTAGTGGTCATTTTTAGTACTACCTTTGGGAGCTTGTTGCATCGACTGTGGTTTGCTTGTTATATTCTTTGGGGGACCCAAGTTTTAGTAGCATCTACAGATTAGAAAACTTGTATATTCAGAGCCTAGCTAGCTTCGATTCCTAAATGTTCATCGGCAGCATATGGGTCTACTCATGGCTTCGACAGAACCATGATTGGTAAAATAGTGATGGGTTTCAAAATCATGGCTTAGCAAACTACTTTGGGTGGTTCATGGGAGTTTCTCTTTGGTTGCAGCATCCTTGGGCCGGGAGGCAATCTGTGCGGGAAACTTGGCTTCTTTACTTTGGTTTCGGAGTGGTTGTTGGCCTTGGACACCCAGTATCTCCCTAATCATTGGTTAAGGCTGGACATTCCAGATTTCAGTGGTGTTCTTAATAGTAAGAGGTTCCTTCTACCTTGGTTGGATAAACTTAGCAGCATAAGTTTGAGAATCAGCAGTGGTGTATGCTATATGTGATCAGGTTTTGTGGGTTGAGGTTAGCGAGGCTATTTTGGGTTTTAATGATACTTGAGATTGGTTGTCACCCTTGTTTGCTGAGGGTTGAAAGCTCAACTAGTTGATTCTTCAGGGGTTGTCTTTTGTGTGGACTCTAGCATTGGTTAGACTCCTCTAGTGTGGGACCGGAGTTGTAGTGTGTTTGATGCTTTTGGAATTAATGGTTTGTGTGCGAGTATAGTAGACCAAATGGTTTTGAGCCAAAGGGGTAAGTTAAAGGTTTATGCAAAATTTTGATAACTAGATGGTGACCTTGGGCATTAGACATCTTTCCTTTGCCTACACAGTGTTTTACTTAATTTTCATGGTATGGTGGACTTCTTTCTAAGTTGATACTAGTACACTAATCTTAAATGTGAGTGGTGTTTGAGTAATAGGAGCAGTATCGGTACTTCTAGAGCTTGGAGCTTGATTGTTAGCTACAGACGTCGTGGTAGGCTTTCCACACTCCTTGTAGGGTCTTGGTCTTGGTTTGGGTCTTATAGGTAGGTTGCCCTAGTTCATTCATTTTTTGTTGAATTAGACTTGGCACGGTTCAGCAAGGTTGGCTTGGTTAGACAGTTGGGATATTTGGTCATTGACAAAGGGTGTTTATTCATGCCTTTCCCAACCCTGATGTATGGATTTTGTTTGAGCTTCGATGGTTGGTTCATTTGAGTTCTGGATTCAAAATTGATCCTAGTTAAAGCATTCGTTCATTGGTTGATGGTCATTCATGATAGGGTACCCTAGTTTTTTAGGATAGTAAACTATAGCTTGACCTGGATAGAGTTTGAGTATAAAGGTGACCTCATTCGAGGTTGAGTATTATGGGAACTATGGATATCCAGTGTGTTAGTTTATGTTTCAAGAGTGTCTCGAGTGTTTGACTTATATGAAGCTTCATGATTATGGTGCAAAAGCTTTCAGGTCAGAATAAAGGGTTTTGCGAATCAACGAGTTACTGTGTTAGAGTTTTGGTTGGTGACTTTGTGGGTTATCTTGGTTGTGGTATCAGGGATTTGAGTTCTTTGTGTTGAGTGCCTTGGTTATCTAGTTTTGATGTTGTGTCGGTGCTTCCTGTTGAGATTCTAGAAGTTTAGCTTGATTGATAGGCCTTTGGAGTTTTCAAGTTATGGGTTGGAATCTAGCTTGGCTAGTGAGGAGTTAAGGCTTATTTG
The DNA here is from genome assembly GCA_003996215.1 of Jaltomata sinuosa. Lineage (NCBI taxonomy): Eukaryota > Viridiplantae > Streptophyta > Magnoliopsida > Solanales > Solanaceae > Jaltomata > Jaltomata sinuosa. The sequence continues at coordinate 508,622 of QJPP01001036.1, read as the reverse complement.
TGGTTCTTTGGTTCCATTTTATTGGGTATCATCCGGTCGCGGAGGCGACCTGGGTTGTCCAAGAGAGTAGGACATGCATTGTATCCGCAGTTCTTGATTCCTTGTTGTTTCCTTCTTTCTTGACTTTCAAGGATGAAAGTTCTTTTTAGTAGTGGATAATGTAATGACCCTTCCGGTTATTTATGCGTTTTTACCTCCCTTGTATTGTTAGAGCTTGCCTGTAGCGGCGCAAAGTCATTTATATCTTGTTGGGACTGATGGTTCGGTGCTCGGGCCGTTTGCTTTGCCTTTATGGTTATTTCCTTGTTTTAGAGCTTTAACTTTAGAAATCGTTGACTTTAGTCAACATTCTTAGCTATCATTCTCTGAATCAAATTTCGATATTCCATTAGCTCTAGAGTATGGACTTTGATCTAGCTGGACCTTTGGTTGGATTCGAGAACTATTTAGCTTGGAATTCTCTCTCTTTTTGTGTTTCCAGGCCAGTTGGGCTTGTTTGGTTAACTTTGGTCAACATTCGGAGAAGACGGCATTGGATGGAAATTCAATCACTGCTGTAAGCTCCAGAATTTGGAGTTTGTGTTAGTTAGTTGGTTGTTTCGAGTCCCGGGTGATCCGAGTTCAGTTTCGATGTTTGTTTGGAGTTAGCTAATGTTGACTTGTGTCAACATTCCTCTGAGATGACCTCGTATGGAAGTTTCATCAATTCCATTGAGTCCACAATTTCATTTCACTCTAATAGCATAGTTGGTTTTTAAGTATCGGATTCTGATTGTGCCTGGAATGTCCCATAGAAGTTTGAGTTTTTGCTGGTTTTTGTTGCACGCTAGGCCTTCACTGCCAGTGGCGCCCAGGAAACGTGATCGTGCTAGACTGTGCATTCCATCAACACTGATAGCGCCGTGCCAGTGCAATAGCGCTCTAGTGCCCACCCGCATGCCAGCGCGATTGCACCTCCGTGCCTGGCCTCCTCCTGCGCAATGGTTTTGCTTTAGCGCAAATGGCACTGACCAGTGTTCAAGAGCTATAAAATTTTCTCCCTTCATTTTTCCAGCCTTGTTCCTCATAACTTTACCACACCAAATTAATAATTCTCTCTACCGAAGGGCTCCCATCAATTCTAAGGTAGGGGAATTCATTTAGTTGACAAATTTTGTCACTCCCTCGTCATTTGGTAAGTTTCTCCTTCCCCAAATTTGCTTCTTCTCCATTGTTCTTGATTCTTAAATATTGGTAATTCCTTGTAGAAACTGTTCTTTTGGGGTTGCATGTTCGTGAGTTCGGGGATTTCACTTCCTTGGCATGTTTCACCTCCTTGTGGTAAGTAGTTCTTGCTCCAATTTTCGATTTTATTCTTGAAATTCTTCTTTAATTCTCTAACTTGAGCGGGCTGTTTTGGGCACTTCCTCTTGGCCAAATTCGGTCAATTTTTGAGCATGCTCTCTTGGTATTATTCTGATTATCGTTTTTCTTTTCATTTCTGATTTTGAGTTATGGGCCCTACGGGCTCACTTTTGACCCGAATTTTGACATGGCTATTATTATAGCAATACAGGTATCGTCAGTCTTGTTTTAATGCACAAATTATGTTCTTGATAGTGCTTTCACGAATTGGACCTTCTCAGAGCAGTTCAAACCTGGACGACGTCATTTTGGTAGCTAGTCAACGAATGATAGGTAGGTTATGGTTTTCCCTACCTAGAATCTATGTATATAGGCTATAACTACATTAATTACCATCCTTGGGTTGGTTTTCTTGCTTGGTACCCTCAGACCTTTTCCGCGTCTTCTGTCCGTTTATTTCATATGTTGTTTGTAGTATTCGTGGTAATGTCGTACTGTTATCCTTGTGGCCCTATGTGGCCTTTTATATACCTATGGACCATAGACGGTGGGATATTGGGAATGTCCACGAGTCTCGTACATCATAATATTACTATAGGCTGGTTATCTATGTTATAGAGCTGATTGTGCCTGCGCAAGGCCAATAGGAATGTTTGTGAACCATTTTGGGCTAATCTATTATTTGCGAGCATATCATTCATGTAAAAGGTTTTCCCTACATGTGTTACTATTGTTTTGGCTTTGGGCCTACTTCAAACATTTTTTAAACTCTACATGGCTCCGAGGGCCCATTTTCTGTAAAAGCATTATGGAAAGTGTTTTTGGTACTAACTTTTTATGAAAATTCTTAGAGTAGAGGGGATATTACGATGGCTTCATCACTGGTTTTCATATTAACACTAGGCTTGGCTGTGTCATAACACTAGATATGATTTTCTATGGATTTAGACCCGGACACGTGCCGGGCACCCTATTTAGGGAATTTTGAGACTTGATTATTGCTTTAAACCCAAACACACTTTGGGCACCCTTATGAGGTTTTGAGATCACTGCTACTATTTTAGACTCGATTTGATTCTAGGCACGTACTACGAGGGGCTAATTGTTGAGCTATATTTAAGGTTTTGCGGTTTGTATGTAGTCTATGAGTAGAACTCCATGGACCTTGTCATTCCTAGGCCAATGGCTACGGGCTGATGAGTGTTCCAGGAGTTGAGGGATACAGTGTAGTAGTGATACTCAGGTGTGCCTTCCAAGGATCCTGCCTCTATTGGGCATTTTAGATACTGGAGAGGGTAACATATGAGTTACTATTACACTCGATTCACCACATCATTATCATCATGCATATTTAATTTTGATTCCACCCTTGTTTGATGTATCCTCAGTATACGCTCTGGTTGTATGGGCGGTCGAAAGGTTTATTTTCACTTGATTGCGTTAATCGGTTGTAAGGGTGGCCGTTCGGACTGTAGGTAAATTATATTACTCATTTCATTTCATAGATCTTGTTATGACCTTCTCTTTTAGTTGGATTAGTAGTTTTTGGCCTGTTGAGGCCCTGGTTATTTGGACTGAGATTATTGAGGGGCTAGTGTGTCCTACCAATGTGGCCTTCTGAGCAGGTTTTGAGTTATCATATCTTATTCTTTATCGTGGATTTTGATTAGTGGATCTCGGTTCTTTGTGGCTTAGTTATTCCATCTTAGGGTTTCACCTGAGAGAGTGCTTTCTGTCTATGCTTATCTTGTAGTTGGGTTTAGCATGATACTGTTCATATATTGCTTCTAGCTTGAATATGTTGGCTTGCTTCCCTTCTTTCCCTTTTTACTTGAGGTTACCGGTATACTGCCCTTCTTTTTAAACTCTCTCTATTTATATATTGTTGTTGCAAAGATCCCAGGTGTGTTCTTCTTTCTATCACATGTGTTTCTGTGTTATGTATAACTTATGTGCTAGCGTTGTATGCTTATAACTCTTGATTGACTATTCTTCGTGCTAGTTTCCATGTGCCTTCTCTATTGCTTCAATGATTATTTCTTTGCTATTTGCTATATTACCTTTTTTATATCTTATATGCGCTCAGTCGGACGATAATGCTTACTGGGTACCCGTTGCTTAGAAATTGGTGGTCATACTACACTTCTGCATCCTTTTGGTGCAAATATCAATGTGATCTTTCATCGTTGATCGTGTGGAGACTCGTGCAGCTTGGGATATTCAAGACTAGGGTGAGCGCCTGGCGACTGTAGCTTGACCACATCTCATCTTTTGGAACTAATACTCTTTGTACTTTCAGAGACAGTTGTATATCATATTTTGTTACTTCTAGTAATTTTATTACATTAGAAGCTTCTGTACTATCGAGACCAAGTCATGAGGTTGGTATAGTTTCCTTGTGTTATTTATATTCAGGTTGTTGCTTCCGCATTGTCTTTACTTGTATCTGCTTCCACATATTTCTGCTTATTGTGTGCATTGGTTAGGTAATAGCCCATTACTAATCGTTCAGAGCTACGAGAATAGGTTCACCTACTGGATGTTGTAGGTGCCATCATGACTTGAGAAATCGGATCATGACGATAGTCACACCTTTATTAAATCACAATTACAGTTTGTGGTGTTTAATGATGAAATATAGATCTCAAATAAGAAAGTATTTTAGAAGCACTATGACATTAGGAAAACTTAAATGTTGATCGGTCTTAGTTGCTCATTCAACTAACTTCTCATAAAACTCACTTTGACCCTTCATTAACTTATATAAGAAAAACAAAAAATGACGAGAAAAAAAAGACAAGATTCTCATTAATATAATCCAAATTACTATTTCATTTATCGTATCGTAGCGTACTTAGTACGGATGTATCCTAAAGAAATTTACATTTTTTTAAATCTCACACTGCAAAACCTCTTTCATTAATTTGTGTTCTTCAATAAATATTTGAATTAGTAAAAAAAATACCATAAAATTAATTTTTTTAAACATATTTATATATTATCAAAATTGATATTTCAAAATTTTTAGCCACTAAATTAATTAAATTTTTATATGTAACTTTATTTAAAATGCTCCTTTTTTTGATCTCTAATTTTGTACATAAATAAACTAATTTCTTAATATATTATTCTTTTAACTTTCTTGATCACTGAAATGACTAAGCAAGCACATTTCTAACCATCTTTTATGGATTCTACTTACTTAGATTTAAATCACACTAACTATTTTTCCTTATAAGAAAAGTTTGACTCAAAAATGGTTATCAGTATAAGACCAGAGAGATAAACTACATATATTTCAAGATGATACCAAATCTAATCATCTTTATCCTATATACTCTCATTTAGTTTCATTCCTAAATAGTGATTATTGATAATTAAGGATTTTCTAATTCAAACGGTTCAAAAATTTACAAAATGTAAATTCTCCTACAAATAGGAGTCAATCCTAGGCAAAGAAACACACAACAATAACAAAGCCATTTGAACCCTCATATCTCTGAACAAACACAGTTCACTTTTTCTTCCTTCTATTTAGACATGCCTAGAAATAAATCAAAGTTTTCTTTGATTGAAAATGAAACTAACAGAAAAGTCTCATACCATAAGAGACAAAAAGGGCTATTCAAAAAGGCTGAAGAACTCAGCACTCTTTGTGATGTTGAAATTGCTACAGTCATATATAGTCCTTACACCAATGAACCTATGGTGTCTCCAAATCAAGATGATGCAATCAACTCCTTCACAAAGTTTAGGGAGTTGCCAACGATGGAGAAATCAAAAAACATGGTGACAAGAGAAGAGTTCACCAATAAAAGGATTAAGAAGATGGAAGGAAAATTAGAAAGGTTATTGAAGGAAAATAGGGTCAAGGAGGTTACGAATGAGATGTATGAAATATTCCAGGGAAAAGTTATTTCTACTGACATGCACCTTTATGATTTCAATGATCTGAGCTACGTGATAAATCAAAACCTCAAACACCTACATGAAGTGATGAAAAAGAAGGGTGATGAAGAGGGTTCTACATCAAGTGCCCCATCAATGCCTTCAACAACAATGGCTTCTATGATGACTCCTCTATTGCCTTCTTCAGTGTCTCCTCCAATGACACTACAAATAGATCCTTCAATGGGTATCCCCCCAATGGGTGTATCAATGCCAATAAATAACTACCAAAATTACTCAGCTGAATTTTCACAAAGTCCTCCATTGTCTGAGTTATTTAACTGGGATGATAAAGTAGTGACTTTATTAGATGACCTATCTTTGAACAACAATAATGTTCATGATCCAAATCACACCAATAATTTTTAAGGACATAGAATCAACGTGTGTCTCTTTTAATTAGTATTGTTTTCTATATCGATATTATTTCATGGACTATTTGTGTATTTAATTATATTACATGTTTAAGTTGTGTTATAAGAATCTCCACTTCTCCTTCCCTTTGTCCTCATTTGAAATTTTCATTTGTCGTGTTTCATTTTTTTTTTCTGTCTGTAATTTAATTTACATGTTAAATCTATGGTCTATTTTTTTAAATGTTTCCTAGATACTTATATATTTTTTCTCTTTTAAAGTGCTATTTATTATTGTTATTGAAATATTGTTGTTAGTATGATTTTCAGAAATGTCCTCATACACTTTAAAAATCTAATAAATCAATTTACGTATCTGATAATTTTCATTCTGAAACATTTCAGTGTAAAATAATAATGCATCTAAAATTAAAATAAATTAAAACATTAAAGAAGATTATCTAGAATACCTATTTAAGATCCATTTATTGAGAAAGTAAGGTTATAGTACAAAATTTATTACTTTCCTGTCATCATATAGTTAAAAAATTCAAGTGTTCTGTTTTAAGTTAATTGTCTAGAATTGATTTCTACACCCCAAAACCTTAAAATTGTATTATAATTTTATATTATAGATTCATTATTCTCATTTTTCTTGTTCTTTTGTTAAGTCGAGAAATTGGTAGAGAGTCTGTTAGACAAAACTAGTGTATCCCCTTGTATCAAAAATGGACTTTTTCCCATTTACTTAGCATATCAAAGACACAAATATTTAATAAAAAGCTGAAAATAGGGGGAATGACTATATATTAATAAGTAAAATTTAAACTTTGTCAATTAGTAATAGTCTAATTTTTTTGGAAAAAAAAAACCTAGATTTAGAGATATCCAAAGTTATCTAGGCATACTGGTGAAAGCTATAAATTCGTCAAATACATTATAATATACTATGGGTTGGCCACAAATATTTGTTTGTCTTAAACTTTCGCGGCATAAAATTTGAAGTTGTCACGACCCGATTTCTCGATCATGATGGCACCTACAACCCCCAGTAGGCGAACCAATTCTCGTAGCCCAGGACAGTTAGTGATGGGCTACTATCCAACAAATAAGCGGAAGAATAGTTTAATAAGCAAAAGTAAGGGAGTAAGATGAGGAGAATAGATAACAGGAGTATATATATATACATATGCGGAAACTAAACCAAACCCCAAGACCTGGTATCATAGTATAGAGCCAAAACTACATACATGGAGTGCAAACGATCCAAAACAATATATACAGATGTCTCTGAATGGTAATAGAGTACATGAAGCAGAAGATAAACTAAAGCTAAGCTCCGATCGCCAAGAGCTCACCCCCAGTCTGAAGTAGTCCCCAACAGATCTCCAAGCACGAATCACAGCGATCTAACGGCGATGGCCCATGCTAGGATCTGCACCCAAAGATGCAGGGGGGTAGGGTGAGCACCAAATGCGAAGCATAAGGTACCCAGTAGGTATCATAGGCCGACTGGGCGCATATAAGATAAAAGCGTAGTAACAGACAGAATAGAAGCAAGCAAGTCACATAAATCAATGAAAGGTACACAGGAACTAGCCTAGAGGGAAATCAACAGAACCACATGTGAGGCCAGTAAGCAGAATATACACACAATAGGCCACAGGTGAAAAGTAAGAAATAACGCATCCTGGGGTCCGGGGCAATAACAGTGTAATCATACTAAGTTACGAAATGGACGGTATAGCCGGTAAACCTCAATGTAAGAAGAGGGGAAAGAGTGATGATAGACCATGCTAGGGACCATGAATCAACTAACTAATCATATCAATTCAAAATCCAGAGACTAACAGTCTAGCCAGTAACCCATTTCAACTTAAGCCGTAAAGGGAAACAATTATGTAAAGTAAATAGCAAGAGTCTACCTACAGTCCCCGGCGCCCATACAACCCGAGGAACACAAACAAGTAAAACAAACTCACGGCATCCCATACTACCGGAAGCGTACAATCAACAAAACACCAAACCAAGGGTGGAACCTCAAACAATGAATGATATGATGCATGAAGATCTCAAGTGAAATGGTATCCCTGTATGTATCCTCCGCTGCCAGATCCGGCCCAGCAAGGTAGGTTCCATGGGAAGGGACACATGCCGTATACCTCTTACTGCCACCATATACCCTTCTCCGGCACACGCAGCCCGAAGCCCCAGGCCCATATGGCAAGGTCCATGGAGGTCCCTGACCCCATACTAAAACACAGTATCAAAACATGTCATCCGGAAGCAAGTCCGGTTTCAAGATAGAGACCCAGTCTCGAATATGCATGCCCAGACCCTGTCTAGGACTAAAGTAGTAGGAAAATATCTCAAAAAAACCCTCCAAGGGTGCCCGGGCATAACCTGGTCTAAACAGTAGAAAGTCATCTCGGGTGCTCGGTCTGACCGAGGCTAAAATCATCTAAAGTAGCAAGAAAACTCAACTAGCACCCCGGCCCTGCCGAGTCTAGCGTTAATCGTAAAAACTGGTGTTTTAAAACATAATTTTACTTTCTTTTACCCAGGAATATTCACAAGTTAAATCAAACCATTTCCAAATCATTTTCATTAAAAACAGGCCCCCGGGGCCATGCAAGGTTAGAAAATAGTGCCAGTAGGCCCGAAGCCAAAACCATAGTAAAACATGGATAAAAACCTCTTTATATGCATGGAAATGGTATGATCACACACAATAGCTGCCCAGCAGCTCACAATCAACCTATCGACCCTGCACAGGCCCACAGCTACTCAGCAAGCATAACCAGCCTAGAAGGATAATTCTATGCCGGGGACTCGCGGACATTCCCAAAATCCCACCTTCTATGTTCCAGAGTCAACAAGGCCTCACAGGACCACAAGGGTAAATAAAATATATCGGCAAATACTACAAGCAATGGAGGAACAAAAGTAGGCGGACATGAATAAAGCGGTCGAGGTCTGTGGTACCAACCTAATAAACCAACCCAAGGATGCCCATTAAAACAATTTTATCCTATATATGCGGAGTCTAGGGAAAATAAACCATAACCTACCTGTCGTCCGATGAAAAGCTGCTAGAGCGATGATATCCAATCCTGAACCGCTCCGAAAAACTCCGAAACAAAATCAAACTTGACTTTGGGCTTGAATAACTTGACGTAGATAATTGATTTTTCTTAATATCGCATCAAAATAATTTTCCACACCTAATTTCTTCAACCTATAAGGATACATATAGTAGTAGTATGCCTATATTAAATACACAGCCACTTAACTTTAGCTAATATACTAATGAGTGGAACAAGTGGCAGCCACCTATACAAGCCTAACTTTGTTGTACAATGCCTCCACTTCCACGTGGAAGTGGAGGTGGCAACCAATTTTATCCCGTTAAGTATATACTCGGGTATTGCATAAATTCGTGGTAAAATAAATATAACTTTTTAAATATACCATAACTAATAGAAAATCATTTCCAATAAAACTTACTATATTATAATAATAATTTCCAACATAACTAAATTTACTATCTCCGTTAAAATATTACAATGTACGAAAACCTTATCAAATAAATACATATACCATTATATCGTAACAAAAATATTTTCCATAAACCTTTAAAATATTTTTAAAAGGTAATAATAATATAACTTTTTACCAAATTCAACTTTCAAATAAAATATTTTCAAATACACGCGATGTTAATAAATTCTCAAACTTAGGCTCGCAATTCACCAACGCACGGTTTTGATACTCAAGAACTCTCTTGGAATCCTCCCTTATGTTTTCTCACTGTTTCAGAACTTAAATGGCGTTTTAAAACGTGAAGTTGAGGCTTTAAATCGATTTTGACCCGACCCAGCTCTTGACCCGGTTCGCAACCCGGTTTTTGCCAGACAGTCCGCGGTAAAACAGTCATAACATTTTACTCCGAGATCAGTTGGACGTGATGTTTTATGCGTTGGAAACTAGACTCGTAGACCTTCAATTTGGTATTTCGGGGGACTTATAACTCTTTATATATTGAGAGAAAAGCTCTGAGACATTTTACCCAAAGTTCAGAAAATTTTATAAAGAACTTACGATAACTTTTGCCGACTTGCTTGATTTAAAAACTTATCATACGACCAAACAAATGGACCCGGCACCGAACTACCGGTCCCGACAAGCCTTAAATGACTTGGGGCCGCTACAAACAAGCTCTAACGGCACAAGGAAAACCTATACGTCGAAATGACCGAAAGGGTCATTACATCATCCACTACTAAAAAGGACTTTCGTCCTCGAAAGTCAAGGTCAAGGGGGTACCTGAAGGCTCAAACAGCTGCGGATACTGGGCCCGCATATCTCTCTCGGTCTCCCAGGTAGCCTCCTCGACTGGACGGTTCCTCCACTGAACCTTAACAACCGTGATCTCTCGAGACCTCAATCTCCTGACATCTCTGGCCAAAATAGCTGTCGGCTGATCAACAAAGGCTAAACCCTCACCCAACTGAACTGAATCCCACTTTAACACATGAGAATCATCTGGGACATACCGACGCAACATCGAAACATGAAATACAGGATGTATAGCTGAAAACATCGGAGGCAAGGCTAGCTGATAGGCAACGCTACCAACCCTCTGAAGAATCTCAAACGGCCCAATGTACCTGGGGATAAGCTTGCCCCGCCTACCAAATCTCATCACGCCCTTCATGGGCGATACACGGAGAAACACCAAGTCATCGACACTAAACTCCAAGGTACGAAGCCTACGATCAGCATAACTCTTCTACCTGGTATGAGCTGCCCGAAGTCTGTCCTGAATCACTCAGACTCGGTCTAAGGAATCTCGAAGCAAATCTGTGCTCTGTGGCCTAGAACTAAAACCATCAAACCAACCTACCGGTGATCTGCAACACCTGCCATACAAAGCCTCAAAAGGTGCCATGCCGATACTCGAATGGAAGCTGTTATTATAAGCAAACTCTGCCAAGGGAACAAACTGATCCCAAGAACCTCCAAAGTCAAGAACACAGGCCCGAAGCATGTCCTCCAGAATCTGAATGGTCCTCTCGGACTGGCCATCTGTCTGAGGGTGGAAAGCGGTACTAAGATGAATCTCTGTACCCAAATCTCGCTGAATAGCCCTCCAGAACTGAGATGTGAACTGAGTGCCGCGGTCTAAAATGATAGAAGCTGGGACCCCATGCAATCGAACAATCTCACGAAGGTAGATCTGAGCTAACCTCTCTGCACCATAAGAAGTCTGAACCGGCAAGAAATATGCTGACTTAGTCAGCCTATCAACAATCACCCATATGGAATCAAACCCATGAGAAGTACGAGGCAAACCAAAAACAAAGTCCATAGTAATCCCTTTCCACTTCCACTCAGGAATGGGAAGTCGCGGCATCAAACCACCAGGTCTCATGTGCTCGAACTTAACCTGCTGACAGTTCAAGAACCGAGATATGAAATCCGCTATATCCTGCTTCATACCACTCCACCAGTGCTGTCTCACGTCTCTATACATCTTTGCTATGCCAGGGTGAATGGAGTATCTAGTACAATGTGCCTCATGAAGTAACAACTGAATAAAATCACTAATCCTCGGAACACAAAGGCGACTATCAAACCTCAGAACCCCATCTGAATCTAGAGTAGCCTGGCTGGTCTCACCCTGAACAACCCGATCACTAAGGTCACACAACTGCTGATCCTCAAACGGATGGCTCTGAATCTGATCAATCAAAGTAGAACGAACCTCGACACTGGCAAGAACTCTGCTAGGATCCGACAAGTCAAGCCTAACCAAACGATTAGCCAAGGACTGGATGTCCAAGGCCAACGGTAGCTCTGAAACTGAAAGAGAAGCTAGGCTACCCATACTCACTGCCTTCCAGCTCAAGGCATCCGCCATCACATTTGCCTTGCCCGGATGATACAGAATAGTAAAGTCATAGTCCTTCAGTAACTCGACCCATCTCCTCTGTCTCGAGTTCAACTCTCGCTGACTCGTGATATACTGAAGACTACGGTGATCAGTGAAGATCTCACAGTGAACTCCATATAGGTAATGCCTCAAGATCTTGAGCGCGAAAACTACCGCTGCCAACTCTAAATCATGAGTGGGGTAGTTGCGCTCATAAACCTTCAGCTGCCTCGACGTATATGCTATTACTCGACCCTGCTGCATCAACACACAACGAAGACCAACCCCAGAAGCATCACAATACACGGAGAAGCTCTGACCCTCAACCGGCAAAATCAAAACTGGAGCTGAAGTCAATAAGGCCTTAAGCCTCTGGAAACTATCCTCACACTGATTCGACCACTAAAATGGGACATCTTTCCTAGTCAGCATAGTCAAGGGTGCTGCTATGGAAGAAAATCCCTCAACGAACTGTCGGTAGTAACCTGCTAACCCAATAAAGTTGCGGACCTCAGTAGCAGTAGTAAGTCTAGGCCAATCACAAACCGCAGAAATCTTTCCCGGGTCAACCTTAATCCCATCCTTAGACACCACGTGCCCTAGGAATGCAACTGACTCAAGCCAAAACTTGCACTTTGAGAACTTGGCATAAAGCCGATGATCTCTCAAAGTCTGGAGTATAACCCTCAAGTGTTGCTCATGCTCATCTCTACTACGCGAGTATACCAAGATGTCCTCTATAAAAACTATCACAAATGAGTCCAAATACTGGCCAACAACCCTGTGCATCAAGTTCATAAAGGTTGCGGGGGCATTAGTCAACCCAAAAGACATCACCAGGAACTCATAATGGCCATAACGTGTCCTGAATGCAGTCTTAGGGATGTCCTCCGCCCTAATCCTTAACTGACGGTAGCCAAACCTCAAATCAATCTTCGAAAACATGACTGAACCCTGAAGCTGGTCAAACAAATCATCAATCCTCGGCATCGGATACCTATTCTTCACTGTCACCCTATTCAGCTGTCGATAATCAATACACATGCGCATCGACCCATCCTTCTTCTTCACGAAGAGAACAGGAGCACCCCAAGGTGACACACTAGGTCTAATAAACCCCTTAGCTAACAGATCCTGGAGCTGCTCCTTAAGCTCCCTCAACTCAGCAGGAGCCATACGGTAAGGAGAAATAGAAATGGGCCTAGTGCCCGGCTCTAGCTCAATAGCAAAATCAATATCTCTCTCAGGTGGAAGGCCTGGCAGGTCGGTAGGAAACACATCGAGGAAGTCTCTAACCACAGGAACAGACTCAGGAGAAGTAAGGTCAGCACTAACATCTCGGACATATGCTAGATAAGCTAAACACCCACGGGAAATCAACTTCCTAGCTCGAAGACAAGAGATGATCCCAGATGGTGCATGGCTAACAGAACCCTGCCACACAACCGGGGATACACCGGGCACAACTATGGTAATGGTCTTGTCATAACAATCCAAAAACACTACAGGTGAGGGATAACCAGTCCCCTGCCCAGTATCACATCAAAATCTAGCATATCAAGATCATCAAATCACCCCAAGTCTCTGAATCACCAATAGATAGCATACAAGATCTCACAATCCGATCCACTACTAAAGAATCTCCTACTGGGGTCAAAACAGAAACAGGAACAGATAATGGCTCACTAGCCAACCCCAAACAAGGCACAAAGTAGGAAGATACATATGAACAAGTGGATCCAGGATCAAATAAAGCCAAGCAGACTGATGGCACACATAAATCATACCTGTAATTACAGCATCTGAGGACTCTGCCTCTGATCTCCTAGGGACCGCATAAAACTGACGACGACCTCCACCTGCCCGACCGCCATCCCTACCACCTTCTCTGCCGCGTGGAGCACCACCTCTACTCTGACGACCACCCCCTCTAGCCGGAGGCTGAACTGCTCGTAAAGTCTCGGCCAACTGAATTGTACCCTGCTGAGGGCAATCTCTAGCAAAATGACCCATCGCACCACAAGTAAAACAAGCCCCTAATGGCCTACTCAGTCGAGATGAACCAGCAGATCCCGTATGACCACCACGACCTGATGCCCCAGAAATTGTACCCCTCAAAGACTGGCTGCTATAGCCCTGATGGCTGCTCTGACCCTGCTCGAATTGGGTACTACCGAAAGTCTGAAGGGAAGCCTGAACCGGTCGGCTGGACTGACCCTGGTACTGCTGTGGCTGATAACTCAAGCTCCACTGGCCAGGACCTCTACTACCATATCTGGAACCACTGTAGACACCCTGATGCTGAGGCCTCTTATGTCTGAACCCCTGATCATGTCGCTGTAAGTCCTCCACAATGCGGGTATAGTCTACGATAGCCTGAAATGACCGACCACTGGCGATCAATATCTCAGTTGGCTGCCTGATCTCTGGCCTCAAACCCCATACAAATTTGTGAATCCTATCTGCCTCGGTAGGAATGATCATAGCTCTGAACGGTTCTAGCTGATGAAAACGGGTCTCATACTCTGAGATAGTCATAGACCCCTGCATAAGGTGAGTAAACTGCTCCCTGCGACGCTCACGATCACTCTGAGGTAGGAACTTGGCCATAAAGGCCTCATAAAACTCAGACCAGGTCAAAGTAGGTGACGATGGTGGTCTACAAGCAACCTGGGACCTCCACCATAACTTCGCTGGGGCCTCCAACTGATAGGTAGTATAACCAACCTCGTGAGTCTCCAACAAACTCAAATGATGCAACATCTCCTCACAGGTAGTAATAAAGTCATGTGGATCCTGTACAGAAGTACTAGCAAACCACGGAGGTGCTAACCTCAAAAACCTACCCAACGCCTTCTGCTTTGACTCTATCATAGCTGGGCGAGGAGCAAGAGGCTGTGCAACGGATGGAACCGTAATGACCTCCGCACGGGGAGCCATAGTAGTAGGCTGCGCTCCTGAGCTCTGTGCACCCAGGACTGCCCCCTGAGCGAATGTTTGCGCTACCTCAGAAGGCCGCTCTCCAATCATACCCAAAATCTGTAATAGTAATCCCCGAATACCTGGAGACTGAGCTGCGGCTGGAGCTGGCACAGAAGTGGGCACTATAGCTGGTACTGGAGCTGGAGCTGGGGCTGGTGCTGGTGGTACCTGGGCTGCCCCCTGATCTACATGCCGCTCGGGCTCTATCTCCACTCTAGCAGCCCTATCTGGTGCGACTGCTCGAGGGCTTCCTCGACCCTTAGATGGAGTGGGAGGCTCAACTCCGCGTGATGCCAATGATCTCGTACGAACCATCTGCGGAAAAATGAAGGAGAGCAAATGAGATTTTCAGAAACTTCAAGGGTTCTACGCACGACAAAGAAGCAATGAAAGAGTCAAATATCCTAAAATGTCATTGTAGCCTCCCAAAGATTGAGTACGGACGTCTCCGCCCCGATCCGCAGGACTCTACTAGACATTGGCTCCTATACCGATGACACCGGTGAACCTAAAGCTCTGATACCAAGTTGTCACGACCCGATTTCTCGATCATGATGGCACCTACAACCCCTAGTAGGCGAACCAATTCTCGTAGCCCAGGATAGTGAGTAATGGGCTACTATCCAACAAATAAGCGAAAGAATAGTTTAATAAGCAAAAGTAAGGGAGTAAGATGAGGAGAATAGATAACAGGAGTATATATATATACATATGCGGAAACTAAACCAAACCCCAAGACCTGGTATCATAGTATAGAGCCAAAACTACATACATGGAGTGCAAACGATCCAGAACAATATATACAGATGTCTCTGAATGGTAATAGAGTACATGAATCAGAAGATAAACTAAAGCTAAGCTCCGATCGCCAAGGGCTCACCCTCAGTCTGAAGTAGTCCCCAACAGATCTCCAAGCACGAATCACAGCGATCTAACGGCGATGGCCCACGCTATGATCTGCAACCAAAGATGCAGGGGGGTAGGGTGAGCACCAAATGCGAAGCATAAGGTACCCAGTAGGTATCATAGGCCAACTGGGCACATATAAGATAAAAGCGTAGTAACAGACAGAATAGAAGCAAGCAGTCACATAAATCAACGAAAGGTACACAGGAACTAGCCTAGAGGGAAATCAACAGAACCACATGTGAGGCCAGTAAGCAGAATATACACAAAATAGGCATAGGTGAAAGTAAGAAATAACGCACCTGGGGTCCTTGCAATAACAGTGTATACATAATAAGTTTATGAAATGGACGGTATACCGGTAACCTCAAGTGTAAGAAGATGGAAAGAGTGATGATAGACATGCTCAGGGACATGAATCAAACTCAACTAATCATATCAATCTCAAATCCAGAACTAACAGTCTAGCAGTAACCAATTTTATACTTAACTGTAACAGGGAACAATTATGTAAGTAAATAGCAAGAGTCTACCTACAGTCCCCCGGCCGCCCATACAACCGAGGAACACAAACAAGTGAAAACAAACCCTATGGCATCCCATACTACCGGAGCGTACAATCAACAAACACCAAACAAGGATGGAGCCTCAAACAATGAATGATATGATGCATGAAGATCTCAAGTGAAATGGTATCCCTGTATGTACCTCCTCCGGTCCCGATCCGGCCCAGCAGGTAGGTTCCATGGAAGGACACTGCCCGTATACCTCTACTCCACCGTATACCCTTCCTCCGGCACACGCAGCCCCAGGCCCAGATGGCAAGGTCCATGGAGGTCCCTAACCCCGTACTAAAACTCAGTATCAAAACATGTCATCCGGAAGCAAGTTTAGGTTCAAGATAGAGACCCAGTCTCGAATATGCATGCCCAGACCCTGTCCAGGACTAAAGTAGTAGGAAAATATCTCAAAAAAACCCCTCCAAGGGTACCCGGGCATAACTGGGTCTAAATAGTAGAAAGTCATCTCGGGTGCTCGGTCTGACCGAGGCTAAAATCATATAAAGTAGCAAGAAAACTCAACTAGAACCCCGGCCCTGCCGAGTCTAGCGTTAATCGTAAAAATTGGTGTTTTAAAACATAATTTTACTTTCTTTTACCCAGGAATATTCACAAGTTAAATCAAACCATTTCCAAATCATTTTCATTAAAAACAGGCCCCCGGGGCCATGCAAGGTTAGAAAATAGTGCCAGTAGGCCCGAAGCCAAATCCATAGTAAAACATGGATAAAACACCTTTTATATGCATGGAAATGGTATGATCACACACAATAGCTGCCCAGCAGCTCACAGTCAACCAATCGACCCTGCACAGGCCCACAACTACTCAGAAAGCATAACCAGCCTAGAAGGATAATTCTATGCCCGAGACTCGCGGACATTCCCAAAATCCCACCTTCTATGTTCCAGAGTCAACAAGGCCTCACACGACCACAAGGGTAAATAAAATATATCGACAAATACTACAAGCAACGGAGGAACAAAAGTAGGCGAACATGAATAAAGCGGTCGAGATCTGTTGTACCTACCTAATAAACCAACCCAAGGATGCCCATTAATATAATTTTATCCTATATATGCGGAGTCTAGGGAAAATAAACTGTAACCTACCTGTCGTCCGATGAAAAGCTGCTAGAGCGATGATATCCAATCCTGAACCACTCCGAAAAACTCCAAAACAAAATCAAACTTGACTTTGGGCTTGAATAACTTGACGTAGATAATTGATTTTTCTTAATATCGCATCAAAATATTTTTCCACACCTAATTTCTTCAACCTATAAGGATACATATAGTAGTAGTATGCCTATATTAAATACACAGCCACTTAACTTTAGCTAATATACTAATGAGTGGAACAAGTGGCAGCCACCTATACAAGCCTAACTTTGTTGTACAATGCCTCCACTTCCACGTGGAAGTGGAGGTGGCAACCAATTTTATCCCGTTAAGTATATACTCGGGTATTGCATAAATTCGTGGTAAAATAAATATAACTTTTTAAATATACCATAACTAATAGAAAATCATTTCCAATAAAACTTACTATATTATAATAATAATTTCCAACATAACTAAATTTACTATCTCCGTTAAAATATTAGAATGTACAAAAACCTTATAAAATAAATACATATACCATTATATCGTAACAAAAATATTTTCCATAAACCTTTAAAATATTTTAAAAAGGTAATAATAATATAACTTTTTACTAAATTCAACTTTCAAATAAAATATTTTCAAATACACGCGATGTTAAAAAATTCTCAAACTTAGGCTCGCAATTCACCAGCGCACGGTTTTGATACTCAAGAACTCTCTTGGAATCCTCCCTTATGTTTTCTCACTGTTTCAGAACTGAAATGGCGTTTTAAAATGTGAAGTTGAGGCTTTAAATCGATTTTGACCCGACCTAGTTCGCAACCCGGTTTCTGCCAGATAGTCCGCGGTAAAACAGTCATAACATTTTACTCCGAGATCAGTTGGACGTGAGGTTTTGTGCGTTGAAAACTAGACTCGTAGACCTTCGATTTGGTATTTCGGGGGACTTCTAACTCTTTATATATTGAGAAAAAAGCTCTGAGATATTTTACCCAAAGTTCAGAAAATTTAATACAGAACTTACGATACCTTTTGCCGACTTGCTTGATCTCAAAACTTATCATACGACCAAACAAATGGACCCGACACCGAACTACCGGTCCCTACAAGCCTTAAATGACTTGGGGCCGCTACAAACAAGCTCTAACGGCACAAGAAAAACGTATACATCGAAATGACCGGAAGGGTCATTACAGAAGAGACTTTATATATACCTCATTGTAACTTTGAAAAAAGGAAATTGTTTAACATAACTCTTTTACGATTTCAATAGAAGAAGATGAAGTTTAAAATTTTTCTTATGTTTTATTTTCAAATTTCTTATGTGTAAAATATAATAAAGACTTTGGGAGATTTGTCTTAAAACTAATAAAAATGTAATGACCAAACAATCAATTGACCAGATCAAATGACTTATTCTCGCTAATTTTATATACATTCTACTCCACCGTTATAGAATCATAGATACAGAAAACCAAGAACTTTTTATTAAGAAACTTGGTTTATTCTCATTCATTCTGATGCAAGATAATATATACATACTAAGATGTAGTAATGAATATCCTAAAGTAGATCTAGTCCAAAAATATAAATCCTTATATGATCAACTAAAGAAAATGCATGTTCATTTTACTTGCAATGAATTACTTATATATTTCCATCAATTATAGAATTTAATCAGTAGAGTTTCGTGGATCGGTATGATGACGTCTGAATATATCTTCGGGAGGCTATGAGACCTTCATAGGAAACATCTATTCTTTGATTCCATATGTAATACCCCAGAACCTTCAAGCCCAGACTAAGATCAGAAAACTAGTAGAAAATAAAAACTAACAGAAAAATTCAAGCTTCCAGGAACCACGGTTCAAAGTATGGACCGTAGTTTGGAACTACGGCCAGTCATCTTGAACCGTAGTTCAAGATCCAGTAGCCCAGCAATTCTTCCCCAGGGCCCACGGTTAGGATTATGGACCATAGTTTAGAACCACGGTCCATCTTCTCAACCAGTAGTTCAAGTTCCAGTAGCTTCTCAGTACATGTTCCAGGGACTACGGTTAGGAGTACAGACCGTACTTTGGAACCACGGTCCGTCGTCTGAAACTGTAATCCCAAGTCCATTAGCCGCTTAGTTTTATCTTCAGGAACCACGAGTCAAATAACGCTCCGTACTTCAGAAGAACGGTCGGTCCTTTGAGTCATGGAAATACCCAGGCTAAGTCAAGTCCCAGGAACCACGAGTCACATGACAAACCATCATCAAGGAACACGGTCTGTCCCTTTGAGTTGTAGTTCCTGAGAACAAAGACCCCTAACATTGTTAGGCAGAATCATGACTCAGTTTGACGATCCTTCATCCAGGAGTACGGCCTGTCAACCAAGCCGTGATCACTGGGTCGCATTTCTGCAAAAAATTGTTTAACTTTCCCAGGGGTATTCCAGACTTTTCCTTTCCCTTTTAAGGCCAAGCTATGTCGTTTTATATCGTCTAAGCCTAACTAAGCAGTCTAAAACTAACTAAAACCCTAATTCTAAAAAAATCATCTGACTTACATAGAAAAGAATCAAAAAGAGGCATAGTTTCTCTCAAGAACAAGTAGAGGCCTTCACCAAGTTCAGCCCCAAAAATCCAAGGATTTCTCCGTGGATTTCTTCACCAGGTATGTGGGATTTCACTAGTAGGTTCCTTTCACCCATTAGGTCCCTAGATTCTAATTAGTTTTCAGTTTTCTCCATGAATTGTCAAACCTAGGGTTCCTAGAACTTAGAGATTTATCATAATTCAGTTTCTACAATCTCTATGGTATTGACTACATGTTCTTGGAGAATTAGTGTAGTTCCATGTATAATGTTCAGAAAACCTAGTTCTGTACTTCCAGTATTTCATTAATTAAGTTCACTAGACATGCTAATTATATGTTCATGTACTAGGATTCAAATGCCATATGTCTAAGTATATTTATGTTGCATTCTCAGTTGATTTCTAGTATTTTGAGCTATACATCATCTTAGTACATTGTTGTTTACATTCAGTTGGGAGTAGACTTAGTACCGAGCAGACGAGGGAATGAAGGCTTAGCTGTCAGTTTAGGCTAAGACCTTTAGTAGCAGTCCTCAAGTCCCAGAACTATAGCACCACCGTAGGTTTAAAAGATTCAGCTATCAGTCTAGGATGCACCTCCTTGTACCTTGTGCACATTAGTAGTGGATCCATGTCAGACTTGTTCGTACCCTTGGCACAGTATGAACACCATCCCATCCAGGGTCACAAGTTGGCCCCATAGTTAGCTCAACTTGGGGTATGTCGGTTAGTAGGGTCTCCCACAGTCAGATTCATGTGAATTGACCTTGAATCCATTATTTATGTTCAGTATTCAGTTCAATATGCTATTTCATGAATTATACTTGGTCATTGTATTCAGTTTAGTTTTCAGTTATGTTGCAGTATATCTATCTTCATGTTCAGTTCTATATTTCCCAACTTTGCATATATATCATGCATTCTCAGTACATTCAAAGTATTGATGCATACTTTTCTGCTACATAATTTTATGATATAGGTATAGGCACTCAACATCCAAATTGCGCCTAGTTTGGTTCCCCAGTTCGTACTCAGCAGTTCAGTGGTGAGTCCTCATTAGTTCGAGGACAATAGACATGCTTCATTTTAGTATTTACCTTAAGTTTTAGATTTTTAGATTTAGCTGGGGGCATGTCCCAGCACCTCCGATTCAGTTAGATGGCTTTCAGACATAGACTAGATTCAACAGTTGTTAGTGTTGTGTTAAGTAAGCACTAAACTATTTTTTATATTGTACCCATATTCAGATTTGTTGGGCTCTCTTCTTGTTTTCAGATAATAAATTTCTTTAGCTTCCGCACAGTACATATCTCTAAATTGGTTTTTCGTAGATATGCCATGCCATGGGTTAGCTTAGGGTCACTTGTGACACTAAGAACCGTGTTGCGTCCAGGGGGTAGCTTCAGGGCGTGACAAACTTGGTATCAGAGCATCACGTTTAAGTGTCCTAGGGTTTTTGAAAGTCGCATCAAGTAGAGTCTTCTTCAAGGGTGTGAAGCACGCCACACTTATGGTGGAGAAGCTATAAGACGTCATTAGGAATAACTCCCCTTCTTTCTTTTCTAGTTTCAAACTCTACTTAATTCTCCTCTATTCTAAATCATGCTCTTCGTATTTCAGAAAAATTCCTCCTGGAAGAGCATATTCTAGGAATCATCCATCACCAACAACTCCAGTAGACCCACTGAATGATCAGATTACACATGCCGAATTCAGGTGTAATGACCATTTTCGTTTTTACTGAAAATATTTGCGATCAAGGTAGGTGCCTCTCATTCATAATAAGATTTAGGATTAATTCTTTATTATGGATAGTACATTTGGTATGTACTAAGGTCATAGAATACTCTTAGCACAAAGTTAAGTTGAAAGTTTCCTTACCGATTTTGTTTCGGGCTAAGTTCAAAGTAGGGTCAAGTTTAAACGTGTTTTCCTCATAGAATATAAGGATTTAGGGGTCCCAATACCCACAAAATTAAAGATCTGTGAGTCCTCTTTCCAATTCCATTGACCGTTTATCAATCTGCTTCCATAGTAAAAAGTTATGACTATTTTACTGAAGACTGTCTGTGCTGAAAATTTGAGTCTGCTGTAGCAGAATTTAGGTCTCTATAGCGGTTGGCCGTGCGCTATAGAGGAATGACAGAACCAGAAAGCCCAAAAATGAGTTTTATAATCCCATTCTCCCCTTTTTAGTCAAAAATAGATGAGGGTTGATCAAAAATCCCTCCTAGGCTGCTCCAAAGTTTGGGAGCCATGGGGAGGAGGGATTCCAGTGAAAGGGATGCAAAACCATGGATTTGGGCCTGAAGAATCATCACGGAATGCCTTCACGGAGCCAGAAAGGGCATGGAATAGCTTCTCGACATCCAGGTAGGCTAGGTTTCTTCCCAATAGTAGATTGACCATTTTTATTCCTATTATTGTGTAGAATGAAAGGGAGAATCCAAGATTAGGACTTCGGGCATGGAGTCTGGTGGATTTATTACTGGTTATATGGGAATTAGGAATTGTATTGATTGAAGGGTTGGTTTTATGATGCATATAATGGGGATATTTTTATTTTCTTGGTAGACTTAAATGATAGGCTCAGGGACTGGAACGTCAGGAATGTTTGGGGAACTGGGAGAATGCATGTGATCTATGAGTAATGGAAATGGGAAACTCCTAGATAATATTTCGAGAATGAAAATGGCATTATATGTAGTTGTTGGTTTTACTAGGGCTAAGGAGAGGTGCTCCCACTCTATTTTTGGTGTTGGGTAAAGTCTCGGGTATCACATAGTTGCTAAATTATGCTAAGAAAGGAAATTGTTCATTATATGTCAGTAAGGGGAAATGGGTTGGTCCTCGGACCAAGGTTGGGCTAAGTCACCCACCCGGGAAGGGGTAGGTGATGGTTAATGATTCCTGTATATGTTGTATGTTGTGTACTCTTATCTAAGTGTTTGTTTGAGATACACTGCTTAGGGAATTGTTAGGAATGTATGTTGTGTGCTCTTATCTAAGTGTTTGTATGAGATACATTGCTTAGGGAATTGTTAGGAATGTATAAGAGTCTTGTATTACAGTTTGTGGATTGAACGGTGTGTTGCTTATTGGTTTTACAAGTTGTTTTTTCATTATTTAAGTGTGGATTGATTGACATTTGGTTGGCTCGGGTACCATAATGGGTACGGGAATACTAACAGTTGGCTCGGGTACCGTGCCTGGTACGGGTATAAGAAATGGTTGGCTCAGGTACCACGCCTGGTAGGGAAAAATACTAACGGTTAGCTCGGGTACCATGCCTGGTATTTGTTTACTTTACTGCATTATTTCATTTCATTGTTTCATTGTGTGATTGGTGTTTGTTCCATGAGTGGACCAGGCCGTGTTTATAAATTGTGATATTACTTGTGGTCTTGGTGTAGGTCGGGTTGTTATAGTATATTACTTTTGGTCTTGGTGTAGTCTGGGTTGTTATATTATATTGTACTTTTGGTCTTAGTGTAAGCTGGGTAATTATACTGTAGTTTGGTCTAGGTGTAGGCTGGGTTATTATATTATATTGTGCTTTTGGTCTTGGTGTAGGCCGGGTAATTATATTGTAGTTTGGTCTTGGTGTAGGTCGGGTTATTATATTATATTATGCTTTTAGTCTTAGTGTAGGCCGGGTAATTATATTGTAAGTTTGGTCTTGGTATAGACCGGGTTGTCATGTTAACACCTAGATGTAATAGGGGGATCCGAGTGGGTCCGGACTATGTAAAAGAGGTTATAAGTTCATAATTTATTTTCATTAAGTGTATTAATGACGGTCAAGAAATTGTTGTGGTTAGTATGCTAAGGGTGGGTCTTGGTGTAGACCGAGTAGCCTGTTGAACACTTAGGTGTGGTTAGAGGATCCTTGGAGGGTCCGTATTTCGGGATTAGAAAGGGATTTAGATATAACTTTGTTGTTGTCATTGAATTTGTCAATGGTTGCTAGCTGATTTTAATGTGATTGTTCAATTGGGAGTAAGATAGAAAGTTTGGGGTTATAGTTTTTTGTTGTTATAACTAGGGTGGAAAGTTGTCCTAGATGTCCAGGAAGGGCAGTTAGCCGGGTTAAGTCTGAATATCCAGTCAAAGCGGTTGACTTGGGTAAGAGAAGGGTAGTCCAGGTATGGACATTGTTATTGGTAAGGATTAAGTGAGACCTGGGAAGTCTAGGGATCAGGGAGACTTGGGAAGTCTAGGTGACAAGGCGACTTGGTAAGTCTAAAGGTTAGGAAGGTCAGTTCTGGAAGAGGGGATTTATAAAAGTGATGTTGAAAGGGGTGAAGCATTTACCTTGTGTATTTTATCTTGATTTTTATATGATGGTAGGAGTGAATTCAGGTCAGCCGATGATGCCTACCAGTACGTTTGTTTGTACTGATTCTACTCTTGCTATACCTTTTTGGGTATAGTCTGGTTGCAGGGTTGGTGATGTTTCGCAGGTTAAGGATTGCGGTGATCTTCCAGCAGCTCCTACTTTCCTTCAATGGTGGGAGTTGTGTAATCTTATGTCATATACTCATCTTGTAGAAGCTCTTGTACCGGCTTAGACTAGGTTCTGGGGAGGTTATTTCATATTGTAAATGTTTTCTGCAAATTCTTTAAGTCATTTATTTTTCTAAACTATTTGTAAAAAGGATTTCTCATGTATTTAAGGGACTTATTTAATGGTTTATTTTCTTTTCTGCAATGCCTGTTGGTTCGGGTTGTAAGGGTTCTCCTATCTAGGTGGATTAGAGTAGGTGCCCGCATGGCCCAACATTCACATCTAATCCTAAAGAAGCTATGAAGCATTCTAGGAAACACTTCTCTTCTTTCATTCCTTTTAGTGCGGTTTTGTTACTTGCTTGTATGGGTTGAGTCCAATTGGTATCTCAACAAGGTGAAGGATGTCATTGGAATCTGGGTATGACAAACAAGCAAGAAGGACTGGAACCGGGAAGGTTCCAATTGGTATTTGGCCCGGGAGGCTATGTAAAGGTATGGATGGATCGGCTAATGGTCATCCATTAGGAGAATAAAAAATAATGATATTGATTTGATTGACTGTTTAAGCTTTAGGCTTGATATTGTGCTTATTTGTATTGATGTTGTTTGAATGACTTCAAATGTGTGGTGTGCAATTATTTGATTTGCTTTGAATGTTTTGTTCTGGGAGGATCATAACTTGAATTTGTGTGCTTTGGTTGGTAATTACGTTTTACGTGTACTTAAATTGGTCAGTAAAGTGGTGTTACATTTCAGAAACGGGCTTGCCATTGGTAAAACTGGTAAGGGGACAAGGCTTACAACTGTAGGGAAACTCCAGTTTCAAGACAGTTGCTATTGGTTAGGAACCATGGGGGGAAAAGGCTATCATTGCTTGATGGCAGAAAATGCGGTAAGGAAATTTTTTATGGTAACTCATGATTGTAACTTTAGGAAAATTTATTCCCAGCTTGAAAGTTGTGATTGTTTTAAATGATAAATTGTGATATGCCTTAATTAGAATTGTTTGCATTACATTAAGGTATAGGCTTACCATTTATATAGATGGTAAGGGAACAAAAAAAGGATTATAGACTGTAGGGAAGCTCCAGTTTCAGGACAGTCGGTACTTGGTTGAGAACCAAGGGAACTAAGGGGGGTTATTTGTGCTTGATAGCGGATGTGTGTTCTTAAGAATAATTGCTTGCATAATACTCTTGTTGATTTGTGATAATTGATGCTAAGTTTCAGTCTGGGGAGTGACGGGAATGGTCTTGAGGATTGTTTAAGACCATGGCAGGATTAACCAGATTAAACAATGTTAACAGGGAAGGGGAATGAGAGAATTTTTTAGAGAATGGTAAATTTTTTGGGCTACTACTTTTTGGGGTTTCCATAGCAGTGTGCAAGTCGCTATAGCGGGATCAGTAGGGCATGATCCATATCCTATTTTCCCCTTGTTCTGTCTTTCAATCCCATGTCATTTTAAATCACTATTTGAGCTGTGAGCTACTGCAGAAATTATTTAGGATCCATGCGCAATATGATAGCCCATGGTATTGGTGAAAATTTTGATTTACCACTGGTGAGAGTAGTCACGTATGTAAAATTTGGCCAAATGACCATAATTGGCTGAGTATTGTTGGTAATTGCTCATAGTCTTATGTCATGAGGGTGATTTGGCTGGTTTATTATTGATGATCCTTAGTGGTAGGGTCAGTTGAGGGAGTTCGGGCGAGAAAACTTCCGGTTATGGAGTTAGAAATCTCGAGTTAGGCTAGTCTTGGATTAATTTTGAGCAAGGTAAGGGCTAGGGAAATTCGGGTGTGGTTTAGGTGTTATATCTTGGGTCGAGCTAGTTTTTCCATTAGCCTAGACCTTAAGGATTCTGTGGGACTTTTCGAAATCAAATTCAGGTAAGTAGAACTCTCGGTATGTGGGTTGACGTGAAGGGGTTGTTCTGGAACGTCAAGAAATTAAGTGTGTTGTAAAATGACCACTTTTGGGGAACTTTATGAGTTTTTGTCCCGTGTTAACTACCATAGCGGTTGAACACATCGCTATTGTGACCTCCGCTATAGCGGAGAAATTACCGCTATAGCGGAAGTCAGCGACAGTCAACACCATAACATGGGAATTAAGTTTTGGTCCGTTATGTTTGAAATGTTTTGCTCCGATGTTTCAATGAGTCGCCAAATTTCATGGGCACTCGAGTAGCAGTAATCTAACTAGTCTCGTATGGCTCGAAGGAAGAAATTCCTTAATAAAGCAGAATCGAATTAAAATTGGGTTTAACTGGGGTACACACAGGGGATTTGAGAGTTTGGTGTTTCGCGTAAGGCTATTCTATGCTGTAATAGTAGACCATTAGGTTTCTAAGGGCTGGTTCATTCTTTTCCTTCTGCCTTAGAGATCGTTCGGGGATGAACAATGGGTAAATTGGTATATGTTGTAACAACCTGTTTTGTCGTTACTAAATATATTTGCGATAAGGGCAGGTGCCTCTCATTCGTAATAAAAGTTAGGATTAATTATTTATTATGGGGAGTACATTTGGTATGTACTAAGTTCATAGAATACTCTTAGCATAAAGTTAAGTTGAAAGCTTCCTTAGCGATTTAGTTTCGGGCTAAGTTCAAACTAGGGTAAACTTAAAACGTACTTTCATCCTAGAATGTAAGGATCTAGGGATCCAATTACCCACCAAATTAAATATCTCTGAGTCCTCTTTCCAACGCCGCCAACGGTTCATCAAGCCACTTCTCGAGTAAAAAGTTATGACTGCTTTACTGAAAACTATCCATGCTGAAAATTTTAGTCCGCTATAGCGGAATTTAGGTCGCTATAGCAGAATGACAGAACCAGAAAGCCCAGAATTGGGTTTTATAAACCCATTCTCCCTTCTTTAGTCAAAAACAGATGAGGGTTGCTCCAAAAACCCTCCTAGTCTTCTCCAAAGCTTGGGAGCCATGGGGAGGAGGGATTCCAGCGAAAGGGATGCGAAACCATGGATTCGGGCCTGCAGAATCGTCAGGGAACACCTTCACAGAGACAGAAAGGGCATGGAACAGCTGCTCGGCATCCAGGTAGTCTAGGTTTCTTCCCAAGAGTAGATTGACCATTTTTATTTCTTATTATTGTGTAGAATGAAATGGAGAATCCATGAATAGGCCTTGGGGCACGGAGTCTGGCGGATTATTATTGGTTATGTGTGAATTAGGAATTGCATAGATTAAAGGATTGGGTTTTATGATGTTTATAATGGGGATATTATTATTGTCTTGGTAGACTAAAATGATAGGCTTAGGGACTGGAATGTCGGGAAGGTTTGGGGAACCGAAAGAATGCTTGGGAGGTATGGGTAATGGAAATGGGAAACTCCTAGATAAGGTTTAGGGAATCTAAATTGCATGATATGTAGTTGTTGGTTTTACTAGGGCAAATGGGAGGTTCTCCCACTCTGTTTTCGGTGTTGGGTAAAGTTTCGGGAATCATGTAGTTGCTAAATTATGCTAAGAAAGGAAATCATTCATTATATGTCAGTAAGGGGAAATGGGTTGATCCTCGTACCAAGGTTGGGCTAAGTCACCCACCTGGGAAGGGGTACGTGATGGTTAATGATTCCTGTAAATGTTGTATGTTTTGTACTCTTATCTAAGTGTTTGTATGAGATACATTGCTTAGGGAATTGTTAAGAATGTATGTTATGTGCTCTTATCTAAGTGTTTGTATGAGATAGATTGCTTAGGGGATTGTTAGGAACGTCTAAGAGTCCTATATTACAGTCTGTGGATTGAACGGTGTGTTGCTTATTGGTTTTACAAGTTGTTTGTTCATTATTTGACTGTGGATTGATTGACATATGGTTGGCTCGGGTACCACGCCTGGTACGGGAATACTAGCGGTTGGCTCAGGTACCACACCTGATACGGGTATAACAAATGGTTGGCTCGGGTACCACGCCTGGTACGGGAAAATACTACGATTGGCTCGGGTACCATGCCTAGTACGGATTTACTTTATTGCATCATTTCATTGATATTGTGCATTGTGTGATTGGTGTTGGTTCCATGAGAGGACCGCGCTGTGTTTATAAATTGTGATATTACTTGTGGTCTTGGTGTAGGCCGGGTTGTTATAGTTTATTACTTTTGGTCTTGGTGTAGGCCGGGTTGTTATATTATATTGCACTTTTGGTCTTAGTGTAAGCTGGGTAATTATATTGTAGTTTGGTCTTGGTGTAGGCCTGGTTATTATATTATATTGTGCTTTTAGTCTTTGTGTAGGCAGAGTTATTATATTATATTGTACTTTTAGTCTTGGTGTAGGCCGGGTTATTATATTGTGAGTTTGGTCTTGGTGTAGACCGGGTTGTCATGTTAACCCATATATATGTGTTAAGGGGATCCGAGTGGGTCCGAACTATGTAAAAGAGGTTATGAGTTCACAATTTATTTTCATTAAGTGTATTAATGACGGTCAAGAAATAGTTGTGGTTAGTAAGCTAAGGGTGGGTCTTAGTGTAGACCGGGTAGCTTGTTGAACACTTAGGCGTGGTTAGAGGATCCTTGGAGGGTCTAGGTTTTGGGATTAGAAAGGGATTTAGATATAACTTTGTTGTTGTCATTGAATGTGTCAATTGTTGCTAGGTGATTTTCATGTGATTGGTCAATTGGGAGTAAGACGGAAAGTCTGGGGTTGTAGTTGTTGGTTGTTATAACCAGGATGGAAAGTTGTCCTAGAGGTCTGTGAAGGGTCGGACACTGGTATGTAATACTACAGGTATAAGTGGTTTGGTTGGGCAGTTAGCCGGGTTAAGTCTGAATATCTAGTCAAGGCGGTTGATTTGGGTAAGGGAAGGGTAGTCCAGGTATGGACATTTTTAATTGTAAGCATTAAGTGATACTTGGGAAGTCTAGGGATCAGGGAGAAATGGGAAGTCTAGGTTACAACGAGAATTGGTAAGTCTAAAGGTTAGGAAGGTCGGTTCCGGAAGGGGGGATTGATAAAAGTGATGTTGAAAAGGGTGAAGCATTTATCTTGTGCATTTTATCTTGATTTTTATATGATGGTATTAGTGAATTTAGGTCAGCCGATGATGCCTACCAGTACGTGTGTTTGTACTGATTCTACTCTTGCTATACCTTTTTGGGTATAGTCTGGTTGCAGGGTTGGTGATATTTCACAGGTTCAGGATTGCGGTGATCTTCCAGCAGCTCCTACTTTCCTTCTATGGTGGGAGTTTTGTCATCTTAAATCATATACTCATCTTGTTGAAGCTCTTGTACAGGCTTAGACTAGATTTTGGGGAGTTCATTTCATATTGTAAATGTTTTCCACAAATTCTTTAAGTCGTTTATTATTTTAAATTATTTGTAAAAAGGATTTCTCATGTATTTAAGGGACTTATTTAATGGTTTATTTTCTTATCCGCATTGCCTGTTGGTTCGAGTGGTAAGGGTTCTCTTATCTAGGTGGATTATAGTAGGTGACAGCATGGCTCGGTAGTTGGGTCGTGACATTAGGGCTATTTTTCAAGTACTTGCTCAGGCCATGACTGCCCAGGTCAATCAGCAGGCTGCAGCTCCAGCTCCGCCTCAGGTCAATACTGCTGCATCCAGAATCCGGGACTTCACTCGGATGAACACTCCAAAATTTCATGGGTCCAAGTCAGAAGAGGATTTCCAAGAGTTCTTAGAGGACATTCATAAGGGGACAAATGTTAAGGGTGTCACTCCAGTGGAGAATGCAAACTTGGTTGCCTAGCAGCTGAAAGGGGTGGCTTATACTAGGTACCAGTAGTGGAAGGAATCTCGTTATGCCAATGCAGGATCAGTGATTTGGAATCTTTTAAAGACTGCATTTCTTGACCAGTTCTTCCCACTAGAGTTTAGAAAAGCCAAGGTTCAGGAGTTCATCAATCTGAAGAAGGATGACATGAGCGTAAAGGACTATGCGTTGAAGTTTACTCAGCTATCCAAGTATGCCCTGACAATAGTAGATGACTCCAGAGCTCGCATGAGTAAGTTTGTGCCCGGTATGTCTGATGATGTGGTCAAGGAATGCAAGACCGCAATGCTCATTAAGGAAATGGATTTCCCAGGCTGGTTACTTATGCTCAGCAGATTAAGGAGGAAAAGATCAAGGAAAGGGGAGGCAATGCTAAGAGGGCTAGGACAGGTGATCATAGCCACTTCCAACAGAGGTCAAAGGGTGGCAACCGCTCTCAGTATCACAAGAAAAATTCAGTTCCAGCTCAATCTTCTTCTAGTTCTCTAGTGCTCCAGTTCAAGAAGGATCATCGGGATAGAGCGCCTTGCTCTAAGTCCCAAGGTACGGTTACTAGTGGGCGCACTAACCTAGTGTGCAAGAAGTGAACCACCAGGGTGAGTGCATGGCAGGCAACGGAAATTGCTTTGGATGTGGTAAGCCAGGCCACATGATGAGGGATTGTCCCACAGCTTTTCAGAAAGGTAAGGATGTTCGCTCGCAGACTCAGACTGGTTCTACAGCAGCTCCAGCAGGGTGCCTCATCTGGTACAATTGGTGGTCAGCGCCAGAATAGGTTATATTCTCTTCAGGCTCAACAGGATCAGGAGGACTCTCCTAATGTGGTCACGGGTACGTTGCGAGTCTTTAATACTGATCTTTATGCATTGTTAGATCAAGGGGCTAAACCTTCCTTCATCACTCCTTATGTAGCAGTAAATTTCAGTATTAGTCCATAAACTCTCCTAGAACCTTTCTCAGTGTCTACTCCAGTTGGTGACCTAGTTATAGCTTGATGGGTATAAAGAAATTTCCCAGTCACAATTTCCCAGAAATTCACCTCAGCAGATCTTGTAGAGTTAGAAATGGTAGACTTTGATATCATTCTAGGCATGGATTGGTTACATTCCTGTTATGCCTCAGTCGATTGTAGGACTAGGATCGTTCGGTTCCAGTTTCCTAACGAGCCAGTCCTAGAGTGGATGGATAGTAACTCAGGTACTGTAGGTCGTTTCATTTCCTACTTTAAGGCCAGGAAGATGATTTCCAAGGGTTATATCTATCATCTTGTTCGGGTTAAGGATTCAAACTCTGAAACCCCAACTCTTGAGTCAGTCCCAGTGGTGAATGAGTTTCCAGAAGTATTCCTAGAAGAGTTTCTCGGAGTTCCTCCTGAAAGGGAAATTGACTTCAGAATTGATCTCCTTCCATAGACCCAACCTATTTTGATTCCTCCCTACAGAATGGATCCAGCTAAGCTGAAGGAGTTGAAATAACAGCTGAAAGACCTGCTAGATAAGGGATTCATCACACCCAACATCTGTCTATAAGGTGCTCCAGTGTTGTTCATGCATAAGAAAGATGGTTCCCTCAGGATGTGCATGACTACCATTAGTTGAACAAGGTCACAATAAAGAATAAGTACCCCATCCCCAAGATTGATGACTTGTTCGACCAGCTTCAGGGTGCTAGTTATTTTTCTAAGATAGACCTCAGATCCAGCTATCATCAGCTCAGAGTCATAGATAGTGACATCCCAAAGATAGCCTTCAGGACTCGGTATGGTCACTATGAATTTGTAGTTATTTCTTTTGGACTAACCAATGCTCCTGCAGCTTTCATTGACTTAATAAACAGGGTGTTCAAGCAATATTTGGACTTGTTCGTCATTGTCTTCATTGATGATATCCTTGTTTATTCTCGAAATGAGGAGAAGCATATGACTCATTTGAGGGTTGTTCTCCAGACCCTCAAGGATCTCTAGTTATTCGCTAAGTTCAGCAAGTGTGAATTCTGGTTACAGTCTATCACTTTCCTTGGTCATGCGGTATCCAGAGAAGGGATCCAAGTTGATTCCCAGAAAATTGTGGGAGTAAAGTACTGGCCAAGACCCACCTTTCCGACAGACATCAGAAGTTTCTTGAGTTTGGTTGGTTATTACAGTAGGTTCATAGAAGGATTCTCTTCCATAGCTTCCCCATTGACCAAGTTGACTCAGAAAAAGGTCAAGTATCAATGGTCTGATGAGTGTGAGAAAAGCTTCTTGGAACTCAATACCAGGTTAACTATAACTCCTGTTTTAACTCTACTAGAGGGTTCAGACAGTTATGTGGTCTATTGCGATGCATCCAGAATTGGCTTGGGTTGTGTTTTGATACAGCAGAGTAAGGTCATAGCTTATGCTTCCAGACATCTTAAGGCCCATGAGAAGAACTACCCAACTCATGACCTAGAGCTTGTAGCGGTTGTGTTTGCCCTAAAGATTTGGAGACACTATTGGTATGGTGTTCATGCTGATGTGTTCACAGATCACTAGAGCCTTCAGTATGTGTTTATCCAGAAAGAGTTGAATGTTTGTCAGAGGAGATGTCTTGAGTTCCTCAAGGATTATTATATGAATGTTCTCTACTATCCGGGTAAGGCCAATGTAGTGGCTGATGCTCTCAGTTGACTATCTATGGGTAGCGTATCTCATGTTGAGGAACAAATGAGAGAACTGGTCAGAGATGTTCATCGGCTTTCTCACCTAGAAGTTTGCCTTATGGACACGACAGACAGTGGTGTGTTAGTTCAAAATAGGTCAGAATCTTCATTGGTAGATGAAGTCAGGGAGAAACAGGATAGTGATCCCATACTGGTTCAGCTGAAGGCTGTAGTTCATCAACATAGAGTGGAGTTTTTCTCCCTAGTGGGAGATGGTGTACTACATTATCAGGGTCACTTATGTGTTCCTAAGATGGGTGAGTTGAGATAGCAGATCCTTTCAAAAGCCCATAATTCCAGATATTCCATTCATCTAGGTGCCACTAAGATGTACCGTGATCTATGGGAAATCTATTGGGGAACGACATGAACAGAGACATTGCAAATTTTGTGGCTAAGTACCCCAACTGTCAGCAGGTAAAGGTAGAACATCAAAAACCAGGAGGTGTGACTCAGGAGATTATCATTCCTACTTGGAAGTGGGAAGTGGTTAACATGGATTTAATAATGGGTCTACCCCGTACTCGCAGGCAACATGATTTAATTTTGGTGATAGTGGACATAGTCACTAAGTCAGCTCAGTTCTTGGTAGTCAAGACTACAGATTCAGTGGAGGCTTATACCAGGCTATACATCAGCGATATAGTCAGGTTGCATGGGGTTCCGTTGTCTATCATTTCAGATAGAGGTACTCAGTTTACATCCCATTTTAAAAGATCTTTCCAGAAAGGTCTTGGTACTCATATGAGTCTCAGTACATCATTTCATTCGTTGACAGATAGTCAGGCTGAGTGTACCATTCATACCCTAGAGGATATGTTGAGAGCTTGTGTGATCGATTTCAAGGGCAGTTGGGATGATCACCTATTTCTCATAGAGTTTGCCTAAAATAATAGCTTCTATTCCAGCATTCAGATGTCCCTATATGAGTCCCTCTATGGGCATAGATGTAGGTCACCTGGTGGTTGGTTCGAAGTAGGTAAAGTGGATTTGATTGGACCCGATTTGGTACATGAGGCTATGGAGAAAGTTCAACTTATCAGAGTGAGGCTAAAAATACCTCATAGCCGTCAGAAGTCCAATGCGGATGTAAGGAGAAGAGACATAGAGTTTGAGGTGGATGATTGGGTTTTCCTTAAGGTGTCACCCATGAAAAGGGTGATGATATTCGGAAATAAAGGGAAGCTTAGTCTCAGATATGTAGGTCTTTACAGAATCCTGAAAAGGGTTTGTAATGTGGCTTACGAGTAAGAGATTCCATCAGCACTAGCAGCAGTTCATCCAGTTTTCCATATTTCCCTATTGAAGAAGTGTGTGGGTGATAAGACTTCGATAGTACCCGTAGAGAGTGTGGTTTTGAAGGATAGCCTCACCTATGAGGAGGTTCCAGTTGAAATTCTTGATCATCAGGTTTGTAGGTTGAGAAATAAGGAAGTCGCTTCAGTTAAAGTTTTGTGGAGGAATCAGTCCGTAGAGGGAGCTACTTGGGAAGAAGAAGCAGCCACGATGTTCAAGTACCCCCACCTCTTTTCCTCCAATTATGTTTCAGCTAGAGGTAATTAGTTCCTCTCCAGTCGCTCAGTTTACTCTTGGTTAATTCAGTCTCAGTACCATTGTGCCATCAGTTATCCTTCCATTTTAGCATACTTGCATGTTCATGGAACTCGGTTCAGTTAGATATCAGTTCTAGTACTCAGTTGGTAGGGATTCAGCTCTTTCCCTCCAAAATCAGCTTGTTTAGTCTTCATTTGAGGACGAATAATCCCAAGGGGGAGATATTGTAACACCACAGAACTTTCAAGCCCAGAATAAGCTTAGAAAACTAGTAGAAAATTCAAGCTACCAGGAACCACGGTTCAAAGTACGGACCTAGTTTGGAACTACGGCCCATCATCTTGAACCGTAGTTCAAGATCCAGTAACCTAACAATTCTGCCCCAAGGAGGACGGTTAGGAGTATGGACCATAGTTCGGAACCATGGTTCGTCTTCTCAACCCATAGTTCAAGTTCCAATAGCTTCTCAGTACATGTTCCATGGACTATGGTTAGGAGTACAGATCGTAGTTTGGCACCATGGTGCATCATCTCAAACCATAATCCCAAGTCCAGTAGCCTCTCAGTTCTAGATTCACGAACAACTAGTCAAACGACGGTCTATACTTCAGAATAATGGTCCGTCCTTTGAGTCATGGAAATCCCCAGGCTAAGTTAAGTCCCAGGAACCATGAGTCACATGACGAACCGTCATCCAAGAACACGGTCTGTCCTGTTGAATCATAGTTCCTGAGACTAGAGACCCCTAACACTGTTAGGCAGAACCATGACTCAGGTTGATGGTCCTTCATCCAAGAGTACGGCTCGTCAAAGAAGCCGTGATCACTGGGTCGCGTTTTATGTAGAACTTCTTTTAACTTTTCCAGGGTTATTCCAGACTTTTCCTTTCCCTTTTAAGGCCTAATCTCCATCATTTTATGTTGTCTAAGCCTAATTAATTAGTCTAAAACTAACTAAAACCCTCATTCTAAAAAAATCATTGGACATAGACAGAAAGAATCAAAAAGAGGCGTAGTTTCTCTCAAGAACAAGCAGAGGCCTTCACCAAGTTCAGCCCTAAAAATCCAAGGATTTTTCCGTGGATTTCTTCACCAGTTATGTGGGATTTCACTAGTTGGTTCCTTTCACTCATTAGGTCCCTAGATTCCAATTAGTTTTTAGTTTCCTCCATGAATTGTCAAACCTAGGGTTCCTAGAACTTAGGGATTTATCATAATTCAGTTTCTACAATCTCTATGATATTGACTACATATTTTTGGAGAATTAGTGTAGTTCCATGTATAATGTTCAGAAAACCTAGTTTTGTACTTCCAGTACTTCATGAATTAAGTTCACTAGATATGCTAATTATATGTTTTGTTGCATTCTCAGTTGATTTCCAGTATTTTGAGCTATCCATCATTTCAATACATTGTTGTTTACATTCAGTAGAGAGTATACTTTGTACCGAGCAAACAAGGGGATGAAGGATTAGCTGTCAGTTTAGGTTAAGACCTTTAGTAGCAGTCCTCACGTCCCAGAAATACAGCGCCACCGTAGG
This sequence comes from Jaltomata sinuosa, assembly GCA_003996215.1. Classification (NCBI taxonomy): domain Eukaryota; kingdom Viridiplantae; phylum Streptophyta; class Magnoliopsida; order Solanales; family Solanaceae; genus Jaltomata; species Jaltomata sinuosa. Next base: position 472,855 of record QJPP01001036.1, on the reverse strand, counting down.
TTTAATGGAGTCAGCTGTCAGACTAAGTTGCAGCTCCTTGTCCCTTGTGGACATCAGTAGTGGATCCACGTCACACTTGTTCGTACCCTTGGCACTGTATGACCACCCTCCCATCCAGGTTCACAGGTTGGCCCCGTAGTTAACTCAATTTGGTGTATGTCGGTTAGTAGTGTCTCCCACAATCAGATTCATGTGCATTGACCTTGTATCCAATATTTATGTTCAGTATTCAGTTCAGCATGCTATTTCATGATTTATAATTGGTCATTACATTCAGTTAAGTTTTAAGTTATGTTGCAGTATATCTATTTTCATGTTCAGTTCTATATTGCCCAGCTTTACATATATATCCTGCATGCTTAGTACATTCAAAGTACTGACGCATACTTTTGTGCTACATCATTTTATGATGTAGGTTCAGGCATTCAGTATTCAGACCACGCCTAGTTTTGTTCCCTAGTTCATACTTAGTTGTGCAGTGGTGAGTCCTCATTAGTTCGAGGACAATAGACATGCTTCATTTTAGTATTTACCTTCAGTTTTAGATTTGTAGAGTGAGCTGAGGGCATGTACCAACAACTCATATTCAGTTAGATGGCTTTTAGACATAGACTAGATTCAGCAGAGCTGAGTGTTGTGTTCTTTCAACACTAAACTATTTTTCATATTGTACCCATATTTAGATTTGTTGGGCTCTTTTCTTATTTTCAGATATTAAATTACTTTATCTTCCGCACAATATAGATCTCTAAATTGGTTTTTCATAGATATGCCATGCCATGGGTTAGCTTGGGGTCACTTGTGACGTTAAGAACCGTGTTGCGTCCAGGGGGTAGCTTTGGGCTTTGACAAACTTGGTATCAGAGCATCAGGTATAAGTGTCCTAGGGTGTCTGAATGTTGCATCAAGTACAGTCTTCTTCATGGGTGTGAAGTGCGCCACACTTATGGGGGAGAAGTTATGAGACGTCATTAGGAATAACTTCCCTTCTTTCTTTACCAGTTTGTGCTATAGAGTATAAACTCTATTTAATTCTCCTCTATTCTAACTCATGTTCTTTGCATTTTAGAAAAATGCCTCCCAGAAGAGCAAACGCTAGGAATCAACTAGCACCACTAGCTCCAGCAGACCTACTGAATGAGCAGGTTATGCATGCCAAATTCAGGGCTGCTATTCAAGTACTTGCTCAGGCCATGACTGCCCAGGTCGATCAGCAGGCTGTGGCTCCATCTCTACCTCAGGTCAGTACTGTTGTAGCAAGAATTCGGGACTTTACTCGGATGAACCCTACAAAATTTCATGGGTCCAAGTCAGAAGAGGATCCCCAAGAGTTCTTAGAGGACATTCATAAGGTGACAGACATTATGGGTGTAACTCCAGTGGAGAGTGCAGACTTGGCTGCCTATCAGCTGAAAGGGGTGGCTTATACTTGGCACCTGCAGTGGAAGGAATCTCGTTGTGCCAATGCAGGATCAGTCACTTGGGATCTTTTCAAGACTGCATTTCTGGACTGGTTCTTCCCACTAGAGCTCAGGAAAGCCAAGGTTCAGGAGTCCATCAATCTAAAGTAGGATGACATGAGCATAAAGGACTATGACATGAAGTTGACTCTGCTATCCAAGTATGCCCCGACAATAGTAGCTATCTCCAGAGCTCGTATGAGTAAGTTTGAGTCTGATGATGTGGTCAAGGAATACAAAACCACAATGCTCATTAAGGAACTCGATTTCTCAAGGCTGGTTACTTATGCTCAGCAGATTGAGGAGGAAAATATCAAGGAAAGGGGAGGTGAAGCTAAGAGGGCTTGGACAGGTGATTATAGCCACTTCCAGCAGAGGTTAGAGGGTGGCAACAACTCTCAATATCACCAGAAAAATTTAGCTCCAGCTCCATATTCTTCTAGTGCTCCAGTGCCCAAGTTCAAGAATGATTGTCGGGATTGAGCGCCTGGCTCTAAGTCACAAGGTACGGTTACTAGTGGCCGCACTAACCTAGTGTGCAAGAAGTGTGGTAGGAACCACTAGGGTGAGTGCATGGCAGGCAGCATAAATTTCTTTGGATGTGGTAAGCCAGGCCACATGATGAGGGATTGTCCCATAGCTTCTCAAAAGGGTAAGCATGTTCGCCCGTAGACTCAGACTGGTTCTACAGCAGCTCTAGTATGTCGCCTTACTCAGCAGGGTGCCTCATCTGGTATAGGTAGTGGTCAGTGCCAGAATAGGTTGTATTCTCTTTAGGCTCGACAGGATCATAAGACTTTCCTGATGTGGTCACGGGTATGTTGCTAGTCTTTAATACTGATGTTTATGCATTGTTAGATCTAGGGGCTACACTATCCTTCATCACTCCTTATGTAGCAGTAAATTTTAGTATTAGTCCAAAAACTCTCCTAGAACCTTACTCAGTCTCTACTCCAGTTGGTGACCCAGTTATAGCTAGACGGGTATACAAAAATTGCCAGTCACAGTTTCCCAGAAAGTCACCTCAGCAGATCTTGTAGAGTTTGAAATGGTAGACTTTGATATCATTCTAGTCATTGATTGGTTACATTCCTATTATGCCTCAGTCGATTATAGGACTAGGATCGTTCGGCTCCAGTTTCCTAACGAGCCAGTCCTAGAGTGAAAGGGTAGTAACTCAGTGCCTGTAGATTGTTTCATTTCCTACCTTAAGGCCACGAAGATGATTTTCAAGGGTTATATCTATCATCTTGTTTGGGTTAAGGATTCAAACTCTAAGACCCCAACTCTAGTGTCTGTCCTAGTGGTGAATGAGTTTCTAGAAGTGTTCCCAGAAGATCTTCCCAGAGTTCCTCCTGAAAGGGAAATTGACTTCGGAATTGATCTCCTTCCTGATACCCAACCTATTTTGATTCCTCCCTACAGAATGGCTCCAGTTGAGCTTATGGAGTTGAAATAATAGCTGAAAGACCTGCTAGATAAGGGCTTTATCAGACACAACATCTCTCTATAGGGTGCTCCAGTGTTGTTCGTGCGTAAACAAGATGGTTACCTCAGGATGTGTATTGACTACCGTCAGTTGAACAAGGTCACAATCAAGAATAAGTACCCCATCCCAAGGATTGATGACTCTTTTGACCAGCTTTAGGGTGCTAGTTGTTTTTCTAAGATAGACCTCAGATCTAGCTATCATCACCTCAGAGTCAGAGATAGTGATATCTCGAACACAACCTTCAGGACTCAGTATGGTCACTATGAATTTGTAGTTATGTTTTTTGGACCAATCAATGCTCCTGCAGCTTTCATGGACTTAATGAACAGGGCGTTCAAGCAGTATTGGGACTTGTTCGTCATTGTCCTTATTGATGATATCCTTGTTTATTCTTGAAATGAGGAGGAGCATGCGACTTATTTGAGGGTTGTTCTGTAGCCCCTCAAGGATCGCCAGCTATTCACTAAGTTCAGCAAGTGTGAATTCTGGTTACAATATATTACTTTCCTTGGTCATGTGGTATACAGAAAAGGGATCCGAGTTGATTCCCTGAAAATTGCGCAGTAAAGGAATGGCCAAGACCCACCTCTCTGACAGACATCAGAAGTTTCTTTGGTTGGGCTGGTAATTACAGGAGGTTCGTAGTAGGATTTTCTTCCATAACTGCCCCATTGACCAAGTTGACTGAGAAAAGGGTTAAGTTTCAATGGTCAGATGAGTGTGAGAAAAGCTTCTTGGAACTAAAGACCAGGTTGACTATAGCTCCTCTTTTAACTCTACTAGAGGGTTCAGATGGTTATGTGGTTTGTTGTGATGCATCCAGAGTCGTCTTGAGTTATGTTTTGATGCAGAAGGGTAAAGTCATAGCTTATGCTTCCAGAAATCTTAAGTCCCATGAGAAGAACTACCCGACTCATGACCTCGAGCTTGTAGTGGTTGAGTTTGCCCTAAAGATTTTGAGACACTATTGGTATGGTGTTCATGTTGATGTGTTCACAGATCACAAGACCCTTCAGTATGTGTTCACCCAGAAAGAGTTGAATCTTCGTCAGAGGAGATGGATTGAGTTCCTTAAGGATTATGATATGAATGTGCTCTATCATCCGGGTAAGGCCAATGTAGTGGCTGATGGTCTCAGTAGAATGTCTATGGGTAGCGTATCTTATGTTGAGGAAGAGATGAGGGAACTGGTTAGAGATATTCATCGGCTTGCTCGCCTAGGAGTTGTCCTCATGGACACGACAGACGGTGGTGTGATACTTCAGAATGGGTTAGAATCTTCATTGTTAGCTGAAGATAGGGAGAAACAGGATAGTGATCCCATACTGCTTCAGTTGAAGGCTGCAGTTAATCAACAGAGAGTGGAGGTATTCTCCCAAGGGGGAGATGGTGTACTCCATTATCAGGGTTGCTTATGTGTTCTTAAGGTGGGTGAGTTGAGACAGTAGATCCTTTTAGAATCCCATAATTCCAGATATTCCATTCATCCAGGGTCCACTAAGATGTACCATGATCTACGGGAACTTTATTGGTGGAACGACATGAAGAGAGACATCGTAGATTTTATGGCTAAGTGCGCCAACTGTCAGCAGGTCAAGGTAGAACATCAGAAACCAGGAGGTGTGAATCAGGAGATTAGCATTTCTACTTGGAAGTGAGAAGTGGTTAACATGGATTTTATAATGGGTCTACCACGTACTCGCAGGCAGCATGATTCCATTTAGATGATAGTGGATAGAGTTACTAAGTCAGCTCACTTCTTGGCAGTCAAGACTACAGATTCAACAGAGGCTTATGTCATGCTCTACATCAGTGAGTTAGTCAGGTTGCATGAGTTTCCCTTGTCTATCATTTTAGATAGAGATCCTCAGTTTACATCCCATTTCTGGAGATCTTTCCAGAAAAGTATTGGTACTCAAATGAGTCTCAGTACAACATTTCATCCACAAATAGATAGTCAGGCCGAACGTACAATTCAGACCCTGAAGGATATGTTGAGAGCTTATGTGATTGATTTCAAGGGTAGTTGGGATAAGCACCTACCTCTCATAGAGTTTGCCTACAATAACAGCTTCTATTACATCATTCAGATGGCCCCATATGAGGCCCTCTATGGGCGTAGATGTAGGTCACTTGTTGGTTGGTTCAAAGTACGTGAAGCAGCTTTGATTGGACCAGATTCGGTACATGAGGCTATGGAGAATGTTTAACTCATTAGAGTGAGACTAAAAATAGCTCAGAGTCGTCAGAAGTCAAATGCAGACGTGAGGAGAAGATACATAAAGTTTGAGGTTGATGATTGGGTTTTCCTTAAGGTGTTACCCATGAAAGGGGTGATGATATTCGGCAAGAAATAGAAGCTCAGTCCCAGATATGTAGGTCCTTACAGAATCCTGAAAAGGGTTGGTAATGTGGCTTACGAGTTAGAGATACCATCAGAACTCACAGCAGTTCATCTAGTCTTCTATATTTCCCTATTGAAGAGGTGTATGGGTGATCCGACATCGATAGTACTCATAGAAAGTGTGGCTGTGAAGAATAGCCTCACTTATGAGGATGTTCCAGTTGAAATTCTTGACCGTAAGGTTCATAGGTTGAGAAATAAGGAAGTCCCTTTAGTTAAAGTTTTGTGGAGGAATCAGTCTATAGAGGGAATTACCTGGGAAGCAGAAGAAGCCATGATGTCCAAGTACCTCCACTTCTTTCTATCCGATTTTGTTTTAGCTAGAGGTAATTAGTTCCTCTTCAGTCGCGCAGTTTACTCTTGTGTAATTCAGTCTCAGCACCATTATTCCATCAGTTATCCTTGCATTTCATCATACTTGCATGTTCATGGAATTCAGTTCAGTTCAATATCAGTTCTAGTACTCAGTTGGTAGGGATTCAGCTCTTTCCTTCCAAACTCAGCTTGTTTAGTATTCATTCGACGACGAATGATCCCAAGGGGGAGAAATTGTAACACCCAAGAACATTCAATCCTAGACTAAGCTTAGAAAACCAGTAGAAAATAAAAACTTGCAGAAAAATTCAAGCTTCTAGGAACCACGGTTCAAAGTACGGACCGTAGTTTAGAACAACGGACCATCATCGTGAACCATAGTTCAAGAACCAGTAGCCCAGCAATTCTGCCCCAGGAACCATGGTCCATCTTCTAAACTCGTAGTTCAAGTTCCAGTAGCTTCTCAGTACATGTTCCAGGGACTACGGTTAGTAGTACGAACCATAGTTTGGAACCACGGTCCGTTATCTCAACCCATAATCCCAAGCCTAGTAGCCTCTCAGTTCTAGGTTCAGGATCCATGAGTCAAACGACGATCCGTACTTCAGAAGAATGGTCCATCCTATGAGTCATGGAAATACCCACGCTATGTCAAGTCCTAGGAACCACGAGTCACATAACGAATAATTTTCTAGGAACACGGTCGCGTTTTCTGCAGAAATTCATTTAACTTTTCTAGGGGTATTCTGGACTTTTCCTTTCCCTTTTCAGGCCTAAGCTCCATCATTTTATGTCGTCTAAGCATAATTAATTAGTCTAAAACTAACTAAAACCCTCATTCTAAAAAAATCATCGGACTTAGACAAAAAAGAATTAAAAAGAGGCATAGTTTCTCTCAAGAACAAGCAGAGGCCTTCACCAAGTTCAGCCCAAAAAATCCAAGGATTTCTCTGTGGATTTCTTCACCAGGTATGTGGGATTTAACTAGTGGGTTACTTCCACCCATTAGGTCCCTATATTCCAATTAGTTGTCAGTTTCCTCCATGAATTGTCAAACGTAGGGTTCCTAGAACTTAGAGATTTATCGTAATTCTGTTTCTACAATCTCTATGATATTGACTACATGTTCTTGGAGAATTAGTGTAGTTCCATTTGTAATGTTCAGTAAACCTAGTTGTGTACTTCCAGTATTTCATTAATTAAGTTCACTAGACATGCTAATTATATGTTCATGTACTAGGATTCAAATGCCATATGTCCAAGTATATTTATGTTGCATTCTCAGTTGATTTCTAGTATTTTGAGCTATCCATCATTTTAGTACATTGTTGTTTACATTCAGTTGGGAGTAGACTTAGTACCGAGCAGACGAGGGAATGAAGGCTTAGCTGTTAGTTTAGGTTAAGACCTTTAGTAGCAGTCCTCAAGTCCCAAAACTATAGCGCCACTGTAGGTTTAAAAGATTCAGCTGTCAGACTAGGATGCACCTCCTTGTACCTTGTGCACATCAGTAGTGTATCCATGTCAGACTTGTTCGTACCCTTGGCACGGTATGAACACTATCCCATCCAGGGTCACAGGTTGGCCCCATAGTTAGCTCAACTTGGGGTATGTCAGTTAGTAGTGTCTCCCACAGTCAGATTCATGTGCATTAACCTTGTATCAAGTATTTATGTTCTGTATTCAGTTCAGCATGCTATTTCATGATTTATACTTGGTTAATGCATTCAGTTCAGTTTTCAATTATGTTGCAGTATATCTATCTTCATGTTCACTTCTATATTGCCCAGCTTTGCATATATATCCTGCATGCTCAGTATATTCAAAGTACTGACGCATACTTTTGTGCTATATCATTTTATGATGTAGCTTCAGGCAATCAGTATCAAGACCACGCCTAGTTCAATTCCCCAGTTCGTACTCAGCAGTTCAGTGGTGAGTCCTCATTAGTTCGAGGAAAATAGACATGTTTCATTTCAGTATTTACCTCCAGTTTTAGATTAGTAGAGTGAGCTGGGGGCATATCCCAACAACTCCTATTCAGTTAGGTGTCTTTCAGACATAGACTAGATTCAACAGTTGTTAGTATTGTATTTAGTCAGCACTAAACTATTTTTCATATTGTACCCATATTCAGATTTGTCGGGCTCTCTTCTTGTTTTCAGATATTAAATTTCTTTAGCTTCCGCACAGTACATATCTCTAAATTGGTTTTTCATAGATATGCCATGCCATGGGTTAGCTTGGGGTCACTTGTGACACTAAGCACTGTGTTGTTTCCTGGGGGTAGCTTTGGTGTGTTACACCATATTGTGTGATTTATTCACTAACTGAATTCTAGACTTGTGTTTCATTCTTTTGCAGATAGGTGAAAATGAGGTCAACTTCTACTTACGATGTTGTTCCAGCACCCACTTCTAGGGACTAGTTAGGGGCAGAGGCCATGGTAAAGGTAGAGCACATGGTGTAACACGATCTAGAGGACGTGCTTGGTGATAAGTTGGTAATCTACCAACTTATTAAGCCTTTATTCATGAATTATTGCGATATTTTAATGAAAAATAGAGGTACTTATTGCCTTTATTAATGAAAATGCAGGTACTCTTGATCAAAAGTAGAAAACAAAGGAATTGAAACCAAAGAGCTCAAAAAGAGTTGAAGTGTGAAGGTTATTGAAAACAAGGAAGAATCTGCTGAGAGATGCGAACGATATGCGAGCCACACAATATGGTGTGCGGTCATCACCTCCCTTCACACCTCACCATAAATTGAACTGAAATCACTAGTTGGCTAACAAAGAGATATGCGATGGACAGAACTCGTGGTGTGACTGCACGTCATGTCACATGTTACGTCGCACCACTCCCGAAGGGCATTTTTGTTCAATGCCAAGTGACATTTTGGGATGTTTCTAAAACCTATTTTGGGTTGTATACTAGATATAGTTGATAGTTTTGTGTATTGAGTTCATCCCAAGGAAGATATTGAGAGTACTCTTCTCTCTTTATCTTCTACACTTAGAATTCACCACTTTTGTATTAAATTGAGCTTAGATTTGGATTTTGGATTATATATAAATGAAAGTATGAGTTACTCAAATTGTATATCTTCTTATTTCCTTAGTATGAGCAACTAATTTCCTAGTATAGGGGCATGTGTATGATGGGTATTTGATTTTGGGTGTGGTTCTTATTTAATTGATCTTATAATTGATGAATTGATATGGGTCTACTGAATATCTCAAGTTTTAATCTTAAAATTGATGGTTGCAAACATTAATTGGGTTTTTCCTTAAAAAAGAGGTTCATAATTTGGATAGGAATTCAATAGTGGGAATTTGAGATTTTCACCTTAGATTGAGGCTAGAAATAACTTAATCGACGTTCCGATTGAGGCTAGAAATAGTTTAATCGACGAAAACTTCATCTAAGAGTCTAAGCTAGAAATAGTATGACTTCTCCAAGAAATTTAATTTGTTGGTTTATGTTAAAACTATGGTGCTTGAGCAAAGATCATAGGATATATATTTGGAGGATAGAGAGATTACCAAATATAACTAAAACCAATGATACTAATATCATTAATCGAGAATTTTCATAATTAATCAAGTACCTTAACCCTTTGTAGAATCCCATCAAAAGCATACCCCTAGTCTTATTCTCATTGATTACAAATCTCATGTTTACATACTCTTGTGTAATGAAATTGAAGTTGTTACGCGAATTTCTCTTTCCAATCCCATCAATTTTTACTTTTAAGTTGTTGGAGAATTTACTCTCTTAGTGATTATTTCTCAATGATATATTAGAGAATCATTACTTCACTCTCCGTGGATTTGACCCCGACACTCGTTAGGTTACTTTTGGTTTGCTTGACAATCGCTACCACCTCCTTCAGGAGAGTTATTTTGAGCATCATCACCATGGAAACATCTTCTGAGCCAGAGATTAAGTTCACAGATGAGGCTAACAGCCAGAGAATGTAGGGCCAGCTCAGGTTCCACAATATTTTGTACCCACCCCAGCGTTGTAGGATACTATTGTTAAGAATTTAAGTTTCTTAGAGGGTATGGATCAAACATGGGTTTTGCTTGTCACTCCTGATGGATCATAGACTAGAGATGGGGTTCAAACTTTAGAGAGAATACCGATTCAGGTCTTTTAGACCCTTGGAGCACAACCTGCTGCTTTTGTGGCTCTTTGCATTAATGTCTTACCGGCCAGACTTGTTCCTCCACTAGTCGTGGCTAGGATAGTGATGACAGTTGAGAAACATAAGATGTTCAAGAGATTCTTGAGATTTGGGCCTCCTAAGTTCACTGAGGCATGTGGGGAGGATGCATATGAGTTCTTGGTCAATTGTCAGGAGAGGTTGCATAACTTATGGTTGGTTGAGTCTCATGCTTTTAATTATACTACTTTTCAAATGGTTGGCACAAAAAAGCAGTGGTGTATTTATCTTGATTGTAGACCAATGGGTTCGCCTCTTATTACATGGGCATAATTCTCTAGAACTATCCTTGAGAAGTATGTGCCTCACAGCATGAGAGAAAGCTTGATGGCTTAGAGTAGAGGATCATGATAGCTACTAAAATTGAGATAAGGTTATATGCCCTATCTAGGCATGCCTTGATGAGTATTCCATCAAGAGGAGGAGCAGATTAGGAAGTCCGTGAAGAGATTGATTATTGCACTTCATTTATGTATGACATAGTTAGTGATTACTAGTGTCATGAACCAACCAGTCATGATTGGCATGCACCGTAACTCTATAGTGGGAGAACCATCTAACCCAACCCTTGACAAACTACCTAGAATTTGCCTAAACCATTTTTTTCAATTCACTACTATTTAGCTGACTAAATACAATATTAATCAATCCCAACCATTAATGACTCGTTTAATAACAAAAAAAAAGAGTGGGGAAGTATTTCTAATTAATAAAACCCTCGGGACTCGAAAGTCACTGTTCAAGAACTCTAAAGAATTTCAACACTAAGTCTAATCAATATTAAGAATACGAAATAAAAAGAATGTCTCTATCCCAAAACAAATGACATAACCAACATAAAGATGATTTAACAGTTGTACGGACAAGGGGCTTACCCTTGAATTGATGCCTGAATCACGAACTAGAGCTGAGGTTTTATCTCATATTTTGGAACACGCTAGAATTCAATCTGCTATCAAAGCAAATTTAAAGCAGTAGTGACAAGCGTAAGAAAACTTTGTGCTAGAATTGACACCATGGAGGTAGATGTTCAGGAGTTCAAGCAAGTAGTGTCGCAAATCATACCAACGGTACCTAATTGGGATCTCAATCTACCGAGACCTACTTCAGGGTCCACACCTAAGAACAGTAGTAGCCCTACTGATTGTTGGTGCATGGGTTGGGACCCAAAAGATGATGTGGGAACATCCGAAATTCAAGAAGTAATTGATCTAATCAAGACTGCCCCTGAGATCACTGAGCCACCCATATAATATCACCCAAAGCCCCACTAGGTCCGTCAGCCTAGGCCTAGCTGGCTGCTCCTCCTCCTTCATACCATGAGTTGATGATTATTACAAACAAGTGGGAGATTATGGGTCCTTATAGCCTTCTTAGAATTCTTGAGGATCTATCCATTCCCTCGATATAAGGATTTTAGATAGATCTGAAGCATGCATACATCCTTCCACCATCATCATCAACATTATATCCACCAGGGCATCCTTGAAATTTATCTTTTTGTATTATTTTGCGCATTGGGGGCTATGCTTTATTTAAGTTTGAGGGGTGTAAGTAGTACTTAAACCACTTTGTGGCATTTCTAAATATTCATTTGTGGCTGTTGTGTTCTTAATTATGCCCTTGCCGAGCTTGATTCATTATATTGATATTTTAAATGTGAATGTCGAGTTAGTCCTACACAATTCATTATTTCACTATTCATGCCTTGTTAAAGCACTTAGTGCCTACGCTGAGGCTTGATTGTAAATTATTCATTAGCATTTTAAAAAAATTTAATCGCCTTGTTAATAGTAGATTAGTGAATAAACTCCAAGGATTTTCTTCATAGCACGATTCTTTCCCAAGGAGCAGATTGTTTTTTTATTTTTTTTTTGTGTCAAACCGCGTTGGTATTTTTCTATGATAGATTGAGAGCAACTTTCTTAAGGGAAAATGTCAAGTTTTAGTTTAAAATTGAGTCTGTGTTTTGCTTGTCTCAAAATGGGCCCATCGGAAAAAAAAATCTTGGCAAGAAGTTTTTGACAAATTAACAGAAAGAAGGATACTTATTTTGAGTAAAGCATTCTATTGTTATGACTTGCACATTCCCCATTTGGCTTGATCAATTTACAAACGAGTGTGTAAAAGAACTCGGAATAGCTTTTCAAAAGTTATTTGTCCCAATTGATTATGAGACTCATTGTGAAATTCTTGTGTTATGATGCCTTGTGTGGTAAGGTTGTACTTAGTTCTTGTGTGCATGTGTTGTCTAGAAATTTCCCCCAATGTCATTCAAGGCAAAATCCTAGATAGAACCGAGCATGCAAGATAACCTTAGGCCCTTTTTAAATAAGCCACTTCACCCAAATTGACTTCCCTTTACATTGATCCTAGTAAGCCCCTTTCAGCTTGTAACTTTTCTTTGGCACCCTGTTTGATAACTTGACCTTTTTTGGAACCTAAATTTTTGCACCCATCCTCCCTAATGACTCGAAAGTTAAATGTAGGCTAAAATCCAAAGTTTGAGGGGTAGTAGGGAATTGAAATGATAACATAGGGAAAACATAAGTTTGGGGGGTACATGTACCAATGAGGAGAAGAAAGGGATGTATTTCAACACACGATAGCACCATATACCTAAGTTGAAAATTACTTCCAAATAGTCAAATGAAATGAACAAAACGAATAGAAAAGAAGGAATTTGTGCTACCAAGTGAAGGTGATAAAAGGATGTCAAATGGTCAAGATTAAAAGGAAATATTGGGTTGTGAGAGGGAGAAATAAGGTGAAGTCATTGTACAAAAATGTGAGCGGTGTTTTGAATAATCACAAAGAGTGTTAGAGAGGTTTAGTCACTTGAGCCAAATGCAATCCTTACCTTAACCCTAGATAACTTCATAACCGGCAAGTCCTTAGTGATTCTGAGCTTGGTAACTCTACATTAGTGGAAAATTACATAAAGGGAAAGTATATGGTTCAATGAGTGTGCACTCAAACTTTCTTGAGAGAGTGAGAGTCTCTTTGATTCTCTTATAATCCCTTTTGTGTGTAAATTGCATAATTGTAAGTGGGATTCTCTCTTGTAGTGAATGGAATCGCACACTTGAAAGGAATGATAAAGTCTATATTTCAATTGAGAGGAATGAGTGAGACAAGTTATGTGGCAAATATCGAAGCAAACCTTGAACGTCCATGCCAATGATTTGAGAAGCTTTAAAATCTTATTTTAAATGACAAATTTCCATGTTTTTGAATGAGAAATGAAGTCCTTTTGATAAATGTTTTGACTTCTATGTCTAGGATGGTTGTACCTTATTTCGATCTAGTTGAGTGATTTTGAGACTTCACAATTATTATTTGTGTTATCTTTCTTAATTATTACATTTGTTTTGTTTGGTATACCTACCACGGTTGGGGTGGGGTAGAGGTCATCACAAACTATGTGATTTTGAATTGTGACAATTAGAGACTAGAGTAAAGGAGTTCCAAAAAAATAATTTATAGTTGTAATGACCCTTTCGGTCATTTACGTGTTTTCACCTACCTTTTAGTGTTAGAGCTTGCCTGTAGTGGCCCCAAGTTATTTATGGCTTATTGGGACTTTTAGTTTGGTGCCCGGGTCATTTTCTTGGTCTTCATGGCCATTTTCTCATTTTAGAGCGTTAACTTTGGAAATCGTTGACTTTTGTCAACATTGTTAGCTATCTTGCTCGAAATCAAATTTTGATAGTTCTATTAGCTCCGGAGTGTGGACTTTGGTCTAGGTATACCTTTGGTAGGTATTCGAGATCTATTCAACTTGAAATTCTCTCTGATTCTGTGTTTTCAGGTTAGTTGGGCTTCTTTGGTTGACTTTCATCAACATTCGGAGAAGACAACCTCGGATGGAAATTCCGTCAGTGTTGTTAGCTTTGGAATGCCGAGTTTGTGTTAGTTAGTAGGTTGGTTCGGGTCCTAGGTGATCCGGGATAATTTTGGATGTTTGGTTGGCGTTAGCTAGTGTTAACTTGGGTAAGTAGTTCTTACTCCGATTTCCGAATTTATTCTTGAAATTCTTCTTTAATTCTCTAATTTGAGCGGGCTGTTTGGGGCCCTTCCTCTTGGCTAAATTCACTCAATTTAGGATTATGCTCTCTTGGTATTCTTGATTATAGTGTTTCTTTTCATTTCTAATTTTGGGTTGTGGGCCCCGCAGGCTCGCTTTTAACCGAATTTTGACCCAGCTATTATTATAGCAATACAAGTATCATTAGTCTTGCTTAATGCATAGATTATGTTCTTCATAGTTTTTTCATGAATTTGACCTTCTCAGAGCAGTTCGAGCTTGGACGATGTCATTCCGGCAGCTAGTCATCGGACGATGGGTAGGTTATGGTTTTCCCTACCTAGACTCTACGTATATAGGCTATAACTGTATTAATTAGAATCCTTGGGTTGGTTTTCTAAGTTGGTACCCTCAGACCTTGTCCGCCTCTTCTGTTTGTTTATTTCATACGTTGTTTGTAGTATTCGTGGGAATATTTTATTATTTCCCATGTGGCCCCGTGTGGCCTTGTATATGCCTCTGGATAATAGATGGTGGGATATTGGGAATGTCTGCGAGTCCCAAACATCATAATATTACTATACGCTGGTTATCTATGTTGTAGAGCTGATTGTGCATGTGCAATGCCGATTGGAAATTTTGTGAGCCATTTTGGGCTAATCTATTATTTGTGAGCTTATCATTCATGTAAAAGGTTTTCTCTGCATGTTTTACTACTTTTTTGGCTTCGGGCCTACTAAAAATATTTTCTAAACTATGCATGGACCTGAGGGCCCATTTTTCGGTAAAATGATTATGGAAAAGTTTTTTAGTACTGACTTTTATGAAAATTCTTAGAGTAGAGAGGATATTACGATGACTTCATCACTAGTTTTCATACTGACACTGGGCTCAGCTATGTCGTAGCACTAGATATAATTTTCTATGAATTTAAACCCGGACACGTGTCGAGCACCCTATTGAGGGAATTTTGAGACTTGATTACTGCTTTCGACCTGAATACAGTTTAGGCACCCTTATGAGGGTTTGGGATCACTGCTACTATTTTTAACCCTGTTTGATTTTGGGCACGTACTACGAGGGTCTTATTAATGAGCTATACTTGAGGTTTTGCAGTTTTTATGTGGTATATGAGTAGACCTCTATGGACCCTGTCATTCCTGGGCCAATGGGTATAGGCCGACGAGTGTGCTAGGAGGAGGGAGTACAGTATATTAGAGGTACTCAGGTGCACCTTCCATTGATCCTGCCTCTATTGAGTCTTTTAGGTACTAGAGGGGGTAACATACGGGTTGCTATCACACTGTATTCATCATATCATCATCATCATACATATTTTATTTGGATTCCACCCTTGTTTGTTGTATGCTCAGTGTAAGCTCCGGTTGTATAGCTGGTCGGAGGATTTTTTTTCACTTGTTTGCATTCCTCGATTGTATGGGCGGCCATTGGGACTGTAGATAAATTATATTACTCCTTTTGTTTCATAGAGCTTGTTATGACCTTCACTTTCAGGTGGATTAGAGGGTTTTAGCCTGTTGAGGCCCTATTTATTTGGACTTAGATTATTGAGGGGCTAGTGGGTGCAATATTATTGAGGCACTGTCTATATGGCCTTATGAGCGATTGTGGGTTATCAGATGTTATTATTTATTCTGGATTTTTATTAGTGGATCTCGATTCTTTGTGGCTTAGTTATTCCATCCTAGGGTTTCACCTGAGAGACTGCTTTTTGTCTATGCTTATCATGTAGTTGGGTTTAGCATGATATTTTTTGTATATTGCTTCTATCTTCAATATGTTGGCTTGATTCCCTTCTTTCCCTTTTTACTTGAGGTTACCAATATAATGACGTTCTCTTTAAACTATCTCTGTTTATATACTATTATCGCATTGGTCCCAGGTGCGTTCTTCTTTCTTTAAGCTGTGTTTCTGTGTTATGTATATCCTCTGTGCTAGCATTGTATGCTTATAACTCTTGATTTAATATTCTCTGTGCTAGTTTCCATGTGCCTTCACTATTGCTTCATTGACTATTTCTTTACTATCTGCTATATTACTATTTTTATATCTTATATGCGCTCAGTCGGACTATGATGCCTACTGGGTACCCATTGCTTAGCAATTGGTGCTTATATTACACTTTTGCATCCTTTTGGTGTAGATATTAGTGAGAGATTTCGCCATTGATTGCATGGAGACTCGTGCAGCTTAGGATATTCAAGACTAGGGTGAGCGCTTGACGACCGGGTCTTGACCACATCTCATCTTTTGGCATTGTTACTCTTTGTACTTTTAGAGAGTTGTATATCTTATTTTGTTACTTCTTCTAGCACTTGTATTCCATTAGAAGATTTTGTACTATCGATACCAAGTCTTGGGTTTGGTATAGTTTCCCTCGTATTTATTTATATTCAGGTTGTTGCTTTGGCGTTGCCTTTACTTGTATCTGCTTCCACTTATTTTTACTTATTGTGCATATTAGTTAGGTTGTATCCCATTACTAATCATTTTGGGCTACGGAAACTGGCTCACCTACTGGGGGTTGTAGGTGCCATTATAACCTGAGAAATAAGGTCATGATGGCTTGGTATTAGATCTCTAGATTCACCGGTGTCATGGTACAGAAGATAGTGTCTACGTAGAGTCTCGTGAATTTATACGATGATGTCCGTATCCTATTTGCGGTAGGATACAGGGCATTATTAGGAAAAGTTCCATATTCTTGGCTCCTTATCGTGCGTTCCTGGCTCTATTGACTTCTAAACTTTGCTTGTTTCATTCCTTCTCAGATTCCTAAGACAAGTGCGACAATGGGTGATGTCGAGGCTTATGTGCCTGTTGCTTCAGTGGTTTAGTCAGTGTCAGGATATCAGAGTGGGAGCATACCACATCAGTTAGAGGGTTTGGGGCCAGCCCAACCTCCGATTTGATTTATGTCTATCTAAGTTCCTCAGGATACCATGGCTAGGACTCCAAGTCCTTCGATGGATGTTTTAGTACCTCAGATTTGGGCATTACTCTGTTCTTTGAGCAGTGCTTCAGTTAGGGTTGAGCCTCCAGTTCATTAGCAGGGTTGTATGTCAGTATTTGAGTATAAGGCGAGGTTTCACGAGATGGTTAGGCATATTGCAAAGGCTGTGCCATCAGAGTTTGATAGGGTTTAGAGCTTTGTTGGGAGTTTGATTTCACCACTCTATTTGGCAACCGAGCACCTGCATATAGCTGGGATGACCTTCTTTTAGGTAGTTGATCACACTTGAGTTGTTGAGGGTTTGTGTCATGAGGCATATGGAGGTAGTAGTAAGAAGCATCATTGTCAGGATAGTTTTCGAGGTTCTTATACTCAAGGTAGGGGATTCTCCTCTAGATCTCGCTTTTGTTTCTTTCTATCTAGAAGACCAGTTTCAGTTACTCCACAAGTTCTAAAGGGTGGTTGTGTAGGACATGTTGAGCAGAGTAGACATGGTATGAGTCGGGTTCTTCAAGGTTTCCATTCAGGGTGTGTAGCACATGGGGGCCGATCAAGTTTAGTGAGACCTTCCTATTGGAATTTATTCAGTAGGAATTGTTTTCAGTGTGGTGAGCGTGGCCGCATTATGGATTGTCCTATGACCGCGCATCCCAGTCAGCATGGTTGTTATGATTGTTGAGTGATTGGTCATTATTCTAGATATTATCCCTGGCAAAGGATGGTTGAGCCAGAGGTAGACACCGTCAGTCTTATGCCCTCCTTGATGGGCAAGAGGTAGAGGTTCCTGATGTCATTGCCCCAGGTATGGCTTTCGTTACCTTTGAATAGTGATAATACTACTCGCATTGTGATTCTATTCCCTTTTTCGTGTATTTGCTTATATGCCTACCTGCTACTTGTTTAGTTGTTTTACTATTTGAGTTGTAGTTCTATTCATGTGTTTATCAATAGATCAATTAATTTTAGTAGTGGATAGGGTAATTTATCCTTAGGAGGTGATTACCCAGAGTTGTAACCGCGGGTAGGTCTGATTAGCCTCGTTTCTAATTTTATTGCGGTTCTTGACCTTGTTTGCGTCTTCTTTTTCTAGTGGTCCCAGATGGTTATTCCTAGGCCATTATCTACTGTTGGCTAGGGGTCCTTGTGTTAGTTCGATGTGATACTGGTGGTTTGTGCTGGAGATTGAAGTTCTGTATTAGGTTGAGTTGTATTAGTTATGCTAGTGAGCATTAGTCGGTTTTGCTTTTCTCGGGTGATTAGAGTCGACCCTTCTTTGTTTGGTTAGTTTAGGAGGTTAGCAGGTTGGGGTTGCTTTCTTTTTTTCTTTTTCTTCAAGCTCGGTATGAGATGTTCTCATTTGTTTTCCCCAGTCCCAGTTGGAATGACTTTTGATCGTAATACTCTGGTTGAATTTTTAATTATGGTAATGTGGTCTAGTTTTTGATTTAACATTGTGTCTAAGTGTTGAACGTAGCATCGTGGTGGCAGTTTACTCATAGAATTTTGGGTAAGTTAGGCATTCGGCCCATTCTCCTCCTTCCTTATTGAATATTGGCAATATAGATATGGGAGCTAAGGGAATAGCTCCTGGTTTTATTTGAGAAAGAGTTTGTGAAGTTCAGTGTATGCTAATAAAGGGTTCCATTTAGTTCAAAAAGAAGGTAGATGGCTCCTTTATATATATATATATATATATATATATATATATATATATATATATATATATATATATATATATATATATATAAATGTTTTAGTAGCTGATTGCGGTAATGACTGAGGGTTTGCTTTTGCTTGTGTATTGATGACTTTCTTCGACCACATATAGATTACAATGGCATTGCCTTAAATGAATTCTAGGTCAGATACCTTCTAGTATGAGATAGAGGTAGTGGTTTCAGTACTACCTTTGGGAGCTTATTGCATCAACTGTGGTTTCCTTGTTATATTCTGTGAGGGACCCAAGTTTCAGTAGCAAATACGGATTAGGCAACTTGTATATTCAGAGCCTAGCTGGCGCCGGTTCCTAAGTGTTCATCGGCAGCCTATGGGTCTACTCATGGGTTTGACAGAAGCATGATTGGTAAATTAGTGATGTGTTTCAGAATCATGGCTTAGCAGACTACTTTGGGTGGTTTGTGGGAGTTTCTCCTTGGTTGCAGCATCTTGGGGTTGGGAGGCAATGGGTGCGTGAAACTTGGTTTCTTTACTTTGGTTTTGGAGTAGTTGTTGGCCTTGGACACCCAGTCCATGGCTAAACATTAGTTTAGGCTGGACATTCCAGATTTCAGTGGTGTTCTTAATAGTACGAGGTTCCTCTTACCATGGTTTGATAAACTCAGTGGCGTAAGTTTTAGAATCAATAGTGGTGTATGCTATATGTGATCAGGTTGTGCGGGTTGAGGATATCGAGGCTATTTTGAGTTCTAATGATACTTGAGACTGGTGGTCACCCTGGTTTGCTGAGGGTTAAAAGCTCGACTAGTTGATTCTTCAGGGGTTGTCTTTTGTGTGAGACTCTAGCATTGGTTAGACCCCCGCTAGTGTGGGAAAGGATTTGTAGTGTGTTTGATGCTTTTACAGTTAGTGGTTCGTGTGCGGGTACAGTAGACCAAATGGTTTTGAGCCAAAAAGGTGAGTTGAAGGTTTATGCAAAATTTCGATAACTAGATGGAGACCTTGGGCATTAGACATCTTTCCTTTGCCTACACTGTGTTTGACTTGATTTTTACGGCATAGTGGACCTATTTTTGAGTTGAGACTAGTATGGTGATCTTAAATTTGAGTGGTGTTTGAGTAATAAGAGCAGTAGCGGTACTTCTAGAGCTTGGAGATTGATTGTTGGCTACGGACTTCGTGGTAGGCTTACCATACTCCTTGCAGGGTCTTGGTCTTGATTTGGGTCTTTTGGGTAGGTTGCCCTAGTTCATTCATTTTCTGTTGAATCAGACTTGGAACAATTCAGCGAGGTTGGCTTGGTTCGACAGTTGGGAGATTTCTTCGTTGACAATGGGTGTTCATTCATGCCTTTCAAAAACCTGGTGTATGGATTTCGTTGGAGCTTCAATGGTTGGTTCAGTTTAGTTCAGGCATCAAGATTGATCCTAGTAAAAGCATTCGTTCGTTGGTTGATGGTCAGTCGGGACAGGGTACCCTAGTTTCTGAGGATAGTAGACTATAGCTTGACCTGGATAGAGTCTGAGTATAAAGGTGACCTCATTCGAGGTTGAGTATAGCAGAACTATGGATCTCCGGTGTGTCAGTTGATGTTTTGAGAGTGGCTAGAGTCTTTGACTTATATGAAGCTTCATGATTATTGTGCAAAAGGGTTTATGTCAGAATAAAGGGTTTTGCGGATCAGCGAGTTACTGTGTTAGAGTTTTGGTTGGTGAGTTTGTGGGTGATCTTGGTTGTGGTATCAAGGATTTGAGTTGTATATGTTGAACGCCTTGGTTCTCTGGTTTTGATGTTGTGTCAGTGCTTCCGATTGAGATTCTAGAAGTTGGTCTTGATTGATAATCCTTTGGAGTTTTCAAGTTAAGGGTTGGAATCTAGCTTGGGTAGTGAGAAGTGAAGGCTCGTTTGCGGTTCTTTAGTTCCATTCTGTTGGGTGTCATCCGGTGAGGGAGGCTACCTGGGTTGTCCAAGAGAGTAGCATAGGTTTTGTATCCACAGTTCTTGATTCCTTGTTGTTTCCTTCTTTTTTGACTTTCAAGGATGAAAGTCCTTTTTAGTAGTGGATGATGTAATGACCCTTCCGGTCATTTACACATTTTCGCCTCCCATGTACTGTTAGAGATTGCCTGTAGTGGCCCCAAGTAATTTATAACTTGTTGGGACTGATTGTTCGGTGCTCGGGCTGTTTGCTTGGCCTTTATTGTAGGGCCTTGAGAAAAAATTTGAATACAAGTTTATTGCTTTAAACAAACTTATCGTGTAATCTATAAGGAATTATGTGGATATATCTTAAGGATAATGGTAGTGTGGATATATAATTATGGTGCATATAATTGTATATTTAGTTGCTAGTGGGGG
This sequence comes from Jaltomata sinuosa, assembly GCA_003996215.1. Taxonomy (NCBI): domain Eukaryota; kingdom Viridiplantae; phylum Streptophyta; class Magnoliopsida; order Solanales; family Solanaceae; genus Jaltomata; species Jaltomata sinuosa. The sequence goes on along the minus strand of QJPP01001036.1, from coordinate 451,918 downwards.
CCACCTTTTCTCTTCCTAATATATTGAGCAAAATGACCAAGTAAGGGATAAATATTTAAAAGGTGGTGTATTTATTCTGTGTGGGGCCAGCCCTCTATTAATAAAAAAGAAAAAAAGAAGAAGGAAAGGAATGTTAGATAGTACTAGTACAAAAGGAAAAAGGGAACTAAGAAAAGTGAAGTAAGGAGGAGTTGGAAAAACGTACAGTAGCTGTACTTGGAAAAAAATGGAAACTTTTGCCCTCTTTCTTCTTGAGAAAAACTGGCAACAATACTTAGTACTAGTGCTCACTTCTTTGGTTCCTCTTTCTTCTTTCCAACTCCATTAAAGGAGAACTTGGAGTAAGGAGGAGATTTAAAAGGGGGGAAAACTTATATCCCCATCTACAAAAATCTCAGAAATTAAGTGAATTTTGGTACCAAATTCAAGGAATCTTCAAGACCTAAAGTTGGAATTTGATTTTGAAGAGTAAATTCTTTACCCCACTTTTGAGCATGATTATGAATAAGTATTTGGGAATATTTAATTTTAATTTTTATTATTTTTTAAAGTGGGTCTTTATTATTGGGGTTTTTAAAGAAGGGGAAAATAAAGAATTCACTTCAAGTATTATTAAGGGAATTTTATTAAACCTTGGGCATAAGTGAAAACTATTGGAATGAATTGTTACACGAATCTATGGGTTATTGATGTATATATATATATGTTTTGTGTATGTAGTTGATTGAGTTAGTTGCATAAAGACTATCGAGGTGTGTTAAGGTTTTTGGAACTCACGGTACTACTATTAGCTTGGGAAGCATTTAAGGTATGTGAAGCTAAAACTCTCTTCGCCGTAAGGCACCACCCTACGTCATATGTTCCTTCTATAAAGGGTAAAATAGCTTACATGAAAAGGGAAAACAAGATCTTTGGTTATGTTATGTGTCATTCCATTGTTTAATTATTAAAGTCTATACGTACTCTTACTACTCCCTTCGCGTCAACTTTGTTAATATTTCACATGATCGTAAGTGTCTTTTCTTGAAATCCTTAGAATTCACCTGATATGGTCTTATATATATGTCATTATAAATGAAATAAATGGCCATAGCATAATTAAACTTGCTTAGGTGGTAACCTATTCGATATAGCCATAAGTGAAAGTGAGAACTAGTATTTGGATAATGATATTATATTCGGTAAGTTAGGTATCATATAGAGATCTTACTTGAATAGTGGAATGATTGTAATCGTAAATTATATTTCATAGTCCTTTAAGGTCATTACTTGATAAAAGTTAGCGAAAAGAGGGTATTCATAGGTTTTACTTGACATACTCGCGCGACGCTGTTCTGTGCACAGGATTGAGACTAGACCCTTATAGTTAGACCAAACATTTTGGCGTACCCGCCCTTGTGGTATTATTTGTATTTGGAGTTACATACCAAAAGGGGGTACCAATTCCATAATCAAGTTCAAGGGTCCTACTAAAAGACATGTCACTTCATAGTGGTTTGAGTCAGCTGAAATGTCATGCACTAGTTTCTTCTGACTCGAGCCAATACATATCATATGTGGCTTGCGGGCAGACCCTTCTAGTGAGCCCTCAAAAGGGCATACCTTATGTGTATAAAATCATAGTAATACGTACTTGAGAAAAATTTGCTTTACACGTGACTTGGATCGCCTTCGGTAGGCCCTCACATGATCATTTGCATTGAATATAGTGTAAGTTAACCTAGGAAAGCCATAAAGGCTAAATTATAATGAACGCTTCTTTGAACGTTATATGAAAAACAATAAGGTTGGTGTATAGGTTACAGTTTCATATCGTACATCTATTACTTGTATGCTCATAATTCTTTCGTTTTGACACTTGATTCATATGAGCTTCCATATCTGTCTACTTGTTATTATGTCTGCTTTACATACCAGTAAATGTTGTATATGTACTGATGTCCCTACGTTCGGGGCACTGTATTTTCTTATAAATACAGGCTCGCTGGAGGGACAACGTTTCTGCTGCTGCCCTGAATAGGGATTTGGATATAGCAAGGATCATGGCATATGCTCAACAGTTAGATGAGGATCAGCGTAATCATGAAATAGATCACGAGAGGGAACAAAACAAGAGAGCTAGGTTGGCTGGCCAGTATCAGGGGAGCAGCAGAGCTTCTACCAGTAGAGGGCCACCTAGGCATACTCAGTCGGTGGCATGCTCCACAGCTAGTGCACCAGCTCGATTTTTGAGATATAGATATGAGCAGGGTCAGACTTCTAGGGCACCAGGACCATGGCCTCAGAGGGATACTAGTCGGGGATTACCACCTCAACCTACATGCAGACAGTATTGCCAAGCACATATAGGAGAGTCTTGGTGCGGTTCAAATACCTGTTATTGGTGTGGTATAGAAGGTCATGTGGTACGAGATTGTCTGCGGCTCAGAGATAAAGCCAGAGGTGATAGATCACATCTTACAGGGTCCGCATCAGCCTCATCATCATCAACACCTTCTTCTTCTTGCGGTCCTCAGGCACCAACAAGTAGAGGATCCGTTAGAGGCAGAGGGAGTGGTTCTAGTGCCGACCCAAATCATGTGTATGGACTAGTTAGTTGACAAGATTCAGATCCCCAAACGTGGTCACAAGTACTCTATCCATCTTCTCATATGATGTATATCCTTTAATACACCCAGGAGCTACCCTATCATACGTTACTCCATTTATTACTAAAAAGTTCAAAATAGAGCCAGAGTTGTTACATGAACTATTCGCGGTGTCGACTCTAGTAGGAGAGTCTATCATAGCTAGGCGGGTCTATTATAATTGTATAGTGACCATATGTGGTCGTGACACATTGGCTAATCTAATTGAACTTGAAATGGTCGACTTTGACATCATCATGGGTATGGATTGGTTATCCTCTTGTTATGCTATAGTTGATTCCCGGGCTAAGATCGCCCGCTTTCATTTCCCAGGTGAGCCTGTCTTGTAGTTAAAAGGTAATACTATGATGCCTAGAGGGAGGTTTATTACCTATCTTAAGGCATGAAATCTCATTGCAAAAGGGTGTTTATATCACCTTGTCCAAGTAAGTAACCTTGAAACTGAGAAATAGGTGCCAACTCTTCAGTCAGTACAAGTGGTGAATGAGTATCCAGATGTGTTTCCCGATGAACTTCTTGGATTACCTCCCGTGAGAGAAATTGACTTTGGTTTTGATGTAGATCCCGGTACTCAACTGATATCGATTCCACCTTATAGAATGGCGTCTGCAGAGTTGAAGGAGCTAAAGGAGCAGTTGAAAGACGTGCTTGATAAAGGCTTCATCCGACCCAGTATATCACCTTGGGGTGCACCGGTGCTATTTATACGTAAGAAAGATGGCACATTGAGAATGTGTATAGACTATAGGCAGCTAAATAAAGCGACAATCAAGAATAAGTATCCTCTTCCCCGAATAGATGATTTATTTGATCAGCTACAAGGAGCTAAGTGCTTTTCAAAGATAGATTTGAGGTCCGGTTATCACCTACTGAGGATACGTGAAGTAGACATTCCCAAAACAACTTTTCGGATAAGATATGGGCACTTCAAGTTCTTTGTTTTGTCATTTGGACTAACGAATGCCCCAGCAGACTTCATAGATATGATGAATATGGTTTTCAAACCCTTCCTTGATATGTGCGTGATTGTATTTATAAATGACATCTTGGTATATTCACGTGATGAATTAGAGAATGCAAATCATTTGAGATCAGTGCTACCGACACTCAGAGAACACTAGTTATATGCTAAGTTTTCTAAGTGTGACTTCTAGTTAAGATCAGTAGCCTTTCTTGGCCATGTGGTATCTGGAGAAGGCATCAGAGTAAACTTTCAGAAGATAGAGGCTGTGAAAAATTGGCCAACACCAACCACTCCGACATAGGTGCGCAGTTTCTTGGGGTTAGCCGGTTACTACAGAAGATTTGTGGAGGACTTTCCTCTATTTCTGCCCCAATAACTAAACTGACGCAGAAATCAGCTAAGTTCCAATGGTTAGATGCTTGTGAAAGAAGCTTCCAAAAGTTGGAAAATAGATTGACTACAGTGCCAGTATTGGCCTTACCAGAGGGCACAGAAGGATATTTTGTATATTGTGACGCTTCAGGCGCTTGCCTTGGTTGTGTCCTGATGCAGTATGGAAAAGTTATAACATATGCCTCTCGATAATTGAATAAGCACGAACAAAATTACCCAACCCATGATTTGGAGCCTGCAGTAGTTGTGTTTGCACTAAAAATATGGTGTCTCTATTTATATGGGGTGCATGTTGATGTCTTCACGGACCATAAGAGTCTTCAATATCTATTCAAGCAGAAACAGTTGAATCTAAGACAAATGAGGTGGCTAGAGCTGCTGAAGGACTATGATGTCGATATTCTTTACCACCCAGGTAAGGGTAATATTGTAGCAGATGCTCTAAGTCGACTATCTATGGGTAGCCTGGCATATTTGTCACCTGCTCAGTGTGAGGTAGCTAGAGATGTTCATAAATTAGCCATCCTAGGGGTTCGACTCATGTATTCCGAAGATGGTAGTGTTGTAGTAGTGAATACAGCAGAGTCATCCTTAGTAGCATTGGTGAAAGAGAAGTAGTATGACGATACCTTATTGCTTCAATATAAAGAAGAAATTAGACAACATCGGGTTACAACTTTTGAGCTAGCAAGCGATGGCACTTTGAGATGTCAAGGTAGACTATGCGTAACTAATGTAAATGGCTTGAGACAATAGATTATGGCTGAGGCACATTGTTCTCGTTACTCAATCCATTCGGGCTCTACAAAGATGTAGCATGAACTTAAAGAGGTCTACTGGTGGAATGATATAAAGAAAGATATAGAAGAATATGTAGCAGGGTGCTCCAATTGCCAGCAGGTGAAATCAAAGCATCAAAGGCCCGGCGGCCTAACTCAGACCATAAGTATTCCGGTATGGAAATGGAGGCTATTAACATTGATTTTGTCACAGGTTTGCCTTCTTATTTTCAAAGTCATGACTCCATTTGGGTAATAGTTGATCGGCTGATAAAATCAGCCTATTTCTTGCATGTTAAATCAACCAGCACAACTGAAGATTATGCTAAGTTATACATAAAAGAGATTGTTCGCTTATATGGGACCCCAGTGTCTATTATTTCAGATAGAGGTGCCCAATTTACAACTCATTTTTGGAGATCTTTCCAAAGAGGCCTAGGCACACAAGTGAATCTTAGCACTGCTTTTCATCCACAGACCGACGGTCAAGCCGAGCGCACGATTCAGACGCTCAATAATAGGTTGAGAGCATGTGTGCTGGATTTTAAAAGTAACTGGGATGATCATTTGCCCCTAATAGAGTTCGCCTATAATAACAACTATCACTCTAGTATTGGCATGGCTCCATTTGAAGCTTTGTATGGAAGACAATGCAGATAGCCTATCGGGTGGTTCGAAGTAGGTGAGACACAAATATTAGGAGCAGATCTATTCCATCAAGCCATTGAGAAGGTCAAGTTGATACAAGGGCGGTTGAGGAATGCTCAGAGTCGACCAAAATCATATACAGATGTACGACGTAGGGATTTTGAGTTTCATATTGATGATTTGGTATTCGTGAAGGTGTCACCTATGAAAGGTGTTATGCGATTTGAGAAGAAAGGTAAGATAAGTCCCAGGTATATTGAACCTTACATAGTTATATGCAGAATTGACCAGGTAGCTTATGAGGTAGAATTACCTCCAGAGATAGCTGGAGTGCATCCGGTCTTCCATATGTCTATGTTGCGCAAATGTTTAGGAGAACCTTCCCATGTCATCCCTTCAGAAGATATCGAGCTTGAAGGAGACTTATCATATGAGGAAGTTCTTGTGTCTATATTGGACCGATATGTTAGAAGGTTAAGAACTAAAGACATAGCTTCAGTTAAAGTACTTTGGAGAAACCAGAACATAGAAAAAGCTACGTAGGAAGCATAAGCTGATATGAAAACTAAATATCCATACTTGTTCCATGAACCATTGAAAGGTCCTTAAACTGTTTATTTCTTTTATATGATTGATAGTCTCTATTGTATTTGTTTCATTATTATCTGACTCTCTCATTATACATTTAGGTGTCTGATGTACACTTATAATTCTAGAGACTTGCGTGGGTGCAGCTTCTAGATGCAGAGTATATGGTAAGTTACAGTATTGGTTATGACTATTATTTGACTATAAGGCCACACAGAGCCTTGTGCAGTATCTGTTGAGTATTGTATCTGATGTGACGCTCTGTGAAGCATAGTTGTCTGTATTCTGGCTTACTGACAGGTTTTCGATAGGCCTATTTACAAAGGAAACTCTGCCGAAATTTTTGGAAATTTTGAGAGTTAGCCTAATTTTAAGGCCCTATGATGAAAAAGGTGAATTAGAAAATGATTTGGTGAACTCATGGATAAATATGGAACTTAAAGTAAGCTATAAGCATCATTCGAGGACGAATGATCCTAAGTGGGGAAGATTGTAGGGCCTCGAGAAAATTCTGAATACAAGTTTATTGCTTTAAACAAACTTATCGTGTAATCTATAAAGAATTATGTGGATATATATTAAGGATAATGGTAGTGTGAATATATAATTATGGTGCATATAATTGTATATTTAGTTGCTAGTGGGGGCCACCTTTTCTCTTCCTAATATATTGAGCAAAATGACCAAGTAAGGGATAAATATGTAAAAGGTGGTGTATTTATTCTGTGTGGGGCCAGCCCTCTATTAATAGAAAAAGAAAAAAAGAAGAAGGAAAGGAATGTTAGATAGTACTAGTACAAAAGGAAAAAGGGAACTAAGAAAAGTTAAGTAAGGGGAGTTGGGAAAAATGTACAGTAGCTGTACTTGGAAAAAAATGGAAACTTTTGCCCTCTTTCTTCTTGAGAAAAACTGGCAACAATACTTAGTACTAGTGCTCACTTCTTTGGTTCCTCTTTCTTCTTTCCAACTCCATTAAAGGAGAACTTGGATTAAGGAGGAGATTTAAAAGAGGGGAAAACTTATCTCCCCAGCTACAAGAATCTCAGAAATTAAGTGAATTTTGGTACCAAATTCAAGGAATCTTCAAGACCTAAAGTTGGATTTTGATTTTGAAGAGGTAAATTCTTTACCCCACTTTTGAGCATGATTATGAATAAGTATTTGGGAATATTTAATTTTAATTTTTATTAGTTTTTAAAGTGGGTCTTGATTATTGGGGTTTTTAAAGAAGGGGAAAATAAGGAATTCGCTTCAAGTATTATTAAGGGAATTTGATTAAACCTTGGGCATAAGTGAAAACTATTGGAATGAATTGTTACGCGAATCTATGGGTTATTGATGGATATATATATGTTTTGTGTATGTATTTGATTGGGTTAGTTGCATAAAGACTACCGAAGTGTGTTAAGGCTTTTGGAACTCACGGTACTACTATTAGCTTGGGAAGCATTTAAGGTATGTGAAGCTAAAACTCTCTTCGCTGTAAGGCACCACCCTACGTCATATGTTCTTTCTATAAAGGGTCAAATAGCTTACATGAAAAGGGAAAACAAGATCTATGGTTATGTTATGTGGCATTCCATTGTTTAAATATTAAAGCCTATACGTACTCTTATTACTCCCTTCGCGTCAACTTTCTTAGTATTTCACATGATCGTAAGTGTCGTTTATTGAAATCCTTAGAATTCACCTGATATGGTTTTATATATATGTCACACATTATGAATGAAATAAATGGCCATAGCATAATTACACTTTCTTAGGTGGTAACCTATTCGATATAGCCATAAGTTAAAGTGAGAACTAGTATTTGGATAATGATATTATATTCGGTAAGTTAGGTATCATATAAAGATCTTACTTGAATAGTTGAATGATTGTTATCGTAAATTATATGTCATAGGCCTTTAAGGGCATTACTTGATAAAAGTTAGCAACGGGAGGGTATTCATAGGTTTTACTTGACATACTCGTGCAACGCTGTTCTTTGCACAGGATTGAGACTAGACCCTTATATTGAGCCTGAACATTGTGGCATACCCGCCCTTGTGACATTATTTGTATTTGGAGTCAGCTGAAAAATCATGCACTAGTTTCTCCTGACTCGAGCCAATACATGACATATGTGGCTTACGGGCAGACCCTTATAGTGAGCCCTTAAAGGGGCGTACCTCATATCAGACTGCTATTATAGTTATGTGTATAAAATCATAGCAATAAGTACTTGACCAACATATGCTTTACACGTGACTTGGATCGCCTTCGGTAGTCCATCACATGATCATTTGTATTAAATATAGTGTAAGTTCACCTAGGCATTCCATATGGGCTATATTATAATGAACCTTATATAAAGAACAATAAGGTTGGTGTATAGGTTGCAGTTTCATATCGTACATCTATTAATTGTATGCTCATAATTATTTTGTTTTGACACTTGATTCATATGAGCTTCCATATCTGTCTACTTGTTATTATATCTGTTTTACATACCAGTACATGTTGTATATGTACTGACGTCCCTACGTTCGAGGAACTGTATTTTCTTATAAATACAGGCTCAGGTTCACAGGGGAACAGACATCCGCGTTAGGTTCTTTTGCTACGTTCAACTGATATTTTGGTGAGCTTCATCTCCATTTGGAGCCAATATATGTATAGGTCTCTAGTTGGGTACGTCGGGGCCTGTCCTGACTGGTTATTAGTAGTATAGTATGTTGTACTCTTTAGAGGCTTCCTAGACATTATCTAGTGTCGCATTGTACAATTTTTGTTCAAATGACTCTATGGTATATATATATGCAGCACGTGCTAGTTTTCTGGTCGTTTATTAGTTGGTGACTTCATATTTGTCATAGATTAATCGTATCAGGTGGCCATACGATTCTTGTCCTCCTCTCTATTTTGGAATTCTCTCTCGTTCTGTGTTTTCAGGCCAGTTGGGCTTGTTTGGTTAACTTTGGTCAACATTGGGAGAAGACGGCATTGGATGGAAATTCAATCAGTATTGTTAGCTCCATAATGCCGAGTTTGTGTTAGTTAGTTGGTTGGTTCAGGTCCCGGGTGAGCCGGGCTCATTTTGGATGTTTGGTTGGCGTTAGCTAGTGTTGACTTAGGTCAACATTCCTCCGAAATAACCTTGTATCGAAGTTTCATCGATTACATTGAGTCCAGAATGTCGTTTCTACTTTAATAGCATTGTTGGTTTTTAAGTATCAGGTTCCGATTGTGCCAGGAATGTCCCGTAGAAGTTTGAGTTTTTGCTGGTTTTTGTTGCCGACCGAGCCTTCAGCGCCAGTGGCGCCTCAGCAATGTGATCGCGCTAGCATGTACATGCCATCAGCGTTGATAGCGCCATGTCAGTGCCTCAGCGCCTGGCCTCCTCCTGCGCGATGGTGCTGCTTTAGCGCCAATGGCACTGACCAGTGTTCAGTAGCTATAAAAATTTCTCCCTTCATTTTTCCAGCCTTGTTCCTCATAACTTTACCACACCAAATTGATAATTCTCTCTACCGAAAAGCTCCCATCAATTCTATGCTAGGGGAATTCATTTAGTTGACGAATTTTTTCATTCCCTCGTCACTTGGTAAGTTTCTCCTTCCCCAATGTTGCTTCTTCTCCATTTTTACAAACCTCCATTGTTCTTGATTCTTAATGCTTGGGAATTCCTTGTAGAAGTTGTTCTTTTATGGTTGCATATTAGTGAGTTCGTTGATTTCACTTCCTTGTGGTAAGTAGTTCTTCCTCCAATTTTCGATTTTATTTTTGAAATTCTTCTTTAATTCTCTAACTTGAGCGGGCTGTTTTTGGCCCTTCCTCTTTGCCAAATTTGCTCAATTTTGGAACATGCTCTCTTGGTATTGTTATGATCAGCGTGTTTTTTTAATTTCTGATTTCAGGTTGTGGGACCTACGGGCTCGCTTTTGACCCAAATTTTGACACGGCTATCATTATAGAAATACGGGTATCGTTAGTCTTGTTTTAATGCATAAATTATGTTCTTGATAATGTTTTCACGAATTGGACCTTCTTAGAGAAGTTCGAGCTTGGACGATGTCGTTCCGGCGGCTAGTCATCGAACAACAAGTAGGTTATGGTTTTGCCTACCTAGACTCTATGTATATAAGCTATAACTGCATTAATTAGCATCATTGGGTTGGTTATCTAGGTTGGTATTCTCAGACCTTATCCATCTCTTATGTTCATTTATTTCATATGTTGTTTGTAGTATTCGTGGTATTGTTGTATTGTTACACTTGTGGCCCTGTGTGGCCTTGTATATTACTGTGGACCATAGACGGTGGGATATTGGGAATGTCTCCGAGTCCCGGACATCATGATATTACTGTAGGCTGGTTATCTATGTTGTACAGCTGATTGTGCATGTGCAAAGACGATAGGAATATTTGTGAGCCATTTTGGGCTACTCTATTATTTGTGAGCATATCATTCATATTAAAGGTTTTCCCTATATATTATACTATTGTTTTGGCTTCGGGCCTACTTCAAACATTTTCTAAACTATGCATGGCCCCGAGGGCCCATTTATTGTAAAATGATTATGGAAATGGTTTTTGGTACTGACTTTTATGAAAATTCTTAAAGTAGAGGGGATATTATGATGACTTCATCACTGGTTTTCATATTAACACTAGGCTCGGCTGTGCCGTAGCATTAGATATATTTTGTATGGATTTAGACCCGGACACGTGCCGGGCACCCTATTCAGGGAATTTTGAGACTTGATTACTAGTTTAGACCCAAACACACTTTGGGCACCCTTATGAGGTTTTGAAAACACTGCTACTATTTTAGACCCAGTTTGATTCTTGGCACATACTATGAGGGGCTGATTGTTGAGCTATAATTGAGGGTTTACGGTTTGTATGTGGTCTATGAGTAGACGTCCATGGACCCTATTATTCCTGGGACAATGGATACGGGCCGATGAGTGTGCTAGGAGTTAAGGGATACGGTGTAGTAGAGGTACTAGGGTGTGCCTTCCATGGATCCTGCCTTATTGGGCCTTTTAGATACCGGATGGGGTAACATACGGGTTACTATTACACTGGATTCATCACATCATCATCATCATGCATATTTCATTCGGATTCCACCCTTGTTTGTTGTATGCTCAGTATACGCTATAGTTGTATGGGCGGTCAAAAGGTTTGTTTTCACTTGATTGCGTCAATCAGTTGTAGGGGCGGCCGTTGGGACTGTAGGTAGATTATACTACTCCTTTCATTTCATAGAGCTTATTATGACATTCGCTTTCAGTTGGATTAGTGGTTTTTGGCCTGTTGAGGCCATGGTTATTTGGACTGAAATTATATAGGGGTTAGTGGGTCCTATATTATTGAGGCACTGTCTATGTGGCCTTCTGAGCAGTTGTGGGTTATCATATGTTATTCTTTATCGTGGATTTTGATTAGTGGATCTCGGTTCTTTGTGGCTTAGCTATTCAATCCTTGGGTTGCACATGAGAGACTGTTTTCAGTCTATGTTTATCTTGTAGTTGGGTTTAGCATGATATTGTTCGTATATTGCTTCTAGCTTGAATATGTTGGCTTTCTTCCCCTATTTCCCTTTTTACTTGAGGTTAACGGTATACCGCCTTCTCTTTAAACTCTCTCTATTTATGTATTGTTGTTGCAAGGATCCCAGGTGTGTTCTTCTTTCTTTCACCTGTGTTTCTGTGTTATGTATAACTTTTGTGCTAGCATTGTATGCTTATAACTCTTGATTGACTATTCTTTGTGCTAGTTTCCATGTGCCTTCTCTATTGCTTCAGTGATTGTTTCTTTTCTATCTACTATATTACTGTTTTTATATCATATATGCTCTCAGTCGGCCGATGATGCTTACTGGGTACCCGTTGCTTAGCAATTGGTGGTCATACTACACTTCTGCATCCTTTTGGTGCAGATATCAGTGTGATCTTTCATCGTTGATTGCGTGGAGACTCATGCATCTTGGGATATTCGAGATTAGGGTGAGTGTCTGACGACCGAACTTGACCATATCTCATCTTTTGGCACTGTTACTCTTTGTACTTTCAGAGACAGTTGTATATCATCTTTTGTTACTTCTAGTACTTCTATTACATTAGAAGCTTCTGTACTATTGAGACCAAGTCTTGGGGTTGGTGTAGTTTCCTTGTGCTATTTATATTCAGGTTGTTGCTTCCGCATTGTCTTTACTTGTATCTGCTGCTGCTTATTTCTGCTTATTGTGCGTATTGGTTAGGTATTAACTCATTACTAACCGTTCTAGGCTACGAGAATAGGTTTGCCTACTGGGGGGTTATAGGTGTCATCATGACTTGAGAAAGTGGATCGTGACGATATTCACACCTTTATTAAATCACAATTACAGTTTGTGGTGTTTAATGATAAAATATAGATCTCAAATAAGAAAGTATTTTAGAAGTACTATGACATTAGGAAAACATAAATGTTGATCAGTCTTCATTGCTCATTCAAGTAACTTCTCATAAAACTCACTTTGACCCTTCATTAACTTATGTAAGAAAAACAAAAAATGACGAGAAAAAAAAGACAAGATTCTCATTAATATAATCCAAATTACTATTTCATTTATCTTATCATAGCGTACTTAGTACGGATGTATCCTAAAGAAATTTACATTTTTTTAAATCTCACACTGCAAAACCTCTTTCATTAATTTGTGTTCTTCAATAAATATTTGAAATAGTAAAAAAAAATACCATAAAATTATTTTTTTTGAAACATATTTATATATTATCAAAATTGATATATCAAAATTCTTAGCCACTAAATTAATTAAATTTTTATATGTAACTTTCTTTAAAATGCTCCTTTTTTAAATCTCTAATTTTGTACATCAATAAACTAATTTCTTAATATATTATTCTTTTAACTTTCTTAATCACTGAAATGACTAAGCAAGCACATTTCTAACCATATTTTATGGATACTACTTACTTAGATTTAAATAACACTAACTATTTTTCCTAATAAAAAAAGTTTCACTAAAAAATGGTTATGAGTATAAGACCAGAGAGATAAACTACATATATTTCAAGATGATACCATATCTAACATCTTTATCTTATATACCTTCATTTAGTTTCATTCCTAAATAGTGATTATTGATAATTAAGGATTTTCTAATTCAATCTGTTCAAAAATATACAGAATGTAAATATCTCCTACAAATAGGAGTCAATCCTAGTCAAAGAAACACACAACAATAACAAAGTCATTTGAACCCTCATATCACTGAACAAACACAGTTCACTTTTTCTTCCTCCTATTTAGACATGCCTAGAAAAAAATCAAAGTTTTCTTTGATTGAAAATGAATCTAACAGGAAAGTCTCATACCAGAAGAGACAAAAAAGGTTATCCAAAAAGGCTGAAGAACTCAGCACTCTTTGTGATGTTGAAATTGCTACAATCATATATAGTACTTACACCAATGAACCTATGGTGTCTGCAAATTAGGATGATGCAATCAACACCTTCACAAAGTTTAGGGAGTTGCCAATGATGGAGAAATCAAAAAATATGGTGACAAGAGAAGAGTTCACCAATAAAAGGATTAAGAAGATGGAAGGAAAGTTAGAAAGGTTATTAAAGGAAAATAGGGTCGAGGAGGTTACGAATGACATGTATGAAATATTGAAGGGAAATGAAATTTCTACTGACATGCACCTTTATGATTTTTCAATGATCTGAGTTACGTGATAAATCAAAATCTCAAACACCTACATGAAGTGATGAAAAAGAAGGTTGATGAAGAGGGTTCTACATCAGGCGCCCCATCAATGCCTTCAACAATAATGGCTTCAATGATGCCTTCACCAATGATGACTACTCGATTTGCTGCTTCAGTGTCTCCTCCAATGACACTACAAATAGACCCTTCAATAGATATCCCCCAATGGGTGTATCAATGCCAATAAATAACTACCAAAATTACTCAGCTGAATTTTCACAAAGTCCTCCATTGTCTGAGTTATTGAACTGGGATGATAAAGTAGTGACTTTATTGGATGACCTATCTTTGAACAACAATAATGTTCATGATCCAAATCACACCAATAATTTTTAAGGACATAGAATCAACTTGTGTCTCTGTTAATTAGTATTGTTTTCTATATCGATATTGTTTCATGGACTATTTGTGTATTTAATTATTTTGCATGTTTAATCTGTGTTATAAGAATATCCACTTCTCTTTCCCTTTGTCCTCATTTGAAGTTTTCGTTTGTCGTCTTTCATTTTTTTTTAAGTCTGTTATTTTATTTACTTGTTAAATCTATAGTCAATTTTATTTAATGTTTCCTAGATACTTATATATTTTTGCTCTTTTAAAGTTCTATTTATTATTGTGATTGAAATATTGTTGTTAGTGTGATTTTTAGAAATGACCTCATACAATTTAAAAATCTAACAAATCAATTTATGTATCGGAATAATTTTCATTCTGGAACATTCAAGTGTAAAATAATAATGCATCTAAAATTAAAATGAATTGAAACATTAAAGAAGATTATCTAGAATACCTATTTAAGATCCATTTATTGAAAAAGTAAGGTTATAATACAAAATTTATTACTTTTCTGTCATTATATAGTTAAAAATTTCAAGTGTTCTGTTTTAAGTTAATTGTCTAGAATTGATTTCTACACCCCAAAACCTTAAAATTGTATCATAATTTTATATTTTAGATTCATTATTCTCATTTTTCTTGTTCTTGTTTTGTTAAGTCGAGAAATTGGTTCCACGTAGGGGTCTATTAGAAAAAACTAGTGTATCCCGTTATATCAAAAATGAACTTTTTCCCATTTACGTATCATATCAAAGACACAAATATTCAATAAAAAAACTGAAAATAGGGGGAATGACTATATATTAATAAGTAAAATTTAAACTGTGTCAATTGATAATAGTCTATTTATTTTTTTTGAAAAAAAAACGTAGATTTTGAGATATCCAAAGTTATCTAGGCATGCTGGCGAAACTTATAAATTCATCAAATACATTTTAATATACTATGGGTTGGCCACAAATATTTGTTTGTCTTAAACTTTCGCGGCATAAAATTTTTAGTGACTGTATATATACCTCATTGTAACTTTGAAGAAAGGAAATTGTTTAACATAACTTTTTTACGATTTCAATAGAAGAAGATGAAGTTTAAAATTTTTCTTATCTTTTATTTTCAAATTTCTTATGTGTAAAATATAATAAAGACCGTAGGAGATTTGTCTTAAGACTAATAAAAATGTAATGACCACAGAATCAATTGACCAGATCAAATGACTTATTCTCGCTAATTTTATATACTTTCTACTCCACCTTGATAGAATCATAGCTACAGAAAACCAAGAAATTTTGATTAAGAAACTTAGTTTATTCTCATCCATTCTGATGCAAAATAATATATAAATGCTTATATGATCAACTAAAGAAAATGCATGTTCATTTTACATGCAATGAATTTACTTATATATTTTCATCAATTATAGAATTTAATCAGTAGAGTTACGTGGATCAGTTTGATGATGTCTGAATCTATCTTCGGGAGGCTATGAGACCTTCATAGGAAACATATATTCTTTGATTCCATATTGTGTGATTTATTCACTAACTGAATTCTAAACTTGTGTTTCATTCTTTCGCAGATGGGTGAAAATGAGGTCAGCTTCTACTTATGATGTTGCTCCATCACCCGATTCTAGGGCCCTAGTTAGGGGCCGAGGACATGGTAAAGGTAGAGCACATGGTGTAACACCATCTAGAGGGTGTTCCAAGTGATAAGTTGGTAATCTACCAACTTATTAAGCCTTTATTCATGAATTATTGTCATATTTTGATGAAAAATAGAGGTACTTATTGACTTTATTAATGAAAATGCATGTACTCTAGATCAAAGGTAGAAAACAAAGGAATTGGACCTAAAGAGCTCAAAAAGAGTTGAGGTGTGAAGGTGATTGAAAAAAAGGAAGTGCGACACACATAACACGTGGTGAGACTGCACGTCATGTCACTTGTCACGTCGCACCACTCTCGAAGGGAATTTTTGTTCAATGCCAAATGACATTTTGGGAAGATTCTAAAACCCATTTTGGGTTGTGTACTAGATATAGTTGATAGTTTTGAGTATTGACTTCATCCCAAGGAAGATATTGAGAGTACTCTTCTCTCTTCATCTTCTACACTTAGAATTCACCATTTTTGTATTAAAATTGAACTTAGATTTGGATTTTGGCTTATATATGAATGAAAGTATGAGTTACCCAAATTGTATATCTTCTTATTTCCTTAGTATGAGCAACTAATTTCCTAGTCTAGGGTCATGTGTATGATGGGTATTTGAATTTGGGTGTGGGTCTTATTTAATTAATCTTATAATTGATGAATTGATATGTGTCTATTGAATATCTCAAGTTTTAATCATAAAATTGATGGTTGCAAATATTAATTGAGTTTTCTTAATTGTGTTCTTGCTTGAATGAGGGGTTCATAATCTGTATAGGAATTCAATAGTGGAAATTTGAGATTTTCACCTTAGATTGAGGCTAGAAATAGCTTAATCGACGGAAATCTCATCTAAGAGTCTAAGCTAGAAATAGTATGACTTCCCCAAGCAATTGAATTGGTTGGTTTATGTTAAAACTATGGTGCTTCAAAAAAGACCATAGGATATATATTTGTAAGATCGAGAGATTACCAAATATAACTAAAACCAATGATACTCATTTCATTAATTGA
This sequence comes from Jaltomata sinuosa, assembly GCA_003996215.1. Taxonomy (NCBI): domain Eukaryota; kingdom Viridiplantae; phylum Streptophyta; class Magnoliopsida; order Solanales; family Solanaceae; genus Jaltomata; species Jaltomata sinuosa. Next base: position 435,133 of record QJPP01001036.1, on the reverse strand, counting down.
TAATTTCCATAATTAATCAAGTACCCGATCCCTTTATAGAATCCCATCAAAAGCATAACCCTAGTCTCCTTCTCATTAATTACAAATCTCGTGTTTACATATTCTTTTGTATTGAAATCAAAGTTGTTACGCGAATTTCTCTTTCCAATTCCCCCAATCTGTACTTTTAAATTGTTGGAGCATATACTCTCTTAGTGATTATTTCTCAATAATCTCTTAGTGAATCATTACTCCACTCTCCGTGGATTCGACCCCGACACTCGTTAGGTTACTTTTCTTCTTCTTGACAATCTCTACCACCTCCTTCAGGAGAGTGATTTTGAGGATCATCACCATGGAAACATCTTCTGAACCAGAGATTAAGTTCGTAGATGAGGCTAACAGCCGGAGAATGTAGGGCCAGCTCTGGTTCCACCGAGTTTTGTACCCACCCCAGTGTTGCACGATACTATAGTTAAAATTTTGAGTTTCTTGGAGGGTATGGCTCCGACAAAGGTTTTTCTTGTCACTCCTGATGCATCACTGAATAGAGATGGGGTTCAACATTTAGAGCCAATACCGATTCAGGTCTTTTAGAACCTTGGAGCACAGGCTGATGCTGTTGTGGCTCTTCATATTAATGTTTTATCGGCCAGACTTGTTGCTCCACTAGTCGTGGCTAGGACAATGTTGACAGTTGAGGAGCATAAGATGTTCTACAGATTCTTGAGATTGGGGCCTCCTAAGTTCACTGAGGCATGTGGGGAGGATGCATATGAGTTCTTGGTCAATTTTCAGGAGAGGTTGCATAAGTTATGGTTGGTTGAGTCTCATGGTGTTAATTATACTACTTTTCAAATGGTTGGCACAAAGAAGAAGTGGTGGAAATCTTATCTTTGTTGTAGACCAATGGGTTCGCCTCCTATGACATGGGCATAATTCTCCAGAACTATCCTTGACAAGTATGTGCCTCGCAGTATGAGAGAGAGTTTGATGGCTTAGATCAGAGGACCATGACAGTTACTAAGATTGAGATAAGGTTTTATGACCTTTCTAGGCATGCCTTGATGAGTACTCCATCAGAGGAGGACCATATTAGGAAGTCCGTGAAGAGATTGATTAATCCACTTCATTTGGCTATGACAAAGTAAGTGACTACTAGTGTCATGACCCAACTAGTCATGATTGGCACCCACCCTAACTTTACAGTGGAAGAACCATCTAACCTAACCCTTGACAAACTACCTAGAATTTTCCTAAATTATTTTTATCAATTCACTACTATTTAGTTGACTAAATACAATATTAATCAATCCCAACCGTTACTGACTCATTTAATAATAAAAAAAAAGAGTGGGGAAGTATTTCTAATTATTAAAACCCTCGGGACTCGAAAGTCACTGTACAAGAACTCTAAAGAATTTGAACACTAAGTCTAATCAATATCAAGAATATGAAATAAAAAGAATATCTCTGTCCCAAAAAAATGACATAACCAAATAAAGATAATTTAACGGTTGTACGGATATGGGGTTCACCCTTGAATTGATGCATGAATCACGAACTAGAGCTGAGGTTTTATCTCAAATATTGAAACACACTAGAATTCAATTTGCTATCAAAGCAGCTATAAAGCCAATAGTGACAAGCGTAAAAAGACTTTGTTCTAGAATTGACACCATGGAGGTAGATGTTCAGGGGCTCAGGCAAGTAGTACCGCAAATCATACAAACGGTACCTAATTGGGATCCTCATCTACCGAGAATTACTTTAAGGTCCCAACCTAAGGCTCATTTCCCTCCTGATGATTGGTGCATGGTTGGGACCCAAAAGATGATGTGGGAACATCTGATATTCAAAAACTAATTGATCCAATCAAGACTGAGATCATCGAGCCACCCATCCACTATCACCCAAAGCCTTACTCATCTCATGTAGTAGACTGGAACCGTCAGCCTAGGCCCAGCTGGGTTCCTTCTCCTCCTTCATACCATGAGTTGATGATTCTTCCAGACAAGTAGGAGATTGTGGGTCCTTATGGCCTCATTAGAATTCAGGAGGATCTATCAATTCCCATGATATAAGGATTTTAGATAGATCTAAAGCATGCATACATCCTTCCACCATCACCATCTCGACCACAAAGGACCCACTACCGTGTTTATGCAAGAAGACATCATCGTCAACATTATATACACCAAGGCATCCTTGAAATTCATTTTTTGTATAATTTTACACATCGGAGGATATGCTTTATTTAAGTTTGAGGGGTGTAAGTAGTACTTAAGCCACTTTGTGGCATGTTTAAATATTCATTTGTGGCTGTTGTGTTCTTAATTATACCCTTGCCAATCTTGATTTATTATATTGATATTGTGAATGTGAATGTCGAGTTAGTCCTACACAATTCATTATTTCACTACTCGTGCCTTGTTAAAGCGCTTAGTGCCTACGCTGAGGATTGATTGTAAATGATTCATGAGCACTTTAAAAAAAATTGATCGCCTTGTTAATAGTAGATTAGTGAAGAAATAAACTCCAAGGATTTCTTCATAGCACGGTTCTTTCCCAAGGAGCAAATTGTTTTTTTGTTTATTTTTTTGTGTCAAACCGGGTTGGTATTTTTCTATGATAGATTGAGAGGCAACTCTCTTAAGGGAAAATGTCAAGTTTTAGTTTAAAATTGAGTCTGTTTTTTGCTTGTCTCAAAATAGGCCCATCGGGAAAAAAATCTTTGCAAGATGCTTTTGACAAATTAACAGAAAAAGGGATAATTATTTTGAGTAAAGCATTATCTTGTTATGACTTGCACATTCCCCATTTACCTTGACCAATTTACAAACTAGTGTGTAAAAGAACTAAGAATAGCTTTTCAAAAGTTATTTGTCCCAATTGATTGTGAGACTCATTGTGAAATTCTTGTGTTGTGATGCCTTGTGTGGTAAGGTTGTACTTAGTTCTTGTGTGCATGTGTTGTCTAGAACATGCCCCCAATGTCATTCAAGGCAAAATCCTAGATGGAACCGAGCTTGGAAGATAACCTTAGGCCCTCTTTTAATAAGCCACTTCACAAAATTGACTTCCCTTTACATTTATCCTACTAAGCCCCTTTGAGCTTGTAACATTTCTTTGGCACACTGTTTGATAAATTCACCTTTTTTGGAACCTAAATTTTTGCACCCATCCTCCCTAATGACTCGAAAGTGAAATGTAGGCTAAAATCCTAAGTTTGAGGTGTAGTAGGGAATTGAAATGATAACATAGGGGAAAACATAAGTTTGGGGGTACATGCACCAATGAGGAAAATAAATGGATGTATTTCAACACAAAGTAGCACCATATGCCTAAGTTAAGAATTACTTCCAAATAGTCCAATGAAATGAGCAAAACCAATAGAAAAGAAGAAATTGGTGCTACCAAGTGAAGGTGATAAAAGGATATCAAATGGTTAATATTAAAGGGAAATATTGTGTTGTAAAAGGGAGAAATAAGGTGAAGTCATTGTTCAATAATGTTAGCGGTGATTTTAATAATCGCAAAGAGCGTTAGAGAGGTTTAGTCACTTGAGCCAAATGTAATCCTTACCTTAACTCTAGACAACTTCAGAACTCACAAGTCCTTACTGATTCCGAGCGTGCTAACTCTACATTAGTGGAAAATTACATAAAGGGAAAGCATATGGTTCAATGCGTGTTCACTCAAACTTTCTTGAGAGAGTGAGAGTCTCTTTAGTTCTCTTATAATCCCTTTTGTGTATAGATTGCATAATTGTAAGTGGAATTCTCTCTTGTAGTGAATGGCATCGCACCATTGAAAGGAATGATAAAGTCTCTATTTCAGTTGAGAAGAATGAGTGAGACAAGTTGTGTGGAAAATCTCAAGGCAAACCTTGAAGGTCTATGCCAATGATTTGAGAAGCTTGAAAATCTTATTTTGAATGACAAATTCCCATGTTTTTCAATGAGAAATGAAGTCCTTTTGATAAACGTTTTGAAATAAGCAATTGTCTTGATAATATGGTGGTCCAAATTGAGATGAACATTCTACTTATGACTTCTGAGTCTAGGATTGTTATACCTTATTTTGATCTAGTTGAGTGGTTTTGAGACTTCGCAATCATTATTTGTGTTATCTTTCTTAATTATTACATTTGTTTCGTTTGGTATTTCTACCATGGTTGGGGTGGGGTAGAGGTCATCACAAATTGTGTTATTTTGAATCATGACAATTAGAGACTAGAGTAAAGGAGTTCCAGAAAAATAATTTATAGTTGTAATGACCATATCGGTCATTTACGTATTTTCACCTCCCTTGTAGTGTTAGCGCTTGCCTATAGTGGCTCCAAGTCATTTATGGCTTATTGGAATTGTTAGTTTGGTGCTTGGGCCGTTTGCTTGGCCTTCATGGCCCTTTCCTCATTTTAGAATTTAACTTTGGAAATTGTTGACTTTAGTCAACATTATTTGCTATCATGCTCAGAATCGAATTCTAACTGTTTTATTAGCTCCGGAGCATGTCCTTTGGTCTAGGTATACCTTTGGTCAGGATCTGGGAGATATTCAACTTGGAATTCTCTCTTATTCTGTGTTTTAAGACTAATTGGGCTTCTTTGGTTGACTTTGGTCAACATTCAGAGAAGACGACCTCGGATGGTAATTTTGTCAGCGGTGTTAGCTTCGGAATGCTGAGTTTGTGTTAGTTAGTAGGTTGGTTTGGGTCCTGGGTGAGACGGGATCATTTTGGATGTTTGGTTAGCGTTAACTAGTGTTAACTTGGGTGAACATTCCTCCAAGATGACATTGTATTGAAGTTTCATTGATTTTGTTAAGCCCGTAATGTCATTTTCACTCTAATAGCATTGTTGGTTTTTGAGTATCGTGTTTTGATTGTACTCAGAATGCCCCGTAGAAGTTTGACTTTTTCGTTGGTTTTTGTTGCAGACTGGGCCTTCAGTGCCAATGGTGCCCAGGCAGAGCGATCGCGCTAGCCTGTTCATGCCATCAACGCTGATGGCATCATGCCATTGCAATAGTTCTCTAGTTCCCGCCCGCATGCCAGCGCAATAGCGTCCTAGTGGCGCGATGGCGCCTCACCGCCTAGCCTTCTCCTTCATGATGGCGCTGCTTTAGCGTCAATGGCACTGACCAGCATCCAACAACTATAATATCTTCTCCCTTTGTTTTACCAGCCTTGTTCCTCATAACTTCACCAAGCCAAATTTATAATTCTCTCTAACGAAGTTAACTAAGGGAATTCATTTAGTTAACATATTTTGTCGCACCCTCATCACTTGGTAAGTTTCGCCTTCCCCAAAGTTTCTTCTTCTCCATTTTTACAAACCTCTATTGTTCTTGATTCTTAAAGCTTGGGAATTCCTTTTAGAAGATGTTCTTTTGGGGTTGCATGTTCGTGGGTTCGGTGATTTCACTTCCTTGGCTTGTTTCACCTCCTTGTGGTAAGTAATTCTTACTCCGATTTCCGGTTTTATTCTTGAACTTCTTCTTTAATTCTCTAACTTGAGCGGGCTATTTAGGGACCTTCTTCTTGGCCATATTCGCTCAATTTTGGAGCATGCTCTCTTGGTATTGTTGTGATCATCGTGTTTCTTTTCATTTATGTTTTTGGGTTGTAGGTCCCGCGGGCTCGCTTTTGACCCAATTTCGACCCGGCTATTATTATGGCAATATGAGTATCGTTAGTCTTGTTATAATACATAAATATGTTCTTGATAGTGTTTTCATGAATTGGACCTTCTCACTAGTCATTGGATGACAGGTAGGTTATGGTTTTCACTACCTAGATTCTACGTATATAGGCTATAACTGCATTAATTAGCATCCTTGGGTTGGTCTTCTAAGTTGGTGCCCTCTGACCTTGTCCACCTCTTCTGTCCGTTTATTACATACGTTGTTTGTAGTATTCGTGGTAATATTGTAATGTTACCCTTGTGGCCCTTGTGGCCTTGTATATGCCTCTGGAAAATAGACGGTGGGATATTGGGAATATCTGCGTGTCCCGGATATCATGATATTACTATAGGCTGGTTATCTATGTTGTAGAGCTGATTGTGCCTGTGCAATGCCGATAGGAATGTTTGTGAGCCATTTTGGGATAATCTATTATTTGCGAGCATATCATTCATGTAAAAGGTTTTCCCTCCATGTTTTACTACTGTTTGGCTTCGGGCCTAATTCAAAAAATTTCTAAACTCTGCATGGACTCGAGGGCCCATTTTCGGTAAAATAATTATAGAAAGGATTTTTGGTACTGACTTTTATGAAAATACGTAGAGTAGAGGGGATATTATGATGACTTCATCACTGGTTTTCATACTGACACTAGGCTCGGCTGTGCCGTAGCACTAGATATGATATTATATTACTCCTTTCATTTCATAGTGCTTGTTATGACCTTCGCTTTCAGTTGGATTAGTGGTTTTTGGCCTGTTGAGGCCCTGGTTATTTGGACTTTGATTATTGAGGGGATAGTGGGTCCAATATTATTGAGGCCCTGTCTATATGGACTTCTGAGCGGTTGTGGGTTATCAGATGTTATTCTTTATTGTGGATTTTGATTAGTGGATCTCAATTCTTTGTGGCTTCGTTATTCCATCCTAGGTTTTCACCTGAGAGACTGCTTTATGTCTATGCTTATCTTGTAGTTGGGTTTAGCATGATATTGTCCGTATATTTCTTCTAGCTTGAATATGTTAGCTTTCTTCCGTTCTTTCCCTTCTTACTTGAGGTCACCAGTATACTGCCCTTCTCTTTAAATTATCTTTGTTTATATACTGTTGTTGCAAGGGTCCCAGGTTGGGTTCTTCTTTCTTTAACTTGTGTTTTTGTGTTATGTATATCCTTTGTGCTAGAATTGTATGCTTATAACTCTTGAATGACTATTCTCCGTGTTAGTTTACATATGCATTCACTATTGCTTCAGTGACTATTTCTTTAATATCATCTATATTAATATTTTTATATCTTATATACGCTCAGTCGACCGATGATGCCTATGGGGTACCCATTGCTTAGCAATTGGTGCTCTTATTACACTTCTTCATCCTTTTGGTGCGGATATTAGTGTGAGCTTTCGCCATTGATCGTGTGGAGACTCATCCAGATTTGGATATTCTAGACTAGGGTGAGCACCTAACGACTGGGTCTTGACCACATCTCAATTTTTTGCACTGTTACTCTTTGTACTTTCATAGAGTTGTATATCTTATTTTGTAACTTCTAGCACTTGTATTCCATTATAAGCTTATGTACTATCGATATCAAGTCTAAGGGTTGATGTAGTTTCCTTGTGTTTATTCATATTCAGGTTGTCGCTTCCGCGTTGTCTTTACTTGTATCTTCTTCCACTTATTTTTACTTATTATGCATATTGGTTAGGTAGTAGCCCATTACTAATCATTCTGGGCTACGGAAATTGGTTCGCCTACTAGGGGGGTTGTAGGTACCATTATAACCTGAGAAATCAAGTCATGATAGATTGGTATTAGAGCTCTATATTTACCGGTGTCATAGTACAGAAGCAAGTGTCTATGTAGAGTCTCACAGATTGATACGATGATGTCCATATCCTATTTGCGGTAGGCTACAAGGAATTATTAGGAAAAGTTTCATATTCTTGGCTCCTTATCATGCGTTCCTGGCTCTATTGACTTCTAAACTTTGCTTGTTTTAGTCCTTCTCAGATGCCTAAGACAAGTGCGACAACGCATGATATCGAGGCTTCTGTGCCTGTTGCTTCAGTGGTTTAGTAAGTGTCAGGATTTCAGAGTGGGAGCATACCACATCTGTTAGGGGGTTTGGGGCCAGGCTAACCTCCGATTGGTTTTATGGCTACCTCAGTTCCTCAGGACACCATGGCTAGGACTCCGAGTCATTCGATAGGTGTTTCAGTACATCAGGTTGGGGCATTACCTGGTTCTTTGAGAAGTGCTTCAGTTAGGGTTGAGCCTCTAGTTCTTCAGCAGGGTTGTATGTCAGCATTGGAGTATAAGGCGAGGTTTCACGAGATAGTTAGGTATACTGCTAAGGCTGTGCCTTCAGAGTTTGATAGGGTTTAGAGCTTTGTTAGGGGTTTGATTTCACCGCTCCATTTGGCGACCGAGCACCTCATTACAGTTGGGACGACCTTCTTTCAAATAGTTGATCATGTTTGGGTTGTTGAGGGTTTGTGTCGTGAGGCATATGGAGGTAGTAGTAAGAAGTATTATTGTCAGGATAGTTTTAGAGGTTCTTATACTCGAGGTAGAGGATTCTCCACTAGATCACAATTATGTTGCTTTCTATCTAGCAGACTAGTTTCAGTTGCTCCATAAGTTCTAGAGGGTGGTTGTGTAGGGCATGTTGAGTAGAGTATACATGGTATGCGTCAGGTTCTTCAAGGTTTGCATTCATAGTATGTAGGTCGTGGTGGCCGATCAAGTTTAGTGAGACCTTCCCATTGGCCTTCATTCAATGGGAATTGTTTTAAGTGTGGTGAGCATGGCCACTGCATTAGGGATTGTCCCACGATCGCGCGTCCCATTTGGCATGGTTGTTATTATTGTGGGGTGATTGGTCATTATTCTACAGATTGTCCCCGGCAAGGGATGGTTGAGCCTTCAACATCTACTTCTCAAACTAGTGGTAGACACCTTCAATTTGATTCCTTCCTTAATGGTCCAGAGGTAGAGGTTTTCTATATCGTTTCTCCAGGTATGCCTACCTGCTACTTGTTTAGTTGTTTTACTGTTTGAGTTGTAGTTCTATTCATGTGTTTATCAGTAGATCAATTATTTTTAGTAGTGGATGGGGTAAGTTGTCCTTGGGAGGTTGTCACACCCCGAAGATACCCCTTAGAGAAACACGATTCTTGGTGTCACGAGTGACCCCAATATAACCCATGGCATGAAACATCTATACAAAATCAGGTTAAGACATGCACTGTGCGGAAGCTAAAACAGTTTAACGTATAAAAATGGGAAGAACCCAAGAATCTTAATATAAATGAGATTTATAAAAACATAGTGTTGACTGATGACCACACTAAGGACTGCTGAATCTAGTCTATGTCTGATGCCTTCTAACTGAATAGGATTTGCTGGGACATGCCCCAAGCTAACTCTAATAAATTTGAGAACTGAAATAAATACTGAAGATATAAGCATGTCTATCGCCCCCGAACTAATGAGGACTCACCACTGAGCTGTTGAGTGCAGACCGGAAATCGAACTAGGCATGGTCTGGATGCTGAATGCATGAACCTACATCATAAAATGATGTAGCACAAAAGTATGTGTTAGTACTTTGAATGTACTGATCATTAAGGATATGTACAAGCTGGACAATATATAACTGAACATGAAAATAAATATATACTGCAACATAACTGAAAGATGAACTGAATGCATTGACCAACTATAAATCATGAGATAACATGTTTAACTGAATACTGAACATAAATATTGTATACAAGGTCAATGCACATGAATCTGACTGTGGGAGACACTACTAACCGACATACCACAAGTTGAGCTAACTATGGGGCCAACCTATAACCCTGGATGGAAGGGTGTTCATACCTTTCCAAGGGTACGAATAGGTCTGACATGGATCAACTACTGATGTCCACAAGGGACAAGGAGGTGCAACTGAGTTTGACAGCAGACTCCTTTAAGCCTACGGTGGTGCCGTAGTTCTGGGACTTGGGAGACTGCTTCTAAAGGTCTTAGCCTAATCTAACAGCTAATCCATCATCCCCTAGTCCACTCGGTAATAAGTCTACTCCCACTGAATGTAAGTAATAATATACTGAAATAAAAGATAGGTCAAAATTCTAATATGAATCTGAGAATGCACATAACATAGTGAAGGATATGACATTCAAATTATGGAATGTGATTATCTGACTGAGTTGTCTAGCAAGTAATATTTATGAAGTACTGCAAATTATCACAAGCTAGAGTTTCTGAGGTTTATCCATGAAACTATACTAATTCTCCAGGAGACATGTAATCAATACTATAAAAGCTGTAAGAATCGAATTACAATAATTCCTTGACATTTAGGAACCCTAGGTCTGAAATATTCATGGAGAAAGCTGAAGGCTGACTAGAATCTAGGGACCTAATGGGTTAAAGGAACCCACTAGTGAAACCCCACATACTTTGTGAAGAAATCCACGGAGAAATCCTTGGATTTTTGGGGTTGAACTTGATGAAGGCCTCTGCTTGTTCTTGGGAGAAAACTATCGCCTCTTTTGATTCTTTTCTTTCTAAGTTTAATGAATTTAAGATAATGAAGGTTTTAGGTAGGTTTCCACTAATAAAGTGGGCTTAGAGTAGTCAAAACAACGAAGCCTATTCATTAAATTAAGTAGGAAATGTCTGGAATGCCCCTGGAAAAATAATTAGAAAAACTATTGAAAATCGCGACTCAGGGATCATGACTTGGTTCTACGGCTCGTGGAAAGTTCCACGGGTCATGGAACTCAATCTTGGTTTCCTGGTCTTTAATGTTATGCTACTTGATTGACCCTATGAGTTGGGTTCAAGACTCGTGGAAACTTCCCCGGGTCATGGAACCCACTCGTGGTTCCTGAACTGAGGTTCATGGTTCTCTGAACTTTGATTCCACGAATTGGGTTCACAACTCGTGGAACCCAATCGTGATTCCTGAGGACTTGAGTATAGGCTAATGGAATAGGTTCCATGAGTTGGGTTCACGATTCATGAAAACTCCCACGGATCGTGGAACCCAATTGTAGTTTTTAGAAGTCATCTGCCACAAGGATTCCACAGACAAGTTCTACGGTCCGTGGAAACTTCTACGGTCCGTAGACTTGAGCCGTGGAATGAACTTCAAAGGAACAGTCCTATGATCTTTGTTCCACGAGTCCAGTCCACGACTTGTGGATTGTTCCATGACTCATGGAAGTGAATCGTGTTCCTGCTGTCAGTTGAAATTTTTTCTTTCTTCTAGATTTCTGAGCTAAGTCTGGACTTGGAATTTCTGGGGTGTTACAATATCTCCCCCTTGGTATCATTCGTCCTCGAATGAATACTGAATAAGATGACTTTGGAGGGAAAGAGAAGAATTTCCTACCAACAGTGTACTAGAAACCAATATCTAACTGAACTGAGTTCCATAAATATGCAAGTATGCCGAAATGCAAGGGTAACTGATGGAACTAGGTGCTGAGACTGAATTACACAAGAGTAACTGAGAGACTAGAGAGGAACTATTTACCTCAAGCTGAAACTGAGTCGGAGGGAAAGAGGTGGGGGTACTTGGAAATCATGGCTGCTTCGGCTTCCCAAGTAGCTCCCTCTACAGACTGATTCCTCCACAAAACTTTCACTAAATTGACTTCTTTATTTCTCAACCTATGAACCTGACGGTCAAGATGAGACTGGAACCTCCTGATAGGTGAGGCTATCCTTCACAGCCACACTCTCTAAGGGTACTATCGAAATTGAATTGCCCACACATTTCTTCAACAGGTAAATATGGAAGACTGGATCAACTGATGCTAGTTCTGATGGCAACTCTAACTCGTAAGCCACATTACCAACAGTTTTTCGGATTCTGTAAGGACCTACATATCTGGGACTGCGCATCCCTTTCTTGTTGAATCTCACTACACCCTTCATGGGTGACACTTTCAGGAAGACCCAATCGTCAACTTCAAATTCTATGTCTCTTCTCCTAACATCTGCATAGGACTTTTATCAACTCTGGGTTGTCTTTAGCCTATCTATGATTATCTGAACTTTCTCCATAGCCTCATGTACCGAATTAGGTCCAATTAAAGTTGCTTCGCCTACTTCAAACCAACCAACCGGTGACTTACATCTACGCCCATAGAGGGCCTCATATAGGGACATCTGAATGATGGAATGGAAGCTATTATTATAGGCAAACTCTATGAGAGGTAGGTGATCATCCCAACTAACTTTGAAATCGATCACACAAGCTCTCAACATGTCCTCTAAGGTCTGAATGGTATTTTCTACTTGACCATCCATCTGTTGATGAAATGTTGTACTTAGATTCATCTGAGTACCAAGGCCCTTCTAGAAAGATCTCCAGAAATGAGATCTAAACTGAGGACCTCTATCTGAGATGATAGACAAGGGAACTCCATGCAACCTGACTATCTTCTTGATGTAGAGTCTGGCATAATCCTCCGCTGAATCTGTAGTCTTGACAGCCAAAAAGTGAGCTGACTTAGTGTCTCTATCCACTATCACCCAAATGGAGTCATGTTGTCTGCAAGTACGAGGTAGACCTGTAATGAAATCCATGTTGACCACTTCCCACTTCCAAGTAGGAATACTAATCTCCTGAGTCACACCACCTGGTTTCTGATGTTCTATCGTAACCTGCTGACTATTGGGACACTTAGCCACAAAATCTATGATATTTATCTTCATGTTGTTCCACCAATAGACTTTGCATAGGTCACAACACATCTTAGTGGCACCTGGATGAATAGAATATCTGGAATTATGGACTTCTGAAAGGATCCGCTGTCTCAACTCACCCATCTTCGAAACACACAAGCGACCCTGGTAATGAAGCACACCATCTCCCCCTTGGGAAAAAACCTCGACTCTCTGTTGATGAACTGCACCCTTTAACTGAAGAAATATAGGATCACTATCTAGTTTCTCCTTAACCGCAGCTACCAATAATGTTTCTGACCCATTCGGAACTATCACACCACCATTTGTTGTGTCCATAAGTCAAACTCCTAGGTGAGCAAGCTGATGAATATCTCTGGCCAGTTCTCTCTTCTCTTTCTCAACATGAGATACGCTAACAATAGACAGTCTACTGAGGGCATCAGCCACTACATTGGCCTTACCCGGATGGTAGAGCACATTCATATCATATTCTTTGAGGAACTCAAGCCATCTTCTCTGATGAAGATTTATTTTCTTTTGGGTGAACACATACTAGAGGCTCTAATGATCTGTGAACACATCAATATGAACACCATACAAGTAGTGTCTCCAGATATTTAAGGCAAACACAATCGCTAGATGCTCAAGGTCATGAGTCGGATAGTTCTTCTCAAGGGTCTTAAGTTGTCTGGAAGCATAAGCTATGACCTTACCCTGCTATATCAAGACACATCCCAGGCCAACTCTGGATGCATCACAATAAACCACATAGCCATCTGAATCCTCTAGTAGAGTCAAGACAGGAGTTGTAGTCAACCTAGTTTTTAATTACAAGAAGCTTTTCTCACACTCATCTGACCACTGAAACTTGACCTTTTTCTGAGTCAACTTGGTCAATGGGGCAGCTATGGATGAAAATCCTTATGCGAACCTCTTGTAATAACCAGCCAAACCCAAGAAACTTCTTATGTCTGTCATAGAGGTGGGTCTAGGCTAGTCCTTGACTGACTCAATTTTTTGAGAATCAACTTGGATGACACCAATAGACACCACATGACCAAGGAAAGTGACTGATTTCAACCAGAATTCACACTTACTAAACTTGTCAAATAACTGGCGATCCTTGAGAGTCTGCAGGATGACCCTCAGATGACTTAAATGTTCCTTCTTATTTCGAGAATAAAAAAGGATATCATCAATGAAGAGAATGATCAACAAGTCCAAATACTGTGTAAACACCCTATTCATTAAGTCCATAAAATCTACAGGAGCATTGGTTAGCCCAAAAGACATGACTACAAATTCATAGTGATCATACCGAGTCCTGAAGGTTATCTTCGAGATGTCACTACCTATGACTCTGTGCTGATGATAGCCGGATCTGGGGTCTATCTTGGAAAATCAACCAGTGCACTGAAGCAGGTCGAACAAGTCATCAATCCTGGGGATTGAATATTTATTTTTGATTGTGACTTTGTTCAACTGACGGTAGTCAATGCACATTCTAAGAGAAACGTCTTTCTTACGCACGAATAAAACTGGAGCACCTCATGGAGAGATGCTGGGGATGATTTAGCCCTTATCTAATAGGTCTTTCAGTTGTTCTTTCAATTTCTTAAGCTCAGCTGGAGCCATTCTGTAAGGAGGAATTGAAATAGGCTGGGTATGTGGAAGGATATCTATTCTGAAGTTGATTTCCCTTTCGAGAGGAACTCCGGGAAGATCTTCTGGAAACCTTTATGGAAACTCATTCACCACTGGGACTGACTCAAGAGTTGATGTCTTGGTGTTTGATTCCTTAACCCGAACAAGGTGATATATATACCCCTTGTAAATCATCTTTCTTGCCTTAAGGTAGGAGATGAAACGACTTACAGGCACTGAGTTACTACCCTTCCACTCTAGGACTGGCTCGTTAGGAAACTACAATCGAACGATCCTAGTTCTACAATTGACTGAGGCATAATAGGAATATAACCAATCTATGCCTAGAATGATATCAAAGTGTACCATTTCTAACTCTACAAAATTTGCTGATGTGACTTTCTAGAAAACTATGACTGGGCAATTTCTGTATACCCGTCTAGATATAACTGGATCACCTAATGGAGTAGAGACTTAGAAGGGTTCTAGGAGAGTTTATGGACTAATACTGAAGTTTACTGCTATGTAAGGAGTGATGAAGGAAAGTGTATCCCCTGTATCTAATAATGCATAAACATCAATATTAAATACTCGCAAGGTACCCGTGACCACATTAGGAGAGTCCTCCTGATCCTGTCAAGCCTAAAGAGCATGAAACCTATTTTGGAGCTGACCACAACCTGTACTAAAAGAGGTACCCTGATGAGTGGGACAACCTACTGGAGCTGCTGTAGAACCAGTCTGAGTCTGCGGGCGAACATCTATACCCTCCTGAGAACTTGTGGAACAATCCCTCATCATGTGGCCTAGCTTACCACATCCAAAGCAATTTCTGCTGTCTAACATGCACTCACCTTGGTGGTTTCTACCACACTTCTTACACACAGGGTTAGTACACCCACTAGTAACTGTACCTTAGGACTTAGAGCCAGATGCTCTATCCTGATGATCCTTCTTGAACTCTGGCACTGGGGCACTGGCAGAAGATGAAGCTGGTGCTGAATTTTTCTGGTGATATTGAGAGCGGTTGCCACCTTCTGACCTCTGCTAAAAGTGGTTGTAATCACTTAGCCTAGCCCTCTTAGAATCACCTCCCTTTTCCTTGATCTTTTCCTCCTTAATCTGCTGAGCATAAGTAACCAGCCTGGGGAAATCCATTTCCTTAATGAGAATTTCAGTTTTGCATTCCTTGACCACATCATCAGAAACTCTAGACATGAACTTGCTTATACGTTCTCTAGAGCCTGCTACCATGGCTGGAGCATGCTTTGATAGCTGAGTGAACTTCAGAGCACAATCTCGTATGCTCGTGAACTCCTGAACCTTGGCTTCCCTGATCTCTAGTGGGATAAACCGGTCCAGAAAAGTAGTCCTAAAGAGATACCAAGTCACTGGTCCTACATTGGCACAACGAGACTCCTTCCACTGCTAGTACCAAGTATGAGCCACCCCTTTCAGCTGATAGGCAGCCAAGTCTTCACTCTCTACTAGGGTGACACCCATGATGTCTGTCACCTTGTAAATATCCTCTAAGAACTCTTGGAGATCCTCCTCGGACTTGGACCCATGAAACTCTTGATGGTTTATCCAAGTGAAATCCCGGATTCTAGCTGCAGCAGTGTTGACCTGAGGCGGGGCTGGAGATGCAGCCTACTGGTTGACCTGGGAAGTCATGGCCTGAGCAAGTACTTGAAAAGAAGCCCAAAATTTGGCATGCGTAACCTACTCATTCAACGGGTCTGCTGGAGCTGCTGGTGTTTGCTGATTCCTAGCGCTAGCTCTTCTAAGACGCATTTTGCTAAAATGCAAAGAGCATGAGTTAGAATAGACGAGAATTAAATAGAGTTTATACTCTATAACATGAACTGGTAAGAAGGAAGGGAAGTTATTCCTAATGACATCTCATAGTTTCTCCCCCATAAGTGTGGTGCGCTTTACACCCATGAAGAGGACTATACATAACGCGGTTTCCATACATCTTAGGACACTTAAAACTGAGGGTCTAATACAAAGGTTGTCATGCCCTAAATCTACCCCCTAGACGTAACACGGTGCTTAGTGTCACGAGTGACCCCAAGTTAACTCATGGCATGACACAGCTATACAAAATCCGTATAAAAATGGAAAGAACCCAAGAATCTAAATATAAATGAGGTTTATAAAAACATAGTGTTTACTGATGACCACACTAAAGACTGCTGAATCTAGTCTATGTTTGAATGCCTTCTAACTAAATAGGAGTTGCTGGGACATGCCCCCAGCTAACTCTAATAAATTTGAGAACTGAAATAAATACTGAAGATATAAGCATGTCTATCGCCCTCGAACTAATGAGGACTCACCACTGAGCTGCTGAGTGCAGATCGTAAATCGAACTAGGTGTGGTCTAGATGCTGAATGCCTGAACCTACATCATAAATTGATGTAGCACAAAATTATGCATCAACACTTTGAATGTACTGAGCCTGCAGGATATGTACAAGCTGGACAATATAGAACTGAACATGAAAATAGATATACTACAACATAACTGAAAGTTGAACTGAATGCAATGACCAAGTATAAATCATGAGATAACATGTTGAACTGATTATTGAACATAAATACTATATACAAGGTCAATGCACATGAATCTGACTGTGGGAGACACTACTAACCAACATACCACAAGTTGAGCTAACTATGGGGCCAACCTGTAACCCTGGATGGAAGGATGTTTATACCATGCCAAGGGTATGAACAGGTCTGAAGTGGATCCACTACTGATGTCCACAAGGGACAAGAAGGTTCAGCCTAATCTGACAGCTGACTCCTTTAAGCCTACGGTGGCGCCGTAGTTTTGGGACTTGGGGACTACTTCTAAAGGTCTTAGCCTAAGCTGAGAGCTAAGTCTTCATCCCTATTTCTCTCGGTACTAAGTCTACTGCCACTGAATGTAAATAATAATGTACTGAAATAAAGGATAGCTCAAAATATTCATATGAATATGAGAATTCACATAACATACTGAAGGATATGATATTCAAATTCTAGAATGTGATTATCTGACTGAGTTGTCTAGCAAGTAATATTTATGAAGTACTGCAAATTATCACAAGCTAGAGTTTCTGAGTCTTTTCCGTGAAACTATACTAATTCTCCAGGAATATGTAATCAATACTATAAAAGCTATAAGAATCAAATTACAATAATTCCCTAAGACTTAGGAACCCTAGGTCTGAAATATTCATGGAGAAAACTGAAGGATAACTTGAATCTAGGGACCTAATGGGTGAAAGGAACCCACTAGTGAAATCCACATACCTAGTGAAGAAATCCACGGAGAAATCCTTGGATTTTTTGGGCTGAACTTAATAAAGGCCTCTGCTTGTTCTAGGGAGAAAACTATCTCCTCTTTTGATTCTCTTCTTTCTAAGTCCGATGAATTTAGGATAATTAAGGTTTTAGGTAGCTTTTCACTAATAAAGTAGGCTTACAGTAGTCAAAAAGACGTAGCCTAGGCATTAAATTAGGTAGGAAATGTCAGGAATGCCCCTGGATAAATAATTAGAAAAACTACTGAAAATCGCAACTCAGGGATCACGACTTGGTTCTACGGCTCGTGGAAAGTTCCATGGGACGTGGAACTCAATCGTGGTTTCCTGGTCCTGAAAGTTGGGAAACTGGATTGACCCTACGTGTTGGGTTCATGACTCATGGAAAATTCCATGGGTCGTGAAACCCAATCATGGTTCCTGAGGACTTGAGTATAGGCTACTGGAACAGATTCCATGAGTTGGGTTCACGACTCGTGGAAACTCCCATGGATCGTGGAACCCAATCGTGGTTCCTGGAAGTCATCTGCCACAAGGATTCCATGGACAAGTTCTACGCTCTGTGGAAACTTCTATGGTCCATAGACTTGAGTCGTGGAATGATCTTCAGAGAAACTTTCCTCTGATCTTTATTCCATGAGTCCAGTCCATGACTCGTGGACTGTTCCATGACTCATGAAAGTGACTTGTGGCCCTACTGTCAGTTGAATTTTTTTATTTCTTCTGGTTTTCTGAGCTAAGTTTGGGCTTGGATGTTCTGGGGTGTTACAGAGATGATTACCTGGAGCTGTAGCCGCAGGTAGGTCCGATTAGTCTCATTTCTAATTTAATTGCAACTCTTGACTTGGTTTGAGTCTTCCTTTTCTAGTGGTCCCAGATGGTTATTTCTTAGGCGGTTATCTACCAATGGCTAGAGGTCCTTGTGTTAGATCGATGTGATACTGGTGGTTTGAGCTAGAGATTGAGGTTTTGTATTAGGTTTAGTTGTATTGGTTATGCTAGTGAGCATTGGTCGGTTTTGCCTTTCTCTAGTGATGAGAGTCGACCCCTCTTTGTTTTGTTGGTTTAGGAGTTAGCAGGTTGGGGTTGCTTTCTTTTTTTCTTTAGCTTCAAGCCCAGTACGAGATGTACTCATTTGTTTTCCCCAGTCCCAGTCGTCACCGCAGTCAGCTACTAAAACATATATATATATATATATATATTGGTGACTTGCTTCGACCAAATACTGATTACAATGGCATTGCCTTAGATGAATTTGAGGTCAGATCCCTTCTAGTATGAGATCGAGGTAGTGGTCATTTTTAGTACTATCTTTGGGAGCTTGTTGCATCGACGGTGGTTTCCTTGTTATATTCTTTGGGGGACCAAAGTTTCAGTAGCATCTATGGATTAGGTAACTTGTATATTCAGAGCCTAGCTGGCTTCGGCTCCTATGTGTTCATCGGCAGAGTATGGGTCTACTCATGGATTTGACAAAAGCATGATTGGTAAATTAGTGATGGGTTTTAGAATCATGGCTCAACAAACTACTTTGGGTGGTTCGTGGGAGTTTCTCTTTGGTTGCAGCATCCTTTGGCCAGGAGGCAATGGGTTCGGGCAACTAGTCTTCTTTACTTTGGTTTCAGAGTAGTTGTTGGCCTTGGACACCCAGTCCTTGGCTAACCATTGGTTTAGGCTGGACATTCCAGATTTCAGCGGTGTTCTTAATAGTACGAGATTCCTTCTACCTTGGTTGGATAAACTCAGTGGCGTAAGTTTGAGAATCAATAATGGTGTATGCTATATGTGATCAGGTTGTGCGGGTTGAGGTTAACGAGGCTATTTTGGGTTCTAATGATACTTTAGTCTTGTGGTCACCCTTGTTTGCTGAGGGTTGAAAGCTCAACTAGTTGATTCTTCAAGGGTTGTCTTTTTTGTGAGACTCTAGCATTGGTTAGACTCCTCTAGTGTGGGACAGGAATTGCAGTGTGTTTGATGCTTTTAGAGTTAGTGGTTTGTGTACGGGTATAGTAGACCAAATGGTTTTGAGCCAAAGGGGTGAGTTAAAGGTTTATGCAAAATTTCGATAACTAGATGGAGACCTTGGGCATTAGACATCTTTCATTTGCCTACACAGTGTTCGACTTGATTTTTGTGGCATGATGGACTTCTTTCTGAGTTGAGACTAGTATGGTGTTCTTAAATCTGAGTTATGTTTGAGTAATAGGAGCAGTAGCGGTACTTCTAGAGCTTGGAGCTTATTTGTTGGCTACGAACTTCGTGGTAGGCTTACCATACTCCTTGCAGGATCTTGGTCTTGGTTTGGGTCTTTTGGGAAGGTTGCCCTAGTTCATTCAATTTCGATTGAATTAGACGTGGCACAGTTCAGCTAGGTTGGCTTAGTTTGACAGTTGGGAGATTTCTTCGTTGACAAAGGGTGTTCATTCATGCCTTTTCCAAACCTGGTGTATGGATTTTGTTTGATCTTCGATGGTTGTTTCAATTGAGTTCTGGCATCAGGATTGATCCTAGTCAAAGCATTTGTTCGTTGGTTGATGGTCAGTCAGGATAGGGTACCCCAATTTTTGAGGATAGTAGACTATAGCTTGAACTTGATAAAGTCTGAGTATAAAGGTGACCTCATTCGAGGTTAAGTATCGTGGGAACTATGGATCTCCGGTGTGTCAGTTGATCTTTCGAGAGTGGCTCAAGTGTTTGACTTATATGAAGCTTCATGATTACGGTGCAAAAGGGTTCAGGTCAGAATAAAAGGTTTTGCGGATCAGCGAGTTACCGTGTTAGAGTTTTGGTTGGTGTTTGTGGGTGATCTTGGTTGTGTTATCAAGTATTTGAGTTCTGTGTGTTGAACGCCTTGGTTCTATGGTTTTGATGTTGTGTCGGTGCTTTCGGTTGAGATTCTAGAAGTTTGGCTTGATTGATAAGCCATCGGAGTTTTCAAGTTAAGGGTTGGAATCTAGCTTGGCTAGTGAGGAGTTAATGCTTGTTTGCGGTTCTTTGGTTCCATTCTATTGGGTGTCATCCAGTCGGGGAGGCTACTTGGGTTGTCCAAGAGAGTAGCACATTCATTGTATCCGCAGTTCTTGATCCCTTGTTGTTTCCTTCTTTCTTGACTTTCAAGGATGAAAGTCCTTTTTAGTAGTGGATGATGTAACGACCCTTACAGTCGTTGACACATTTTTGCCTCCCCTGTAATGTTAGATCTTGCCTATAGCGGCACCAAGTCATTTAAAACTTTTTGGGACCGATGGTTCGGTGCTCGGGCCGTTTGCTTGGCCTTTATGGACGTTTCCTTGTTTTAGAGCTTTAACTTTAGAAGTCGTTGACTTCAGTCAACATTCTTAGCTATCATTCTCGGAATCGAATTTTGATAGTTCCATTAGCTCTGGAGCATGGACTTTGGTCAAGGTAGACCTTTGGTTGGATTAGGGAGCTATTTAACATTGAATTCCCTCTCGTTCAGTGTTTTCAGGACAGTTGGGCTAGTTTGGTTAACTTTGGTCAACATTCTGAGAAGACGGCATTGGATGGAAATTTATTCAGTGATGTAAGCTCCAGAATGCCGAGTTTGTGTTAGTTAGTTGGTTAGTTCGAGTCCCGGGTGAGCCAGGCTCATTTCAGATGTTTGGTTGGCGTTAGCTAGTGTTTACTTGGGTCAACATTCCTCTGAGATTACCTCGTAAGGATGTTTCATCGATTCCATTGAGTCCAGAATGTTGTTTCCACTCTATTAGCATTGTTGATTTTTGAGTATCGAATTCCGATTATGCTCGAAATATCCCGTAGAAGTTTGAGTTTTTGCTGGGTTTTTTGCAAGCCAGGCCTTCAGCGCCAGTGGAGCCTAGGCAGCATGATCGCGCTAGCCTGTGCATGCCATCAGTGCCGATAGCGTTATGCCAGTGCAATAGCCGTCAAGTGCCCGCCCGCGTGCCAGCTCGATGGCGCCTCAACTCCTGGCCTCCTCTTGCGCAATGGTGCTCCTTTAGCGCCAATGGCACTGACCAGTGTTCAACAGCTATATAATTTTCTCCCTTCATTTTTCTAGTCTTGTTCCTCATAACTTCACCACACAAAATTGATAATTCTCTCTACCGAAGTGCTCCCATCAATTCTAAGCTAGGGGAATTCATTTAGTTGATGGATTTTGTCACTCCCTCTTCACTTGGTAAGTTTCTCCTTCCCCAAAGTTGCTTCTTCTTCATTGTTACAAACCTCCACTGTTCTTGATTCTTAAAGATTGGGAATTCCTTGTAGAAACTGTTCTTTTGTGGTTGCATGTTCTTGAGTTCGGTGATTTCACTTCCTTGGCGTGTTTCACCTGCTTGTTGTAAGTAGTTCTTGCTCCAATTTTTGATTTTATTCTTGAAATTCTTCTTTAATTCTCTAACTTGAGGGGGTTGTTTTGGGCCCTTCCTCTTGGCCAAATTCGCTCAATTTTGGAGCATGCTCTCTTGGTATTGTTGTGATCATCGTATTTTTTTTCATTTCTGATTTCAAGTTGTGGGCCTCACGGGCTCACTTTTGACCCGAATTTCGATACGGGTATTATTATAGCAATACAGGTATCATTAGTCTTCTTTTAATGCATAAATTATGTTCTTGATAGTGCTCTCATGAATTGGACCTTCTCATAGCAGTTCGATCTTGGACGACGTCGTTTTGGCAGCTAGTCATTGGACGACAGGTAGGTTATAGTTTTCCCTACCTATACTCTATGTATATAGGTTATAACTACATTAATTAGCATCCTTGGGTTGGTTTTCTAGGTTGGTACCCTCAGACCTTGTCCTCCTTTTCTGTCTGTTTATTTCATATATTGTTGGTAGTATTCTTGGTAAAGTTGTATTGTTACCCTTGTGGCCCTGTGTTGCCTTGAATATGCCTCGGGACCATAGACGGTGGGATATGGGGAATGTCCACGAGTCCTAGAAATCATGATATTACTATAGGCTGGCAATCTATGTTATAGAGCTGATTGTGCCTGCGCAAGGCCGATAGGAATGTTTGTGAGCCATTTTAGGCTAATCTATTATTTGGGAGCATATCAGTCATGTAAAAGGTTTTCCCTACATGTTTTACTACTATTTTGGCTTCGGGCCTACTTCAAACATTTTTTAAACTCTGCATGGCCCCGAGGGCCCATTTTCGGTAAAATGATTATGGAAAGGGTTTTTGGTACTGACTTTTATGAAAATCTTAGAGTAGAGGGGATATTACGATGACTTCATCACTGGTTTTCATATTGATACTAGGCTCGGCTGTGTCATAGCACTAGATATGATTTTCTATGGATTTAGACCCGGACAAGTGTCGGGCACCCTATTTAGGGAATTTTGAGACTTGATTACTACTTTAGACCCGAACACACTTTGGGCACCCTTATGAGGTTTTGATATCACTGCTACTATTTTCGACCCGATTTGATTCTAGGCACGTAATACGAAGGGCTAATTGTTGAGCTATAATTAAGGTTTGCGGTTTGTATGTGGTCTATGAGTAGACCTCCATGGACCCTGTCATTCCTGGGCCAATGGCTATGGGCCGATGATTGTGCTAGGAGGTGAGGGATACGGTGTGATAGAGGTACTCGGGTGCGCCTTCCATGGATCCTGCCTCTATTGGGACTTTTAGATACCAGAGGGGTAATATACGGGTTACTACTACACTGGATTCATCACATCATCATCATCATGCATATTTCATTTGGATTCCACCCTTGTTTATTGTATACTCAGTATACGCTCTGGTTGTATGGGCGGTCGAAGGGTTTGTTTTCACTTGATTGCGTTAATCGGTTGTAGGGGCTGCCGTTGGGACTGTAGGTAGATTATATTACTCCTTTTATTTCATAGAGCTTGTTATGACCTTCGCTTTCAGTTGGGTTAGTGGTTTTTGTCAAGTTGAGACCCTGGTTTATTGGACTGAGATTATTGAGGGGCTAGTGGGTCCTATATTATTAAGGCACAGTCTATGTGGCCTTCTAAGCGGCTATGGGTTATCATATGTTATTATTTATTGTGGATTTTGATTAGTGGATCTCGTTTTTTTGTGTCTTAGTTATTCCATCCTAGGGTTGCACCTGAGAGACTGGCATCTGTCTATGCTTATCTTGTAGTTGGGTTTACCATGATACTGTTCGTATATTGCTTCTAGCTTGAATATGTTGGCTTGCTTCCCTTATTTCCCTTTTTACTTGAGTTTATCGGTATACTGTCCTTCTCTTTACACTCTCTCTATTTATATACTGTTGTTGCAAGGATCCCAGGTGTGTTCTTCTTTCTTTCACCTTTGTTTCTGTGTTATGTATAACTTCTGTGCTAGCGTTGTATGCTTATAACTCTTGGTTGACTATTCTCCGTGCTAGTTTCCATGTGCCTTCTATATTGCTTAAATGATTGTTTCATTGCTATCTACTATATTACTTTTTTTATATCTTATATGCGTTCCGTCGGTCGATAATGCTTACTGGGTACACGTTGCTTAGCAATTGGTGGTCATACTACAGTTTTGCATCCTTTTGGTGCAGATATCAGTGTGATCTTTCATCGTTGATCACGTGGAGACTCGTGCAGCTTGGGATATTCGAGACTAGGGTGACCGCCTGAGGACCGTAGCTTGACCATATCTCATCTTTTGTCACTGTTACACTTTGTACTTTCATAGACAGTTGTATATCATATTTTGTTACTTCTAGTACTTGTATTACATTAGAAGCTTATGTACTATCGAGACCAAGTCTTGAGGTTGGTGTAGTTTCCTTGTGTTATTTATATTCAGGTTGTTGCTTCCGCATTGTCTTTACTTGTATCTGCTTCCGCATATTTCTGCTTATTGTACGTATTGGTTAGGTAATAGCCCATTACTAATCATTCAGAGCTACGAGAATAGGTTCACCTACTGGAGGTTGTAGGTGCCATCATAACTTGAGAAATCGGATCATGACGATAGTCACACCTTTGTTAAATCACAATTACAGTTTGTGGTGTTTAATGATGAAATATAGATCTCAAATAAGAAACTATTTTAGAAGCACTATGACATTAGGAAAACTTAAATGTTGATCGGTCTTCGTTTCTCATTCAAGTAAGTTCTCATAAAACTCACTTTGACCCTTCATTAACTTATATAAGAAAAACAAAAAATGACGAGAAAAAAAAGACAAGATTCTCATTAATATAATCCAAATTACTATTTCATTTATCGTATCATAGCGTACTTAGTACGGATGTATCCTAAATAAATTTACATTTTTTTAAATCTCACACTGCAAAACCTCTTTCATTAATTTGTGTTCTTCAATAAATATTTGAATTAGTAAAAAAAATACCATAAAATTAATTTTTTTAAACATATTTATATATCATCAAAATTGATATTTCAAAATTTTTATTCACTAAATTAATTAAATTTTTATATGTAACTTTATTTAAAATGTTCCTTTTTTTATCTCTAATTTTGTACATAAATAAACTAATTTCTTAATATATTATTCTTTTAATTTTCTTGATCACTCAAATGACTAAGCAAGCACATTTCTAACCATCTTTTATGGATACTACTTACTTAGATCTAAATCACACTAACTATTTTTCCTAATAAGAAAAGTTTGACTCAAAAATGGTTATCAGTATAAGACCAGAGAGATAAACTACATATATTTCAAGATGATACCAAATCTAATCATCTTTATCCTATATACTCTCATTTAGTTTCATTCCTAAATTGTGATTATTGATAATTAAGGATTTTCTAATTCAAACTGTTCAAAAATTTACAAAATGTAAATTCTCCTACAAATAGGAGTCAATCCTAGGCAAAGAAACACACAACAATAACAAAGCCATTTGAACCCTCATATCTCTGAACAAACACAGTTCACTTTTTCTTCCTCCTATTTAGATATGCCTAGAAACAAATCAAAGTTTTCTTTGATTGAAAATGAAACTAACAGAAAAGTCTCATACCATAAGAGACAAAAAGGGTTATTCAAAAAGGCTGAAGAACTCAGCACTCTTTGTGATGTTGAAATTGCTACAGTAATATATAGTCCTTACACCAATGAACCTATGGTGTCTCCAAATCAAGATGATGCAATCCACTCCTTCACAAAGTTTAGGGAGTTGCCAACGATGGAGAAATCCAAAAACATGGTGACAAGAGAAGAGTTCACCAATAAAAGGATTAAGAAGATGGAAGGAAAATTAGAAAGGTTATTGAAGGAAAATAGGCTCAAGGATGTTACAAATGAGATATATGAAATATTCCAGGGAAAAGTTATTTCTACTGACATGCACCTTTATGATTTCAATGATCTGAGCTACGTGATAAATCAAAACCTCAATCACCTACATGAAGTGATTAAAAAGAAGAGTGATGAAGAGGGTTCTACATCAAGTGCCCCATCAATGCCTTCAATAACAATGGCTTCTATGATGCCTTCACCAATGATGACTCCTCTATTGCCTGCTTCAGTGTCTCCTCCAATGACACTAGAAATAGACCCTTCAATGGGTATCCCCCCAATGGGTGTATCAATGCCAATAAATAACTACCAAAATTACTCAGCTGAATTTTCACAAAGTCCTCCATTGTCTGAGTTATTTAACTGGGATGATAAAGTAGTGACTTTATTGGATGACCTATCTTTGAACAACAATAATGTTCATGATCCAAATCACACCAATAATTTTTAAGGACATAGAATCAACGTGTCTCTTTTAATTAGTATTGTTTTCTATATCGATATTTTTTCATGGACTATTTGTGTATTTAATTATTTTGCATTTTAAGTTGTGTTATAAGAATCTCCACTTCTCTTTCCCTTTGTCCTCATTTGAAGTTTTCATTTATCGTGTTTCATTTTTTTTTTTAAGTCTGTAATTTTATTTACATGTTAAATCTATGGTCTATTTCTTAAAATGTTTCCTAGATACTTATATATTTTTTCTCTTTTAAAGTGCTATTTATTATTGTTATTGAAATATTGTTGTTAGTATGATTTTCAGAAATGTCCTCATAAACTTTAAAAATCTAATAAATCAATTTACGTATCTGATAATTTTCATTCCGAAACATTTCAGTGTAAAATAATAATGCATCTAAAATTAAAATAAATTAAAACATTAAAGAAGATTATCTAGAATACCTATTTAAGATCCATTTATTGAAAAAGTAAGGTTATAGTACAAAATTTATTACTTTCCTGTCATCATATAGTTAAAAAATTCAAGTGTTCTGTTTTAAGTTAATTGTCTAGAATTGATTTCTACACCCCAAAACCTTAAAATTGTATCATAATTTTATATTCTAGATTCATTATTCTCATTTTTCTTGTTATTTTGCTAAGTCGAGAAATTGGTAGGGAGTCTGTTAGACAAAACTAGTGTATCCCCTTGTATCAAAAATGGACTTTTTCCCATTTACATAGCAAATCAAAGACACAAATATTTAATAAAAAGATGAAAATAGGGGGAATGACTATATATTAATAAGTAAAATATAACTTTGTCAATTAATAATAGTCTAATTTTTTTTGAAAAAAAAAAACCTAGATTTAGAGATATCCAAAGTTATCTAGGCATGCTGGTGAAAGCTATAAATTCGTCAAATACATTATAATATACTATGGGTTGGCCACAAATATTTGTTTGTCTTAAACTTCCGCAGCATAAAATTTGAAGTGACTTTATATATACCTCATTGTAACTTTGAAGAAAGGAAATTGTTTAACATAACTCTTTTACGATTTCAATAGAAGAAGATGAAGTTTAAAATTTTTCTTATGTTTTATTTTCAAATTTCTTATGTGTAAAATATAATAAAGACTTTAGAAGATTTGTCTTAAAACTAATAAAAATGTAATGACCAAACAATCAATTGACCAGATCAAATGAGTTATTCTCGCTAATTTTATATACATTCTACTCCACCAATATAGAATCATAGATACATAAAACCAAGAACTTTTTATTAAGAAACTTGGTTTATTCTCATTCATTATGATGCAAGATAATATATACATACTAAGATGTAGTAATTAATATCCTAAAGTAGATCTAGTCCAAAAATATAAATCCTTATATGATCAACTAAAGAAAATGCATGTTCATTTTACTTGCAATGAATTTACTTATATATTTTCATCAATTATAGAATTTAATCAGTAGAGTTTCGTGGATCGGTATGATGACGTCTGAATCTATCTTCGGGAGGCTATGAGACCTTCATAGGAAACATCTATTCTTTGATTCCATATGTAACACCCCAGAACCTTCAAGCCTAGACTAAGCTCAGAAAAACAGTAGAAAATAAAAATTAACAGAAAATTCAAGCTTTCAGGAACCACGGTTCAAAGTATGGACCGTAGTTTGGAACTACGGCCCGTTATCTTGAACCTTAGTTCAAGATCCAGTAGCCCAGCAATTCTTCCCCAAGGATCACGGTTAGTAGTATGGACCATAGCTCGGAACCACGGTCCATCTTCTCAACCAGTAGTTCAAGTTCCAGTAGCTTCCCAGTACATGTTCCAGGGACTACGGTTAGGAGTACGGACCGTAGTTTGGAACCACGGTCCGTCATCTCAACCCGTACTACCAAGTCCATTACCCTCTTAGTTTTATCTTCAGGAACCACGAGTCAAATGATGCTCCGTACTTCAGAAGAACGGTCCGTCCTTTGAGTTGTGGAAATACCCAGGCTAAGTCAAGTCCCAGGAACCACTAGTCACATTGCCTGTCCTGTTGAGTCGTAGTTCCTGAGACCAGAGACCCCTAACATTGTTAGGCAGAATCATGACTCAGTTTGACGGTCCGTCATCCAGGAGTACGGTCTTTCAACCAAGCTGTGATCACTGGGTCGCATTTCTGCAGAAATTCTTTTAACTTTCCCAGGGGTATTCCAGACTTTTCCTTTCCCTTTTAAGGCCTAAGCTATGTCATTTTATGTCTTCTAAGACTAACTAAGTAGTCTAAAACTAACTAAAACCCTCATTCTAAAAAAATCATCTGACTTAGATAGAAAAGAATCAAAAAGAGGCGTAGTTTCTCTCAAGAACAAGCAAAGGCCTTCACCAAGTTCAGCCCCAAAAATCCAAGGATTTCTCCGTGGATTTCTTCACCAGGTATGTGGGATTTCACTAGTAAGTTCCTTTCACCCATTAGGTCCCTAGATTCTAATTAGTTTTCAGTTTCCTACGTGAATTGTCAAACCTAGGTTTCCTAGAACTTAGAGATTTATCATAATTCAGTTTCTACAATCTCTATGGTATTGACTACATGTTCTTGGAGAATTAGTGTAGTTCCATGTATAATGTTCAGAAAACCTAGTTCTGTATTTCCAGTATTTCATGAATTAAGTTCACTAGACATGCTAATTATATGTTCATGTACTAGGATTCGAATGCCATATCTCCCAGTATATTTATATTGCATTCTCAGTTGATTTCTAATATTTTGAGCTATCCATCATTTAATTACATTGTTGTCTATATTCAGTTGGGAGTAGACTTAGTACCGAGCGGGTGAGGGGATGAAGGCTTAGCTGTCAGTTTAGTCTAAGACCTTTAGTAGTAGTCCTTAAGTCCCAGAACTATAGCACCACCGTAGGTTTAAATGAGTCAGTTGTCAGACTAGGCTGCACCTCCTTGTCCCTTTTGGACATCAGTAGTGGATCCACGTCAGACTTGTTTATACACTTGGCACGGTATTAACACCCTCCCACCCAGGGTCACAGGTTGGCCCCATAGTTAGGTCAACTTGGGGTATGTCAGTTAGTAGTGTCTCCCACAGTCAGATTCATGTGCATTGACCTTGAATCCAGTATTTATGTTCAGTATTCAGTTCAATATGCTATTTCATGATTTATACTTGGTCATTGTATTCAGTTATGTTAACTTTTTTGATCATTGAAATGACTAAGCAAGCACATTTCTAACCATCTTTTATGGATACTACTTACTTAGATTTAAATAACACTAACTACAAAAATTACTCAACCTTCACCAATGATGACTCCTCTATTGCCTGCTTCAGTTTCTCCTCCAACGACACTACAAATAGACCCTTCAATTGGTATCCCCCAATTGGTGTATCAATGCCAATAAATAACTACCAAAATTACTCAGCTGAATTTTAACAAAGTCCTCCATTGTCTGAGTTATTTAACTGGGATGATAAAGTAGTGACTTTATTGGATGACATATCTTTGAACAACAATAATGTTCATGATCCAAATCACACCAATAATTTTTAAGCACATAGAATCAACGTGTGTTTCTGTTAATTAGTATTGTTTTCTATATCAATATTGTTTCATTGACTATTTGTGTATTTAATTATTTTGCATGTTTAAGTTGTGTTATAAGAATCTCCACTTCTCTTTCCCTTTGTCCTCATTTGAAGTTTTTGTTTGTCGTTTTTCATTAATTTTTTTTATGTTTGTTATTTTACTTACTTGTTAAATCTATGGTCAATTTTTTTAATGTTTCCTAGATACTTATATATGTTTTCTCTTTTAAAGTGCTATTTATTATTGTTATTGAAATAGTGTTGTTACTATGATTTTCAGAAATGACCTCATACACTTTAAAAATCTAACAAATCAATTTACGTATGGGATAATTTTCATTCTGGAACATTTCAGTGTAAAATAATAATGCATATAAAATTAAAATGAATTAAAACATTAAAGAAGATTATCTAGAATATCTATTTAAGATCCATTTATTGAAAAAGTAAGGTTATAGTACAAAATTTATTACTTTCCTGTCATTATATAGTTAAAAATTTCAAGTATTCTGTTTTAAGTAAATTGTCTAGAATTGATTTCTACACCCCAAAACCTTAAAATTTTATCATACTTTTATATTTTAGATTCATTATTCTCATTTTTCTTGTTCTTTTGTTGAGTTGAGAAATTGGTTCCACGTAGGGTGTCTGTTGGACAAAACTAGTGTATCCCCTTGTATCAAAAATAGACTTTTTCCCATTTACTTAGCATATCAAAGACACAAATATTCAATAAAAAGCTAAAAATAGGGGGAATGACTATATATTAATAAGTAAAATTTAAACTATGAAAATTAATAATAGTCTAATTTTTTTTTGCAAAAAAACGTAGATTAAGAGATATCCAAAGTTATCTAGGCATGCTGGTGAAAGCTATAAGTTCGTCAAATATATTATAATATACTATGGGTTGGCCACAAATATTTGTTTGTCTTAAACTTTCGCGGCATAAAATTTTGAGTGACATTATATATAGCTCATTGTAACTTTGAAGAAAAGAAATTGTTTAAAATAACTCTTTTACGATTTCAATAGAAGAAGATGAACTTTAAAATTTTTCTTATGCTTTATTTTAAAATATCTTATGTGTAAATTATAATAAAGACTGTAGCAGATTTGTCTTAAGACTAATAAAAATGTAAGGACCACACAATAAATTGACCAAACCAAATGAGTTATTCTCGCTAATTTTATATACTTTCTACTCCACCGTGATAGAATCATAGATACAGAAAACCAAGAATTTTTTATTAAGAAACTTGGTTTATTCTCATTCATTCTGATGCAAGATAATATATACATACTAAGATGTAGTAATTAATATCCTAAAGTAGATCTAGTCCAAAAATATAAATGCTTATATGATCAACTAAAGAAAAGGCATGTTCATTTTACTTGCAATGGATTTACTTATATATTTCCATCAATTATAGAATTTAATCAGTAGAGTTTCGTGGATCGGTATGATGAAGTCTGAATCTATCTTCGGGAGGCTATGATACCTTCATAGGGAACATCTATTTTTTGATTCCATATTGTGTGATTTATTCACTAACTGAATTCTAAACTTGTGTTTTATTCTTTCGCAGATAGGTGAAAATAAGGTCAGCTTCTACTTATGATGTTGCGCCATCACCCGCTTCTGGGGCTCTAGTTAAGGGTCGAGGCCATGGTAAAGGTAGAGCACATGGTGTAACACCATCTAGAGGACGTGGCAGGTGATAACTTGGTAATCTACCAACTTATTGAACCTTTATTCATGAATTATTGCCATATTTTGATGAAAATTAGAGGTACTTGTTGCTTTTATTAATGAAAATGTAGGTACTTTTGATCAAAAGTAGAAAATAAAGGAATTGAACCCAAAGAGCTCAAAAAGAGTTGAAGTGTGAAGGTGATTGAAAACAAGGAAGAATCTGCTGAGAGATGCGAATGACATGCGAGCCAAACAATGTGGTGTGCGGTCAGCACCTCCCTACACACTTCACCATAAATTCAACTGACATCACTAGTTGGTTGACAAAGAGACATGCGATGCACAAAACTCGTGGTACGACTGCACGTCATGTCACATGTCATGTCGCACCACTCGCGAAGGGCACTTTTGTTCAATGCCAAATGACATTTTGGAAAGCTTCTAAAACCCATTTTGGGTTGTGTACTAGATATAGTTGATACTTTTGAGTATTGAGTTCATCCCAAGGAAGATATTCTTCTCTCTTAATCTTCTACACATAGAATTCACCATTTTTGTATTAAATTGAGCTTAGATTTGGATTTTGGCTTATATATGAATGAAAGTATGAGTTACCCAAGTTGTATATCTTCTTATTTTCTTAGTATGAGCAACTAATTTCCTAGTATAGGGGCATGTGTATGATGGGTATTTCAATATGGGAGTGGGTCTTATTTAATTGATCTTATAATTGATGAATTGATATGGATCTATTGAATATCTCAAGTTTTAATCATAAAATTGATGGTTGCAAACATTAATTGAGTTTTCTTAATTGTGTTTTTGCTTGAAAGAGGGGTTCATAATTTGGATAGGAATTCAATAGTGGGAATTTGAGATTTTCACCTTAGATTGAGGCTAGAAATAGCTTAATCGACGAAAACTCTCATCTAAGAGTCTAAGCTAGAAATAGTATGGCGTCTCCAAGCAATTCAATTGGTTGGTTTATGTTAAAACTATGGTGCTTGAGCAAAGACCATAGGATATATATTTGGAGGATCGAGAGATTACCAAATATAACTAAAACCAATGATACTCATATAATTAATCGAGAATTTGCATAATTAATCAAGTACCCTAACCTTTTGTAGATTCCCATCGAAACATACCCCTAGTCTCCTTCTCATTGATTACAAATCTCATGCTTACATACGCTTTTGTATTGAAATCGATGTTGTTACGCAAATTTCTCTTTCTAATTCCCCCAATCTTTACTTTTAAGTTGTTGGAGCATTTAATCTCTTAATGATTATTTCTCAATGCTCTCTTAGCGAATCATTACTCCACCATCCATGGATTCGACCCCGATACTCATTAGGTTACTTTTGTTTTGCTTGACAATCGCTACCACCTCCTTCAGGAGAGTGATTTCGAGAATCATCAT
The DNA here is from genome assembly GCA_003996215.1 of Jaltomata sinuosa. Lineage (NCBI taxonomy): Eukaryota > Viridiplantae > Streptophyta > Magnoliopsida > Solanales > Solanaceae > Jaltomata > Jaltomata sinuosa. Next base: position 402,396 of record QJPP01001036.1, on the reverse strand, counting down.
CATGGCAACATCTTCTGATCTAGAGATTAAGTTCACAGATGAGGCTAACAGCCAGAGAATGTAGGGCCAGCTCAGGTTCCACCGAGTTTTGTACCCACCCTAGTTTTGTAGGATACTATAGTTAAGATTCTGAATTTCTTGGAGGGTATGGCTCAGACAGGGGTTTTGCTTGTCACTCCTCATGTATCACAGACTAGATATGGGGTTCAAACTTTAGAGGGAGTACCGATTTAGGTTTTTTAGACCCTTGGAGCACAGCCTGCTGCTGTTGTGGATCTTCGCATTAATGTCTTACCGGCCAGACTTGTTACTCAACTAGTTGTGGCTAGGACAGTGATGACAGTTTAGGAGCATAAGATGTTCAATAGATTCTTGAGATTGGTGCCTCCTAAGTTCACTTAAGCATGTGGGGAGGATTCATATGAGTTCTTGGTCAATTGTCAGGAGAGGTTGCATAACTTATGGTTGGTTGAGTCTCATGGTGTTAATTATACTATTTTTCAAACGATTGTCACAAGGAAGCAGTGGTGGAAATTTTAACTTGGTTGTAGACCAATGGGTTCGCCTCCTATGACATGGGAATAATTCTCTAGAACAATCCTTGAGAAGTATCTGCCTCGCATCATGAGAGAGAGTTTGACGGCTTAGAGCAGAGGACCATGAAAGTTAATAAGATTGAGATAAGGTTATATGCCCTATTTATGCATGCCTTGATGAGTATTACATCAGAGGAGGAGCAGATAAGGAAGTTCGTGAAGATATTGATTACTCCACTTCATTTTGCTATGACATAGTTAGTGACTACTTGTGTCACGACCCAACCAGTCATGATTGGCATGCACCCTAACTCTATTATGGGAGAATCATCTAACCCAACCCTTGAAAAACTACCTAGAATTTGCCTAAACCATTGTTTTCAATTCACTCCTATTTAGCTGACTAAATACAATATTAATCAATCCCAACCATTAATGACTCATTTAATAACCCAAACAAAAGAGTGGGGAAGTGTTTCTAATTATTAAAACCCTCGGGACTTGAAAGTGACTGTACAAGAACTCTAAAGAATTTCAACACTAAGTCCAATCAATATCATGAATACGAAATAAAAAGATTTTCTCCGTCCCAAATTAAATGACATAACAAACATAAAGATGATTTAACGGTTGTACGGACATGGGGCTCACCCTTGAATTGATGCCCAAATCATGAACTAGAGATGAGGTTTTATCTCAAATGTTGGAACACGCTAGAATTCAATCTGCTATCAAAGCAACTTCAAAGCCAATAGTGACAAGCATAAGCAAACTTTGTGCTAGAATTGACACTATGGAGGTAGATGTTCAGGAGCTCAGGCAAGTAGTACCGCAAATCATACCAACGGTACATAATTGGGTTCTCAATCTACCGGGAACTACTTCAGGGTCCCCACCTAAGACTCATAGCCCTCCTGATGATTGGTGCATGCATTGGGACCCAAAAGATGATGTGGGAACATCCGAGATTCAAGAAGTAATTGATCCAATCAATACTGCCCCTAAGATCACTGAGCCACCTATTCACTATCACCTAGAGCCCCACTCATCTCATGTGGTAGACTGGGACCGTCGGCCTAGGCCCAGCTGGGCTGCTCCTCCTCCTTCATACCTTGAGTTGATGATTCTTCCGTACAAGTGGGATATTGTGGGTCCTTATGGCCTCCTTAGAATTTAGGAGGATATATCAATTCCCTCGATAGAAGGATTTTAGATATATCTGAAGCATGAATACATCCTTCCACCATCACCATCTAGACCCCAAAAGACCCACTACCGTGTTTATGCAAGAAGACATCATCGTCAGCATTATGTCCACCAGGGCATCCTTGAAATTCATCTTTTTGCATAATTTTGTGCATCGGGGGCTATGCTTTATTTAAGTTTGAGGGGTTTAAGTAGTACTTAAGCCACTTTGTATGATGTATAAATATTCATTTGTGGCAGTTTTGTTCTTAATTATGCCCTTGTCGAGCTTGATTCATTATATTGATAATGTAAATGTGAATGTCGAGTTAGTCCGACACGATTCATTGTTTCACTACTCGTGCCTTGTTAAAGAGCTTAGTGCCTACATTGAGGCTTGATTGTAAATGATTCATGAGCACTTTAAAAAAAATTGATCGCCTTGTTAATAGTAGATTAATGAATAAACTCCAAGGCTTTTCTTCATAGCACGGTTCTTTCCCAAGGAGCAAATTGTTTTTTTTTTGTTTATTTTATTTTTCAAACCGGGTTGGTATTTTTTTATGATAGATTTAGAGTGTCACGACCCAATTTCTCGGTCATGATGGCACCTACAACCCCCGGTAGGTGAACCAATTCCCCTAGCCCAGAATAGTTAGTAATGGGCTACTATCTAGCAAATAAGGGAACAAGACGAATAAAATAGATAACAGGGATATAAATATATACATATGCGAAAACTAGACCAAACCCCAAGACCTGGTATCATAGTATAGAGCCCAAACTACTTAAATGCAGTGCAAATAATCCAAAATAATATATACTGATATCTCTGAATGGTAATAGAGTACATGAAGCAAAAGCTAAACTAAAGCTAAGCTCCGATCGCCGAGAGCTCACCCTCAGTCTGAAGTGGTCCCCAACAGACCTCCAAGCACGAATCACAGCGATCTAACGGCGATGGCCCACGCTAGGATCTGCACCCAAAGATGCAGGGGGTAGGGGTGAGCACCAAATACGAAGCATAAGGTACCCAGTAGGTATCATAGGCCGACTGGGCACATATAAGATAAAAGCGTAGTAATAGACATAATAGAAGCAAGCAGTCACAGAAATCAACGAAAGGTACACAGGAACTAGTCCAGAGGGAAATCAACAGAACCACATATGAGGCTAGTAAGCAGAATATACACACCATAGGCACAGGTGAAAGTAAGAAATAACGCACCTGGGGTCCTTGCAATAACAGTGTATACAAAATAAGTTTACGAAATTGACGGTATACCGGTAACCTCAAGTGTAAGAAGAAGAGAGAAAGAGTAATGATAGGCATACTCAGAGACATGAATCAAGCCCAACTAACCATATCAATCTCACACCCAGCAACTAACAGTCTAGCAGTAACCAATTTCATAATTAACCGTAACAGGAAATAATTCTACAAGTAAATAGAAAGAGTCTACCTTCAGTCCCTCGGCCGCCCATACAACCGAGGAACACAAACAAGTGAAAACAAACCCTCCGACATCCCATACTACCGGAGCGTACAATCAGCAAACAACAAACAAGGGTGGAGCCTCGAACAATGAATGATATGATGCATGAAGATCTCAAGTGAAATGGTATCTCTGTATGTACCTCCTCCGGTGCCGATCCGGCCCAGCAGGTAGGTTCCATGGAAGGACATTGCCCGTATACCTCTACTCCATCGTATACCCCTCCTCCGACACACGCAGCTCGTAGACCCTGGCCCGGATGGCAAGGTCCATGGAGGTCCCAGACCCCATACTAAAACTCAGTATCAGAACATGTCATCTGGAAGCAAGTCCGGTATCAGGATAGAGACCCAGTCTCGAATATGCAATGCCCAGACCCTGTCCAGGACTAAAGTAGTAGGAAAATATCTCAAAAACCCCTCCAAGGGTGCCCGGGAATAACCGGGTCTAAACAGTAAAAAGTCATCTCAGGCGCTCGGTCCGACCGAGGCTAAAAATCATCTCAAGTAACAAGAAAACTCAACTAGCACCCCGGCCCTGCCGAGTCTAGCGATAATCGTAAAACTGATGATTTTAAACATAATTTTACTTTCTTGCCCGAAAATATTCACAAGTTAAATCAAACCATTTCCAAATTATTTCCATCAAAAATGGGCCACCCAGGCCATGCAAGGTTTAGAAACTGGTGCCAGTAGGCCCGAAGCCAAAACCATAGTAAAACATGGATAAAACCTCTTTATATGCATGGAAATGGTATGATCACACAAAATAGCTGCCCAGCAGCTCACAATAAACCTATCGACCCTGCACAGGCCCACAGCTACTCAGCAAGCATATCCAGCCTAGAAGGATAATTCTATGCCCGGGACTCGCGGACATTCCCAAAATCCCACCTTCTATGTTTCAGAGTCAACAAGGCCTCACAGGACCACAAGGGTAAATAAAATATATCGTCAAATACTACAAGCAACGGAGGAACAAAAGTAGGCGGACATGAATAAAGCGATCGAGGTCTGTGGTACCAACCTAATAACCAACCCAAGGATGCCCATTAATACAATTTTATTCTATATATGCGGAGTCTAGGGAAAATAAACCGTAACCTACCTGTCGTCCGACGACAAGCTGCTAGAACAACAATGTCCAAGCTCGAACCACTCCAAGAAAATCCAAAACTAAATCAGAATCGAATTTGGGATGGAATAACTTGACGTAGATAATTGATTTTCTTTTCGGTGATCCAATAAATTATCAAGATCTTGCTTATTGGAACCAACCTTTAACGTGACAAAAGAATGATACACAGTGGAGTTTTGCACCAAAATTGCGTACCCAAGAAGTATAATGTAAGTTAGGCAGCAATTGCCTTTGCAATTTGCTCCAAATGACTTAAGCTTGGCAGCAATTGCCTACCACATCAGTTGGCTTCCACGTGGGGGTGTGTGTGTCAACACCACACCTCCCCTTATCTAATTAATGATAGGTGGATCCCCGCTACGTACGTACTCGGGTATTGAATAAATTCTTGGTAAAATAAATATAATTTTTGAATATACCATAATTATTAGAAAATTATTTTGAATAAAACCTACTATATTATAATAATAAATTTCAACACCACTAAATTTACTATCTCCGTTAAAATATTATAATGTATAAAAACTTTATAAAATAAATACATATACAATTATATCGTAACAAAAATATTTTTCATAAACCTTTAAAATATTTTGGAAAGGTAATAATAATATAATTTTTACCAAATTCAACTTTTAAATAAAATATTTTCAAATACACGCAGGATGCTATTAAAATTCTTTAGCTTAGGCTCGTAATTCACCAACGCACGATTTTGATACTCAAGAATTCTCTCGGGATCCTCCCTTATGTTTTATCACTGTTTCAGAACTGAAATGGCGTTTTAAAAGGTGAAGTTGAGGCTTAAATCGAGTTTAACCCGACCCGGTTCGCGACCCGGTTCGTAACCCGTTTTCTGCCAGACAGTCTGCGGTAATACAGTCCTAACTTTTTACTCCGAGATCAGTTGGATGTCAGGTTTTGTACGTTGGAAACTAGGCTCGTAGACCTTCAATTTGGTATTTCGGGGGACTTCTAACTCTTTATATATTGGGATAAAAGCTCCGAGACATTTTACCAAAAGTTCAGGAAATTTGTTAAAGATCTTACGATTACTTTTGCCGACTTGCTTGGCTTCAAAACTTATCATGCGTCCAAACAAATGGACCCGGCACCAAAATACCGATCCCGACAAGCCTTAAATGATTTGGGTCCGCTACAACAAGCTCTAACGGCACAAAGAAAACGTGTATGTGGAAATGACCTAAAGGGTCATTACATCTTCCACTACTAAAAAGGACTTTCGTCCTCGAAAGTCAAGGTCAAGGGGGTACCTGAAGGCTCAAACAGCTGCAGATACTGGGCTCGCATATCTCTCTCGGTCTCCTAGGTAGCCTCCTCAACTGGACGGTTCCTCCACTGAACCTTAACAATCGGGATCTCTCGAGACCTCAATCTCCTGACATCTCTGGCCAAAATAGCTGCCGGCTCCTTAACAAAGGCTAAACCCTCATCCAACAGAACTGAATCCCACTGCAACACATGAGACTCATCTGGGACATACCGACACAACATCGAAACATGAAATACAGGATGTGTAGCTGAAAACATCGGAGGCAAGGCTAGCTGATAGGCAACACTACCAACCCTCTGAAGAATCTCAAACGGCCCAATGTACCTGGAGCTAAGCTTGCCCCGCCTACCAAATCTCATCACGCCCTTCATGGGTGATACATGGAGAAACACCAAGTCACCGACACTAAACTCCAAGGCACGAACCTTATGACCAGCATAACTCTTCTGCCTGCTCTGAGCTGCCCGAAGTCTGTCCTGAATCAATCAGACTCGGTCTAAGGAATCTCAAAGCAAATTTGTGCTCTGTGGCCCAACACTAAAACCATCAAACCAACCTACCGGTGATCTGCAACGTCTGCCATACAAAGCCTCAAAAGGTGCCATGCCAATACTCGAATGGAAGCTGTTATTATAAGCAAACTCTGCCAAGGGAACAAACTGATCCCAAGAACCTCCAAAGTCAAGAACACAGGCCCGAAGCATGTCCTCCAGAATCTGAATGGTCCTCTCGGACTGGCCATCGGTCTGGGGGTGGAAAGCGGTACTAAGATGAACCTCTGTACCCAAATCTCGCTGAATAGCCCTCCAGAACTGAGATGTGAACTTAGTGCCGCGGTCTGAAATGATAGAAGCTGGGACCCCGTGCAACCGAACAATCTCACGAAGGTAGATCTGAGCTAACCTCTCTGCACCATAAGAAGTCTGAACTGGCAAGAAATATGCTGACTTAGTCAGCCTATCAACAATCACCCATATAGAATCAAACCCATGAGAAGTACGAGGCAAACCAACAACAAAGTCCATAGTAATCCCTTCCCACTTCCACTCAGGAATGGGAAGTCGCTGCATCAAACCACCAGGTCTCATGTGCTCAAACTTAACCTACTGACAGTTCAAGCACCGAGATACGAAATCCGTTATATCCCGCTTCATACCACTCCACCAGTAAAGCTGCCTCAAGTCTCTATACATCTTTGCTGTGCCAGGGTGAATGGAGTATCTAGTATAATGTGCCTCATGAAGTATCAACTGAATCAAATCACTAATCCTCGGAACACAAAGGCGACTATCAAACCTCAGAACCCCATCTAAATCTAGAGTAGCCCGACTGGTCTCACCCTGAACAACCCGATCACGAAGGTCACACAACTGCTGATCCTCGAACTGACGGCTCTGAATCTGATCAATCAAAGTAGAACGAACCTCAACACTGGCGAGAACTCTGCTAGGATCCAAGCCTAACCAGACGGTTAGCCAAGGACTGGATGTCCAAGGCCAATGGTCGCTCTGAAACCGAAAGAGAAGCTAGGCTACCCATACTTACTGCCTTCAGGCTCAAGGCATCCGCTACCACGTTTGCCTTGCCCGGATGATACAGAATAGTGAAGTCATAGTCCTTCAGTAACTCGACCCATCTCCTCTGTCTCGAGTTCAACTCTTGCTGACTAGTGATATACTGAAGACAACGGTGATCGGTGAAGATATCACAGTGAACTCCATATAGGTAATGCCTCCAGATCTTGAGCGCCAAAACTACCGCCGCCAACCCTAAGTCATGAGTGGGGTAGTTGCGCTCGTGAACCTTCAGCTGCCTCGACGCATATGCTATTACTCAACCCTGCTGCATCAACACACAACCAAGAACAACCCCAGAAGCATCACAATACATAGAGAAGCTCTGACCCTCAACCGGCAAAGTCAAAACTGGAGCTGAAGTCAATAAGGCCTTAAGCCTCTGAAAGCTATCCTCACACTGATCCGACCACTGAAATGGGACATCCTTCCTAGTCAGCATAGTCAAGGGTGCTACTATGGAAGAAAATCCCTCAACGAACCGTCTGTAGTAACCCGCTAACCCAATAAAACTGTGAACCTCAGTAACAGTAGTAGGTCTAGGCCACTCACAAACTGCTGAAATCTTTCCCGGATCAACCCTAATCCCATCCTTAGACACCACGTGCCCTAGGAATGCAACTGACTCAAGCCAAAGCTCACACTTTGAGAACTTGGCATAAAGTTGATGATCTCTCAAAGCCTGGAGTATAACCCTCAAGTGCTGGTCATGCTCATCTCTACTACGCGAGTATACCAAGATGTCGTCTATAACAACTATCACAAATGAGTCCAAATAGGGGCCAAGAACCATGTGCATCAAGTTCATAAAGGCTGCGGGGGCATTAGTCAACCCAAAAGACATCACCAGGAACTCATAATGTCCATAACGTGTCCTGAATGCTGTCTTAGGGATGTCCACCGCCCTAATCCTCAACTGATGGTAGCCGGACCTCAAATCAATCTTCGAAAACACGACTGAACCCTGAAGCTGGTCAAACAAATCATCAATCCTCGGCCTCGGCATCGGATACCTATTCTTCACTGTCACCCTATTCAGCCGCCGATAATCAATACACATGCGCATCGACCCATCCTTCTTCTTCACGAAGAGAACAGGAGCACCCCACGGTGACACACTAGGTCTAATAAACCCCTTAGCTAACAGATCCTGGAGCTGCTCCATAAGCTCCCTCAACTCAGCAGGAGCCATACGGTAAGGAGAAATAGAAATAGGCTTAGTGCCCGGCTCTAGCTCAATAGCGAAATCAATATCTCTCTCAGGTGGAAGGCCTGGCAGGTCGGTAGGAAACACATCGAGGAAGTCTCTAACCACATGAACGGACTCAGGAGAAGTAGGGTCAGCACTAATATCTCGGACATATGCTAGATAAGCTAAACACCCATGGGAAATCAACTTCCTAGCTCAAAGACAAGAGATGATCCCAGATGGTGCATGGCTAACAGAACCCTGCCACACAACCGGGGATACACCGGGCACAGCTATGGTAATGGTCTTGGCATAACAATCCAAAATCACACGGTGAGGGGATAACCAGTCCATGCCCAGTATCACATCAAAATCTAGCATATCAAGAATCATCAAATCACCCCAAGTCTCTAAATAACCAATAGATAACATACAGGATCTCACAATCCGATCCACTACTAAAGAATCTCCTACTGGGGTCGAAACAGAAACAGGAGAAGATAATGGCTCACTAGCCAACCCCAAACAAGGCACAAAGTAGGCAGATACATATGAACAAGTGGATCCAGGATCAAATAAAGCCATAGCAGACTGATGGCACACAGAAATCGTACCTGTAATCACAGCATCTGAGGCCTCTGCCTCTGGTCTCCTAGGGACCACGTAAAAGTGATGACGACCTCCACCTGCCCGACCGCCATCCCTACCACCTGCTCTGCCGCGAGGAGCACCACCTCTACTCTGACGACCACCCCCTCTAGCTAGGTGCTGAACTACTCGTAAAGGCTCGGCCAACTGAATTGTACCCTGCTGAGGGCAATCTCTAGCAAAATGACCAATCGCACCACAAGTAAAAAAAGCCCCTGACGGCCTACTCAGTCGAGATGAACCAGCAAATCCCGTATGACCACAATGACCTGATGCCCCAGAAACTGTACCCCTCGAAGACTGGCTGCCATAGCCCTGATGGCTCCTCTGACCCTGCTCGAACTGGGTACTACCGAAAGTCTGAAGGAAAGCATGAACCGGTCGACCGGACTGACCCTGGTACTGCTGTGGCTGATAACTCTGGCTCCACTGGCCAGGACCTCTACCACCATAGCTGGAACCACTAAAGACACCCTGATGTCGAGGCCTCTTATCTCTGGACCCCTGATCATGTCGCTGTAGGTCCTCCACAGTGCGGGCATAGTCTACGATAGCCTGAAATAACCGACCACTGGCAACCAATATCTCAGCTGGCTGCTTGATCTCTGGCCTCAAACCTCATACAAATCTGCGAATCCTATCTGCCTCGGTAGGAATGATCATAGCTCCGAACGGTGCTAGCTGATGAAAATGGGTCTCATACTCTGAGATAGTCGTAGACCCCTATACAAGGTGAGTAAACTGCTCCCTGCGACGCTCCCGGTCACTCTGGGGTAGGAACTTGGCCATAAAGGCCTCGTAAAACTCAGACCAGGTCAAAGGAGGTGACGATGGTGGTCTACAAGCAACCTGGGCCCTCCACCATAACTTCGCTGGGCCCTCCAACTGGTAGGTAGTATAACCAACCCCGTGAGTCTCCGACAAAACCCAAATGATGCAACATCTCCTCACAGGTAGTAATAAAGTCATGTGGATCCTGTTCAGAAGTACCAGCGAACCTCGGAGGTGCTAACCTCAAAAACCTACCCAACGCCTTCTGCTCTAACTCTGTCATAGCTGGGCGAAGAGCAAGAGGCTGTGCAACAGATGGGACCAGAATGACCTCCGCACAGGGAGCCATAGTAGCAGGCTACATTCCTGAACTCTGTGCACCTAGGGCTGCCCCCTGAGCGGATGTCTGCGCTTCCTCAGAAGGCCGCTCTCCAATCACACCCAAAAGCTGTAATAGTAATCCCCGAATATCTGGAGAATGAGCTGCGACTGGAGCTGGCAAAGAAGTGGGCACTGGAGCTGGTGGTACCTGGGCTGCACCCTAGCAGCTCTAGCAGGTGCCACTGATCAAGGGCGTCCTCGACCCTTAGCTGGAGTGGGAGGCTCATCTTCGCGTGATGCCGATGATCTCGTACGAACCATCTGCGGAAGAGTGAAGTAGAATAAATGAGATCTCCAGAAACTTCAAGGGTAGTACGCACGACACAGAAGAAATGAAAGAGTCAAATTTCCTAAAATGCTACTGTAGCCTCCCAAAGATTGAGTACGAACGTCTCCGCCCTGATCCGCAGGACTCTACTAGACATTGGCTCCTATACCGATGACACCGGTGAACCTAAAGCTCTGATACTAAGTTGTCATGACCCAATTTCTCGGTCATGATGGCACCTACAACCCCCGGTAGGTGAACCAATTCCCGTAGCCCAGAACAGTTAGTAATGGGCTACTATCTAGAAAATAAGAGAACAAGACAAATAAAATAGATAACAGGGATATAAATATAAACATATGCGAAAACTAGACCAAACCCCAAGACCTGGTATCATAGTATAGAGCCCAAACTACTTACATGGAGTGCAAATAATCCAAAATAATATATACAGATGTCTCTGAATGGTAATAGAGTACATGAAGCAAAAGATAAACTAAAGCTAAGCTCCGATCACCAAGAGCTCACCCTCAGTCTAAAGTGGTCCCCAACAGACCTCCAAGCACGAATCACAGCGATCTAACGGCGATGGCCCACGCTAGGATCTGCACCCAAAGATGCAGGGGGTAGGAGTGAGCACCAAATGCAAAGCATAAGGTACCCAGTAGGTATCATAGGCCGACTGGGCACATATAAGATAAAAGCGTAGTAATAGACATAATAGAAGCAAGCAGTCACAGAAATCAACGAAAGGTACACAGGAACTAGTCCAGAGGGAAATCAACAAAACCACATATGAGGCTAGTAAGCAGAATATACACACCATAGGCACAGGAGAAAGTAAGAAATAACGCACCTGGGTTCCTTGCAATAACAGTGTATACAAAATAAGTTTACGAATTTGACGGTATACCGGTAACCTCAAGTGTAAGAAGAAGAGAGAAAGAGTAATGATAGGCATACTCAGAGACATGAATCAAGCCCAACTAATCATATCAATCTCACACCCAGCAACTAACAGTCTAGCAGTAACCAATTTCATAATTAACCGTAACAGGAAATAATTCTACAAGTAAATAGAAAGAGTCTACCTACAGTCCCTCGGCCGCCCATACAACCGAGGAACACAAACAAGTGAAAACGAACCCTCCGGCATCCCATACTACCGGAGCGTACAATCAGCAAACAACAAACAAGGGTAGTGCCTCGAACAATGAATGATATGATGCATGAAGATCTCAAGTGAAATGGTATCTCTGTATGAACCTCCTCTGGCGCCAATCCGGCCCAGCAGGTAGGTTCCATGGAAGGACACTGCCCGTATACCTCTACTCCACCGTATACCCCTCCTCCGGCACCCATAGCCCGTAGCCCCTGGCCCGAATGGCAAGGTCCATGGAGGTCCCAGACCCCATACTAAAACTCAGTATCAGAACATGTCGTCCGGAAGCAAGTCCGATATCAGGATAGAGACTCAGTCTTGAATATGCAATGCCCAGACCCTGTCTAGGACTAAAGTAGTAGGAAAATGTCTCAAAAACCCCTCAAAGGGTGCCCGGGAATAACCGGGTCTAAACAGTAAAAAGTCATCTCAGGTGCTCGGTCCGACCGAGGCTAAAAATCATCTCAAGTAACAAGAAAACTCAACTAGCACCCCGGCCCTGCCGAGTCTAGCGATAATCATAAAACTGATGATTTTAAACATAATTTTACTTTCTTGCCCAAAAATATTCACAAGTTAAATCAAACCATTTGCAAATTATTTCCATAAAAAACGGGCCACCCGGGCCATGCAAGGTTTAGAAAATGGTGCCAGTAGGCCCGAAGCCAAAACCATAGTAAAACATGGATAAAACCTCTTTATATGCATGAAAATGGTATGATCATACACAATAGCTGCCCAGCAGCTCACAATCAACCTATCGACCCTTCACAGGCCCACAGCTACTCACCAAGCATAACCAGCCTAGAAGGATAATTCTATGCCCGGGACTCGCGGACATTCCCAAAATCCAACCTTCTATGTTCCAGAGTCAACAAGGCCTCACAGGACCACAGGGGTAAATAAAATATATCGTCAAATACTACAAGCAACGGAGGAACAAAAGTAGGCGGACATGAATAAAACGGTCGAGGTCTGTGGTACCAACCTAATAACCAACCCAAGGATGCCCATTAATACAATTTTATTCTATATATGCGGAGTCTAGGGAAAATAAACCGTAACCTACCTGTCGTCCGACGACAAGCTGCTAGAACAACGATGTCCAAGCTCGAACCACTCCAAGAAAATCCAAAACTAAATCGGAATCGGATTTGGGATGGAATAACTTGACGTAGATAATTGATTTTCTTTTCGGTGATCCAATAAATTATCAAGATCTTGCTTATTGGAACCAACCTTTAACGTGTCAAAAGAATGATACACAGTGGAGTTTTGCACCAAAATTGCGTACCCAAGAAGTATAATGTAAGTTAGGCAGCAATTGCCTTTGCAATTTGCTCCAAATGACTTAAGCTTGGCAGCAATTGCCTACCACATCAGTTGGCTTCCACGTGGGGGGGGGTGTGTGTGTTGACACCTCCCCTTATCTAATTAATGATAGGTGGATCCCCGCTACGTACGTACTCGGGTATTGAATAAATTCGTGGTAAAATAAATATAATTTTTGAATATACCATAATCATTAGAAAATTATTTCGAATAAAATCTATTATATTATAATAATAAATTTCAACACCACTAAATTCACTATCTCCGTTAAAATATTACAATGTATAAAAACTTTATAAAATAAATACATATACAATTATATCGTAACAAAAATAATTTTCATAAACCTTTAAAATATTTTGGAAAGGTAATAATAATATAATTTTTACCAAATTCAACTTTTAAATAAAATATTTTCAAATACACGCACGATGCTATTAAAATTATTTAGCTTAGGCTCGTAATTCACCAACGCACGATTTTGATACTCAAGAATTCTCTCGGGATCCTCCCTTATGTTTTATCACTGTTTCGGAACTGAAATGGCATTTTAAAACGTGAAGTTGAGGCTTAAATCGAGTTTAACCCGACCCGGTTCGCGACCCGGTTCGTAACCCATTTTCTGCCAGACAGTCCGCGGTAAAACAGTCATAACTTTTTACTCCGAGATCAGTTGGATGTGAGGTTTTGTGCGTTGGAAACTAGACTCATAGACCTTCGATTTGGTATTTTGGGGGACTTCTAACTCTTTTTATATTGGGAGAAAAGCTCCGAGACATTTTACCCAAAGTTCAGGAAATTTGTTAAAGATCTTACGATTACTTTTGCCGACTTGCTTGGCTTCAAAACTTATCATGCGGCCAAACAAATGGACCCGGCACCGAAATACCGGTCCCGACAAGCCTTAAATGATTGGGTCCGCTACAACAAGCTCTAATGGCACAAAGAAAACGTATATGTGGAAATGACCGAAAGGGTCATTACATAGAGGCAACTTTCTTAAGGGTAAATGCCAAGTTTTAGTTTAAAATTGAGTCTGTATTTTGCTTGTCTCCAAATTGGCCCATCGAAAAAAAATCTTCGCAACAAGTTTTTGACAAATTAACGGAAAGAGGGATAATTATTTTGAGTAAAGCTTTCTCTTATTATGACTTGCACATTTCCCATTTGGCTTGATCAATTTACAAACGAGTGTGTAAAAGAACTCATAATAGCTTTTCAAAAGTTATTTGTCCCAATTGATTGTGAGACTCATTGTGAAATTCTTGTGTTGTGATGCCTTGTGTGGTAAGGCTGTACTTAGTTCTTGTGTGCATGTGTTGTCTAGAACTTGACCCCAATGTCATTCAAGGCAAAATCCTAGATGGAATCGATCTTGGAAGATAACCTTAGGCCCTTTTTGAATAAGCCACTTCACCCAAATTGACTTCCCTTTACATTAATCCTAGTAAGCCCCTTTGAGCTTGTAACTTTTCTTTGGAACCCTATTTGATAACTTGACCTTTTTTGGAACCTAAATTTTTGCACCCATCCTCCCTAATGGCTTTAAAGTGAAATGTAGGCTAAAATCCTAAGTTGGAGGGGTAGTAGGGAATTGAAATGATAACATAGGGGAAAACATAAGTTTGGGGGTACATGCACCAATGTGGAGAAGAAATGGATGTATTTCAACAGAGGGTAACACGATATGCCTAAGTTGAGAATTACTTCCAAATAGTCCAATGAAATGAACAAACAAATAGAAAATAAGGAATTGGTGCTACCAAGTGAAGGTGATAAAAGAATGTCAAATGGTCAAGATTAAAGGGAAATATTGGGTTGTGAGAGGGACAAATAAGGTGAAGTCATTGTACAAAAATGTGAGCGGTGTTTTGAATAATCACAATGAGCGTTAGAGAGGTTTAGTATCTTGATCCAAATGCAATCCTTACCTTAACCCTAGACAACTTCATAACCCGTAAGTCCTTAGTGATTTCAAGCTTGGTAACTCTACATTAGTGGCAAATTACATAAAGGGAAAGCCTATGGTTCAATGCGTGCGCACTCAAACTTTCTTAAGAGAGTGAGAGTCTCTTTGGTTCTCTTATAATCCCTTTTGTGTGTATACTGCATAATTGTAAGTGAGATTCTCTCTTGTAGTGAATGGCATTGCACACTTAAAAGGAATGATAAAGTATCTATTTCTATTGAGAGGAATGAGTGAGACAAGTTGTGTGGCAAATCTCGAGCCAAACCTTGAAGGTCCATGCCAATGATTTGAGAAGCTTGAAAATCTTATTTTGAATGAAAAATTCCCATGTTTTTGAATGAGAAATAAAGTCCTTTTGATAAACATTTTGACTTCTAAGTCTAGGATGGTTGTACCTTATTTTGATCTAGTTGAGTGGTTTTGAGACTTCATAATTATTATTTGTGTTATTCTTCATTATTACATTTATTTAGTTTGGTATACCTACGACGGTTGGGGTGGGGTAGAGGTCATCACAAACTGTGTGATTTTGACTCGTGACAATAGAGACTAGAATAAAGGATTTCAAAAATAATAATTTATAGTTGTAATGACCCTTTTGGTCTTTACCTGCTTTCACCTCCCTTGTAGTGTTAGGGCTTGCATATAGTGGCCCCAAGTCATTTATGGATTATTGGGACTGTTAGTTCGGTGCCCGGGTTATTTTCTTGGCCTTCATGGCCATTTCCTCATTTTAGAGCTTTAACTTTGGAAATCATTGACTTTAGTCAACATTGTTAACTATCTTGCTCGGAATCGAATTCTGACAGTTCTATTAGCTTCGTACCGTGGACTTTGGTCTAGGTATACCTTTGGTCGGGATGCGAGAGCTATTCAACTTGGAATTCTCTCTCATTCTATGTTTTTAGGCTAGTTAGGCTTCTTTGGTTGACTTTGTCAACATTCAGAGAAGACGACCTCGAATGAAAATTTAATCAGTGTTGTTAGCTTCAAAATATCGAGTTTGTGTTAGTTAGTAGGTTGGTTTTGGTCCTTGGTGAGCCGTGCTCATTTTGGATGTTTGGTTGGCGTTAGCTAGTGTTAATTTGGGTAAGGAGTTCTTACTCCGATTTCCGAATTTATTCTTGATATTCTTCTTTAATTTTGTAACTTGAGCGGGCTATTTTGGGCCCTTCCTCTTGGCCAAATTTTCTCAATTTTGGAGCATGCTCTCTTGGTATTGTTGTGATCATCGTGTTTCTTTTCGTTTCTGATTTTAGGTTGTGGGCCCTGCGGGCTTGCTTTTGACCAAATTTTGACTCGGCTATTATTATAGCAATACGAGTATCGTTAGTCTTGTTTTAATGCATAGATTATGTTCTTGATAGTGTTTTCATGAATTGGACCTTCTCGGAGTAGTTCAATCTTGGACGATGTCATTTCGGCAGCTAGTCATCGGATGATAGGTAGGTTATGTTTTTCCCTACCTAGATTGTACGTATGTAGGCTATCACTATATTAATTAGCATCCTTGGGTTGGTTTTCTAAGTTGGTACCCTCAGACCTTGTTTGCCTCTTCTGTCCGTTATTTCATACGTTGTTTGTAGTATTCGTTGAAATTTTGTATTGTTACCCTTGTGGCCCCGTGTGGCCTTCTATATGCCTCTTGATAATAGACGATGGGATATTAGTTATGTCTGCGAATCCCGGACATCATGATATTACTATAGGCTGGTTATCTATATTGTAGAGCTGATTATGCTTGTGCAATGTCGATAGGAATGTTTGTGAGCCACTTTGGGATAATCTTTTATTTGCGAGGATATCATTCATTTAAAAGGTTTTCTCTGCGTGTTTTACTACTTTTTTGGCTTCGGGCCTACTTCAAACATTTTCTAATCTCTGCATGGACCCGAGGGCCCATTTTCGGTAAAATGATTATGGAAAGGGATTTTGGTACTGACTTTTATGAAAATTCTTAGAGTAGAGGGGATATTACGATGACTTCATCACTGGTTTTCATAATGACACTAGCATCGGCTGTGTTGTACCACTAGATATTATTTTCTATAAATTTTGGACCCGAACACGTGCCGGCCAACCTATTTAGGGAATTTTGAGACTTGATTACTGATTTAGACCTGAATACACTTCAGGCACCCTTATAAGGGTTTGAGATCACTTCTACTATTTTTAACTCGGTTTGATTCTTGGCACGTACTATGAGGGGCTTATTAATAAGCTGTATTTGAGGTTTCGCAGTTTGTATATGGTCTACGAGTAGACCTCCATGGACCCTGTCATTCCTAGGCTAATGGATATGGGCCGATGAGAGTGCTAGGAGGAGAGAGTACAGTGTAGTAGAGGTACTCAAGAGCACCTTCCATTGATCCTGCCTCTATTGAGCTTTTTAGGTATTGGAGGGGGTGACATACGGGTTGCTATCACACTGGATTCATCATATCATCATCATCATACATATTTTATTTGGATTCCACCCTTCTTTGTTGTGTGCTCAATGTACGCTCCGGTGTATAGGTGGTTGGAGGATTTGTTTTCACTTGATTGCATTCCTCTATTGTATGGCGACCATTAGGACTGTAGGTAAATTATATTACTCCTTTTATTTCATAGAGCTTGTTATGACCTTCGCTTTCAGTTTGATTAGTGGTTTTTGGCCTGTTGAGGCCCTGATTATTTGGACTTAGATTATTGAGGGTCTAGTGCATCCTATATTATTAAGGCACTATCTATATGGCCTTCTGAGCGGTTGTGGGTTATCAGATGTTATTATTTATTACGGATTTTTATTAGTGGATCTCGATTCTTTGTGGCTTAGTTATTCCATCCTAGGGTTTCACCTGAGAGACTGCTTTCTGTCTATGTTTATCTTGTTGTTGGGTTTAGCATGATATTGTTCGTATATTGCTTCTAGCTTGAATATGTTGGCTTGCTTCCCTTCTTTCCCTTTTTACTTGAGGTTACCAGTATACTGCTCTTCTCTTTAAACTATCTCTATTTATATACTGTTGTTGCAAGAGTCCCAGGTGCATTCTTCTTTCTTTAACCTGTGTTTCTGTGTTATGTATATCCTCTGTGCTAGCATTGTATGCTTATAACTCTTGATTGACTATTCTCTGTGCTAGTTTCCATGTGCCTTCACTATTTCATTACTATCTACTATATTACTATTTTTATATCTTATATATACTCAGTTGGCCGATGATGCCTACTGGGTACCCATTGATTAGCAATTGGTGCTCATATTACACTTTTGCATCCTTTTGGTGCAGATATTAGTGTGTGCTTTTCCCATTGATCGTGTGGAGATTTGTGCAGCTTGGGATATTCAAGACTAGGGTAAGTGCCTGACGACCAGGTCTTGACCACATCTCATCTTTTGGCACTGTTACTCTTTGTACTTTCAGAGAAATGTATATCTTATTTTGTTACTTCTAGCATTTGTATTCCATTAGAAGCTTCTGTACTATCGATACCATGTCTTGGGGTTGGTGTAGTTTCCTTGTGTTTATTTATATTCAGGTTGTTGCTTTCGTGTTGTCTTTATTTGTATCTTCTTCCACTTATTTTTACTTATTGTGCATATTAGTTAGGCAGTAGCCCATTACTAATCATTCCGGGCTACGTAAATTGGCTCTCCTACTAAGGGGTTGTAGGTGCCATTATAACCTGAGAAATCAGGTCGTGATGGCTTGGTATTAGAGCTCTAGATTCACCGATGTCATGGTACATAAGCAAGTGTCTATGTAGAGTCTCACAGAATGATACGATGATGTCTGTATCCTATTTGCGGGAGGCTACAAGTCATTATTAGGAAAATTTCCATATTCTTGGCTCTTTATCGTGCGTTCTTGGCTCTACTGACTTCTAAACTTTGCTTGTTTCATTCCTTCTCAGATTCTTAAGACAAGTGCGACAACGGGTGATGTCGAGGCTTATGTGCCTATTGCTTCAGTGGTTTAGTCAGTGTCAGGATATCAGAGTGGGAGCATAACATATTAGTTAGGGGGTTTTGGGCAGCCCAACCTCTGATTGGATTTATGGCTATCTCAGTTCCTCAGGACACCATGGATAGGACTCCAAGTCCTTCGATGGGTGTTTCAGTACCTCAGGTTGGGGCATTACCTTGTTAGTTGAGCAGTGCTTTAGTTAGGGTTGAGCCTCTAGTTCTTCAGCAGTGTTGTATGTCAGTATTGGAGTATAAGGTGAGGTTTCACGAGATGGTTAGGCATACTGCTAAGGTTGTGCCTTCAGAGTTTGATAGGGTCTAGAGATTTGTTGGGGGTTTGACCTCACCGCTCTGTTTGTCGACCGAGCACCTGGTTACAGCTGGGATGACCTTCTTTCAAGTAGTTGATCATGCTTGGGTTGTTGAGGGTTTGTGTCATGAGAAATATGGAGGTAGTAGTAAGAAGCATCATTGTTGGGATAGTTTTTGAGGTTTTCATACTCGAGGTAGGGGATTCTCCACTAGATCTCACTTATGTTGCTTTCTATCTAGCAGACAAGTTTAAGTTGGTCCACAAATCCAAAGGGTGGTTGTGTAGGGCATGTTGAGCAGAATAGACATGGTATGGGTCAGGTTCTTAAAGGTTTGCTTTCAGGGAGTGTAGGCCATGGTGGCCGATCAAGTTTAGTGAGACCTTCCCATTGGACTTTATTCAGTAAGAATTGTTTTCAGTGTGGTGAGTGGCCACTGTGTTAGGGATTGTCCCACGATCACGCTTCCCAGTCAGTATGGTTGTTATGATTGTGGGGTGATTGGTTATTTTTTTAGAGATTGTCCCAGGCAAGGGATGGTTGAGCCTTTAACATCGACTTCTCAAACTAGTGGTAGACAACGTCAATCTGATGCCCCCCTTGATGGGCCAGAGGTAGAGGTTCCTGATATCATTGCTCCAGGTATGCCATTCGTTACCTTCGACTAGTGACAATACAACTCGTGTTGCAATTCTATTCCCTTTTTCTTGTATTTGCTTATATGCCTACCTGCTACTTCTTTAGTTGTTTTATTGTTTGAGTTGTAGTTCTATTCATGTATTTATCGGTAGATCAATTATTTTTAGTAGTGGATAGGGTAAGTTGTCCTTGCGAGGTGATTACCCAGAGTTATAGCCGTGGGTAGGTTCGATTAGCCTCATTTCTAATTTCATTGTGGTTCTTGACCTTGTTTGAGTCTTCCTTTTCTAGTGGTCCCAGATGGTTATTTCCTACGCCATTATCTACCATTGGCTAGTGGTCCTTATGTTAGTTCGATGTGATACTGGTTGTTTGTGCTGGAGATTGAGGTTCTATATTAGGTTGAGTTGTATTGGTTATGCTAGTGAGCTTTGGTCGGTTTTGCTTTTCTCAGGTGATTATAGTCGACTCCTCTTTATTTGGTTGGTTTAGGAAGTTAGCAGGTTGGGGTTGCTTTCTTTTTTTCTTTTGCTTCAAGCCTGGTACGAGATGTTCTCATTTGTTTTCCCCTGTCCCAGTTGGAATGAGTTTTGATCATAGTACTCTGGTTGAGTTTTTAATTATGGCAGTGTGGTCGAGTTTGTCTTTAGCATTGTGGCTAAATTTTGACTGTAGCATCGTGGTGGCGTTGTACTCGTATCATTTTGGTTAAGTTGGGAATTTGTCCCATTCTCCTCCTTCCTTATTGAATATTGACAATATAGAGAGGGGAGCTAAGGGAATAGCTCCAGGTTTTATTTGAGAAGGAGTTTATAAAGTTCAGTGGATGCTTAGAAAGGATTCTGTTTAGTTGGAAAATGAGGGAGATGGCTCCTTGTATATATACATATTTTAGTAGCTGACTGCGGTGACGACTGAGGGTTTGCTTTGGCTTGTGTATTGGTGACTTGGTTCGACCAAATACAGATTACAATGGTATTGCCTTAAATGAATTTGAGGTCAGATCCCTTATAGTATGAGATCGAGGTAGTGGTCATTTTCAGTACTACCTTTGGGAGCTTGTTGCATCAACTTTGGTTTCCTGTTATATTCTTTGAGGGACCCATGTTTCAGTAGCATCTACAGATTAGGCAACTTGTATATTCAGAGCCTAGCTGGCTTCGATTCCTAAGTGTTCATCGCAGCGTATGGGTATACTCATGGGTTTGACAGAAGCATGATTGGTAAATTAGTTATGTGTTTCAGAATCATGGCTAAGCAAACTACTTTGGGTGGTTCGTGGGAGTTTCTCTTTGGTTGCAGCATCTTTGGGCTGGGAAGCAATGGGTACGGGAAACTTGGCTTTTTTACTTTTGTTTCGGAGTAGATGTTGTCCTTGGACACCCAGTCCTTGGCTAACCATTGGCTTAGGCTGGACATTCCAGATTTCAATGGTGTTCTTAATAGTACGAGTTTCCTTCTACCTTGGTTGGATAAACTCAGCGGCTTAGGTTTGAGAACCAGCAGTGGTGTATGCTATATGTGATCAGGTTGTGCGGGTTAAGGTTAGCGAGGCTATTTTGGGTTCTAATGATATTTGAGACTGGTGGTCACCTTTGTTTGTTGAGGGTGAAAAGCTCGACTAGTTGATTCTTCAGGGGTTCTCTTTTGTGTGAGACTCTAGCATTGGTTAGACTCCGCAAGTGTGGGACATGAGTTGTAGTGTGTTTGATGCTTTTGGGGTTACTGGTTTGTGTGCGGGTACAGTAGACCAAATGGTTTTGGGCCAAAAGGGGTGAGTTGAAGGTTTATGCAAAATTTCGATAACAAGATGGAGACCTTGGGAATTAGACATCTTTCCTTTGCCTACACATTGTTTGACATGATTTTTGTATCATGGTGGACTTCTTTTTGAGTTGAGACTAGTATGGTGATCTAAAATCCGAGTGGTGTTTGAGTAATAGGAGAAGTAGCGGTACTTCTAGAGCTAGGAGCTTGATTGTTGGCTACGGACTTCGTGGTAGGCTTACCACACTCCTTGAAGGGTCTTGGTCTTGATTTGGGTCTTTTGGGTAGGTTGCCCTAGTTCATTAATTTTCTGTTGAATCAGACTTGGCACGGTTGAGCGAGGTTGGTTTGGTTCGACAGTTGGGAGATTTCTTCGTCAACAAAGGGTGTTCATTCATGCCTTTCCCAACCCTGGTGTATGGATTTCGTTTGAGCTTCGATGGTTCGTTCAGTTGAGTTCTGGAATCAGGATTGATCGTAGTAAAAGAAGTTGTTCGTTGGTTGATGATCAGTCGGGACAAGGTACCCCCAATTTCCGAGGATAGTAGACTATATCTTAACCTTGATAAAGTCTAAGTATAAAGGTGACCTCATTCGAGGTTGAGTATAGCGGGAACTACGAATCTCCGGTGTGTCAGTTGATGTTTAGAGAGTGGCTCGAGTGTTCTACTTATATGAAGCTTCATGATTATGGTGCAAAAGGGTTCATGTCAGAATAAAGGGTTTTGTGGATAAGCGAGTTACTGTGTTAGAGTTTTGGTTGGTGACTTTGTGAGTGATCTTGGTTGTGGTATCAAGGATTTGAGTTCTGCGTGTTGAACGCCTTGGTTCTCTGGTTTTGATGTTGTGTCAGTTCTTCTGGTTGAGATTCTAGAAGTTCGGCTTGATTAATAAGCCTTTGGAGTTTTCAAGTTAAGGGTTGGAACTTAGCTTGGCTAGTGAGGAGTGAAGGCTTGTTTGCAGTTCTTTAGTTCCATTCTGTTGGGTGTCATCCGGTCGGGGAGGCTACCTGGGTTGTCCAAGAGAGTAGCATAGGCTTTGTATCCGCAGTTCTTGATTCCTTGTTGTTTCCTTCTTTCTTGACTTTCAAGGATGAAAATCCATTTTAGTAGTGGATGATGTAATGACCCTTCTGGTCATTTACGCATTTTTGCCTCCCCTGTACTTTTAGAGCTTGCTTGTAGTGGCCCTAAGTCATTTATAACTTGTTGGGACCGATGGTTCTGTGCTCGGCTGTTTGCTTGGCCTTTATGGCCGTTTCCTTGTTTTAGAGCTTTAGCTTTGGAATTCGTTTACTTCAGTCAACATTCTTAGCTATCGTGCTCAGAATCAGATTTTGATAGTTCCATTAGCTCTTGAGCGTGGAGTTTTGGTTGTATTCGGGAGCTATTTAGCTTGGAATTCTCTCTCCTTCTGTGTTTTTTGGCCAGTTGGGTTTGTTTGGTTAAATTTTGTCAACATTCGGAGAAGACAACGTTGGATGGAAATTCAATCAGTCTTGTTAGCTCCAGAATGCTGAGTTTGTACTAGTTAGTTGGTTGGTTCAGGTCTCGGGTGAGTCGGGCTCATTTCGAATGTTTGGTTGGCATTAGCTAGTGTTGACTTGGGTCAACATTCCTCTGAGATGACCTCATATGAAAGTTTTATCAATTCCATTGAGTCCAGAATGTCATTTCCACTCTAATTTCGTTGTTGGTTTTTGAGTATCGGGTTCCGATTTTGCCCGGAATGTCCCATAAAAGTTTTAGTTTTTGCTGGTTTTTTTTGCTGGCCGGTCCTTCAGCAACAGTGGTGCCCAGGAGGCATGATCGCGCTAGCCTATGCATGCCAACAGCGCCGATAGCACCATGCTAGTGCAATAGCGCTCTAGTGCCCGCCAGCGTGCAAAAGAGATGGCGCCTCAGCACCTGGCCTCCTCCTGCGCGATGGTGAATCTTTAGCGCCAATGGCACTGACCAGTGTTCAGCAGCTATAAAATTTTCTCCCCTCATTTTTGCAGCCTTGTTCCTCATAACTTCACCACACCAAATTGATAATTCTCTCTACCGAAAAGCTCCCATCAATTCTATACTAGGGGAATTCATTTACTTGACGAATTTTGTCATTCCCTCGTCACTTGGTAAGTTTCTCCTCCCCCAAAGTTGCTTCTTCTCCATTCTTACAAACCTCCATTGTTCTTAATTCTTAAAGCTTGGGAATTCCTTATAGAAGCTGTTCTTTTGGGGTTGCATGTTCGTGAGTTCGGTGATTTCACTTCCTTGGCGTGTTTCACCTCCTTGTGGTAAGTAGTTCTTTCTCTAATTTTCGATTTTATTCTTTTTGAGCGGGCTGTTTTGGGCCCTTCCTCTTGGCAAAATTTTCTAAATTTTTGAGCATGCTCGCTTCGTATTGTTATGATCATTGTGTTTCTTTTCATTTTTTATTTCAGCTTGTGGGCCCTGCGGGCTTGCTTTTGACTCAAATTTTTACATGGCTATTATTATAGAAATACGAGTATCGTTAGTCTTGTTTTAATGCATAAATTATGTTCTTGATAGTGTTTTCACGAATTGGACCTTCTCAGAGCTGTTCAAACTTGGACGACGTCATTCCGGCAGCTAGTCATCGAACGATAAGTCGGTTATGGTTTTCCCTACCTAGACTTTATGTATATAAGCTATAACTACATTAATTACCATCCTTGGGTTGGTTTTCTAGGTTGGTATTCTCAGACCTTGTCCGACTCTTCTGTCTGTTTATTTCATATGTTGTTGTAATATTTGTGGTAATGTTGTACAATTACCCTTGTGGCCCTGTTTGGCCTTGTGTATGCCTCTGGTCCATAGACGTTGGGATAGTGGGAATTTTAGCGAGTCCTGTACATCATGATATTACGATAGGCTAGTTATCTATGTTGTAGAGCTGAGTGTTCCTATGCAAGGCCGATAGGAATGTTTGGAGCCATTTTGGGCTAATATATTATTTGCGAGCATATCATTCATGTAAAAGGTTTTCCCTACATGTTTTACTACTGTTTTGGCTTCGGGCCTACTTCAAACATTTTCTAAACTCTGCATGGCCTCGAGGGCCCATTTTCGGTAAAATAATTATGGAAAGGCTTTTTGGTACTGACTTTTATGAAAATTCATAGGGTAGAGGGGATATTACGATGACTTCATCACTGGTTTTCATATTGAGACTAGGCTCAGTTGTGCCACAGCACTAGATATATTTTGTATGGATTTAGACCAGGACACATGTCGGGCACTCTATTCAGGGAATTTTTAGACATGATTACTGCTTTAGACCCGAACACACTTTGGGCACCCTTATGAGGTTTTGAGATCACTGCTACTATTTTAGACCCGGTTTGATTCTAGGCACGTACTACAAGGGGCTGAATTTTAAGCTATAATTGAGGTTTTGCGGTTTGTATGTGGTCTATGAGTAGACCTCCATGTACCCTACCATTCATGGGACAATGGATACGAGCCGATGAGTATGCTAGGACATGAGGGATACGGTGTAGTAGAGGTACTCGGGAGTGCCTTCCATGGATCCTGCCTCTATTGAGCCTTTTAGATACCGGAGGAGGTAACATACGGGTTACTATTACACTGGATTCATCACATCATCATCATCATGCATATTTCATTTGGATTCCACCCTTGTTTGCTGTATGCTTTATATACGCTCGGTTTGTATGGGCCGTCGAAAGGTTTGTTTTCATTTGATTGCGTTAATCGGTTGTAGGGGCAGCCGTTGGGACTGTAGATAGATTATATTACTCCTTTCATTTCACAGTGCTTGTTATGACCTTCGCTTTCAGTTGGATTAGTGGTTTTCCGCCTGTTGAGGCCATGGTTATTTGGACTGAGATTATTGAGGGGCTAGTGGGTCCTATATTATTGAGGCACTGTCAATGTGGCCTTCTGAGAAGTTGTGGGATATCATATGTTATTCATTATCGTGGATATTTATTAGTGGATCTCGGTTCTTTGTGGCTTAGCTATTCAATCCTAGGGTTGCACCTGAGAGACTGCTTTCTGTCTATGCTTATCTTGTAGTTTGATATAGCATGATATTATTTGTATATTTCTTCTAGCTTAAATATGCTGGCTTGCTTCCCCTTTTTTCCCTTTTACTTGAGGTTACGGTATACTTCCCTTCTCTTTAAACTCTCTCTATTTATATACTGTTGTTGCAAGGATCCCAGGTGTGTTCTTGTTTCTTTCACCTGTGTTTCTGTGTTATGTATAACTTATGTGCTAGCATTGTATGCTTATAACTCTTGTTTGACTATTCTTTTTGGTAGTTTCCATGTGCCTTCTCTATTGTTTCAGTGATTGTTTCTTTGATATCTGCTATATTATAATTTTTATATATTATATGCACTCAGTCGACCGATGATGCTTACTGGGTACCCGTTGCTTAGCAATTGGTGGTCATACTACACTTCTGCATCCTTTTGGTGTATATATCAGTGTGATATTTTTGTCGTTGATCGCGTGGAGACCTGTAGGTGCCATCATGACTTGAGAAATCATATCGTGATGATAGTCACACCTTTATTAAATCACAATTACAGATCTCAAATAATAAAGTATTTTAGAAGCACTATGACATTAGGAAAATTTAAATGTTGATCGATCTTCATTGCTCATTCAAGTAACTTCTCATAAAACTCACTTTGACCCTTCATTAACTTATTTAACAAAAACAAAAAATGACGAGAAAAAAAGACAAGATTCTCATTAATGTAATCCAAATTACTATTTCGTTTATCGTTTCATAGCGTACTTAGTACGGATGTATCCTAAAGAAATTTACATTTTTTTAAATCTCACACTACAAAACCTCTTTCATTAATTTGTGTTCTTCAATAAATATTTGAATTAGTAAAAAAAAACTACCATACAATTAATTTTTTTTAAACATATTTATATATTATCAAAATTGATATTTCAAAATTCTAAGCCACTAAATTAATTATATTTTTATATGTAACTTTATTAAAAATGCTCCTTTTTTAATCTCTAATTTTGTACATCAATAAACTAATTTCTTAATATATTATTCTTTTAACTTTCTTGATCACTGAAATGACTAAGCAAGCACATTTCTAACCATCTTTTATGGATACTACTTACTTAGATTTAAGTAACACTAACTATTTTTTCTAATAAGAAAAGTTTCACTCAAAAATGGTTATGAGTATAAGACTAGAGAGATAAACTACATATATTTCAAGACGATACCATATCTAACATCTTTATCTTATATACTCTCATTTAGTTTCATTCCTAAATAGTGATTATTGATAATTAAGGATTTTCTAATTCAAACTGTTTAAAAATTTAAGAATGTAAATTTCTCCTACAAATAAGAGTCAATCCTAGGCAAAGAAACACACAATAATAACAAAGCCATTTGAACATTCATATCTCTGAACAAACACAGTTCACTTTTTCTTCCTCGTATTTAGACATGCCTAGAAACAAATCGAAGTTTTCTTTGATTGAAAATGAAACTAACAGGAAAGTCTCATACCAGAAGAGACAAAAAGGGTTATTCAAAAAGGCTGAAGAACTCAGCACTCTTTGTGATGTTGAATATGCTGCAGTCATATATAGTCCTTACACCAATGAACCTATGGTGTCTCCAAATCAAGATGATGCAATCAACACCTTCACAAAGTTTAGGGAGTTGCCAACGATGGAGAAATCAAAAAACATGGTGACAAGAGAAGAGTTCACCAATAAAAGGATTAAGAAGATGGAAGGAAAATTAGAAAGGTTATTGAAGGAAAATAGGGTCAAGGAGGTTACGAATGAGATGTATGAAATATTGAAAGGAAAAGATATTTGTACTGCCATGCACCTTTATGATTTCAATGATCTGAGCTACGTGATAAATAAAAATCTTAAACACCTACATGAAGTGATGAAAAAGAAGGCTGATGAAGAGGGTTCTACATCAAGTGCCCCATCAATGACTTCAACAACAATGGCTTCTATGATGCCTTCACCAATGATGACTCCTCTATTGCCGGCTTCAGTGTCTCCTCCAATGACACTACAAATAGACACTTCAATGGGTATCCCCCCAATGGGTGTATCGATGCCAATAAATAACTACCAAAATTACTCAGCTGAATTTTCACAAAGTCCTCCATTGTCTGAGTTATTTAACTGGGATGATAAAGTAGTGACTTTATTGGATGACCTATCTTTGAACAACAATAATGTCCATGATCCAAATCACACCAATAATTTTTAAGGACATAGAATTAACGTGTATCTCTGTTAATTAGTATTGTTTTCTATATCGATATTGTTTCATGGACTATTTGTGTATTTAATTATTTTGAATATTTAAGTTGTGTTATAAGAATCTCCACTTCTCTTTCCCTTTGTCCTCATTTGAAGTTTTCGTTTGTCGTGTTTCATTATTTTTTTTAAGACTGTTATTTTATTTATTTGTTAAATCTATGGTCAATTTTTTTTAATATTTTCCAGATACTTATATATTTTTGCTCTTTTAAAGTGTTATTTATTATTGTTATTGAAATATTGTTGTTAGTATGATTTTCAGAAATGACCTCATACACTTTAAAAATCTAACAAATCAATTTACGTATCGGATAATTTTCATTCTGGAACATTTCAGTGTAAAAAAATAATGCATCTAAAATTAAAATGAATTAAAACGTTAAAGAAGATTATCTAGAATACCTATTTAAGATCCATTTATTGAAAAAGTAAGGTTTAGTACAAAATTTATTACTTTCCTGTCATTATATAGTTAAAAATTTCAAGTGTTCTGTTTTAAGTTAATTGTCTAGAATTAATTTCTACACCCCAAAACCTTGAAATTGTATCATACTTTTATATTTTATATTCATTATTCTCATTTTTATTGTTCTTCTTTTGTTAAGTGAAGAAATTGGTTTCACGTAGGGCGTCTGTTAGACAAAACTAGTGTATCCCCTTGTATCAAAAATAGACTTTTTCCCATTTACATAGCATATCAAAGACACAAAGATACAATAAAAAAGCTAAAAAGAGGGGGAATAACTATATATTAATAATTAAAATTTAAACTATGTCAATTAATAAATCTAGGCATGTTGGTGAAAGCTATAAATTCGTCAAATACATTATAATATACTATGGGTTGGCCACAAATATTTGTTTGTCTTAAACTTTCGCGGCATAAAATTTTTAGTGACTTTATATATACCTCATTGTAACTTTGAAAAAAAAAATTGTTTAACATAACTCTTTTACGATTTCAATAGAAGAAGATGAAGTTTAAATTTTTTCTTATGTTTTATTTTCAAATTTCTTATGTGTAAAATATGATAAAGACTGTAGGAGATTTGTCTTAAGACTAATAAAAATATAATGGCCTCACAATTAATTGACCAGATCAAATGACTTATTTCGCTAATTTTATATACTTTCTACTCCACCGTGATAGAATAATAGAGAAAGAAAACCAAGAACTTTTGATTAAGAAACTTGGTTTATTCTCTTTCATTGTGATGCAAGATAATATATATATACTAAGATGTAGTAATTAATATCTTGAGGTAGATCTAGTCTCAAAATATAAATGCTTATATGATCAACTAAAGAAAATGCATGTTCATTTTACTTGCAATGAATTTACTTTTATATTTCTATCAATTATAGAATTTAATGAGTAGAGTTTCGTGGATCGGTAGGATGACGTCTGAATCTATCTTCGGGAGGATATGAGACCTTCATAGTAAACATCTATTCTTTGATTCCATATTGTGTGATGTATTCACTAAGTGAATTCTAAACTTGTGTTTCATTCTTTCGCAGATGGGTGAAAATGAAGTCAGCTTCTACTTATGATGTTGCGCCAGCACCCGCTTCTGGGGCCCTAGTTAGGGGCCGAGGCCATGGTAAAGGTAGAGCACATCTTGAAACAGCATCTAGAGGACGTGCCAGGTGATAAGTTGGTAATCTTCCAACTTATTGAGTCTTTATTCATGAATTATTACCATGTTTTGATGAAAATTAGAGGTACTTATTGCCTTTATTAATGAAAATGCAGGTACTCTTGATCAAAAGTAGAAAACAAAGGAATTGAACCCAAAGAGCTCAAAAAGAGTTGAAGTGTGAAGGTGATTGAAAACAAGTAAGAATCTGCTGAGAGATGCGAACGATATGCGAGCCACACAATGTGGTGTGCGGTCATCACCTCCCTTCACACCTCACCATAAATTTAACTGACATCACTAGTTGGCTAACAAAGAGATATGCGATGGACAGAACTCGTGGTGTGACTGCACGTCATGTCACATGTTACGTCGCACCACTCCCGAAGGGCATTTTTGTTCAATGCCAAGTGACATTTTTGGAAGCTTCTAAAACCCATTATGTGTTGTGTACTAGATATATTTGATAGTTTTGAGTATTGAGTTCATCCCAAGGAAGATATTGAGAGTACTCTTCTCTCTTCATCTTCTACACATAGAATTCACCATTTTTGTATAAAATTGAGCTTAGATTTGGATTTTGGTTTAAAAATGAATGAAAGTATGAGTTACCCAAATTTTATATCTTCTTATTTCTTAGTATGAGCAGCTAATTTCATAGTCTAGGTGCATGTGTATGATGGATATTTGAATTTGGGTGTGGGTCTTATTTAATTGATCTTATAATTGATGAATTGATATGGGTCTATTGAATATCTTAAGTTTTAATCATAAAATTGATGGCTGCAAACATTAATTGAGTTTTCTTAATTGTGTTCTTGCTTGAAAGAGTGGTTCATAATTTGGATAGGAATTCAATAGTGGGAATTTGAGATTTTTCACCTTAGATTGAGGCTAGAAATAGCTTAATTGACGTTTCGGTTGAGGCTAGAAATAGCTTAATCTATGAAAACTCTCATCTAAGAGTCTAAGCTAGAAATAGTATGACTTCCCCAAGAAATTGAATTGGTTGGTTTATGTTAAAACTATGGATCTTGAGCAAAGACCATAGGATATATATTTGGAGGATTGAGACATTACCAAATATAACTAAAACCAATGATACTCATATCATTAATCGAGAATTTTCATAATTAATCAAGTACCCTAACCCTTTTGTAGAATCCCATCGAAAGCATGCCCCTAGTCTCTTTCTTATTGATTACAAATCTCGTGTTTACATAGGCTTTTGTATTAAAATCGAAGTTGTTACGTGAATTTCTCTTTCTAATTCCCCCAATCTTTACTTTTAAATGGTTGGAGCATTTACTCTCTTAGTGATTATTTCTCAATGATCTCTTAGCAAATCATTACTCCACTCTCCGTGGATTTAACCCCGACACTCGTGAGGTTACTTTTGGTTTGCTTGACAATCTCTACCACCTCCTTCAGGAGAGTGATTTTGAGCATCATCACCATGGCAAAATCTTCTGAGCCAGAGATTAAGTTCACAAATAAGGCTAACAGCCAGAGAATGTAGGGCCAACTCAAGTTCCACCGAATTTTGTACCCACCCCAGTGTTGCAGGATACTATAGTTAATATTTTGAGTTTCTTGGAGGGTATGGCTCAGACAAGGGTTTTTCTTGTCACTCCTGATGGATCACAGACTAGAGATGGGTTTCAAACTTTAGAGCGAGTACCGATTCAGGTCTTTTAGACCTTTGGAGAACAGCCTGCTGTTGTTGTGGCTCTTCGCATTAATGTCTTACTGGCCAGACTTGTTGCTCCAGTAGTCGTGGTTAGGACAATGATAACAGTTGAGGAACATAAGATGTTCAATAGATTCTTGAGATTGGGGCCTCTTAAGTTCAATGAGGCATGTGGGAAGGATGCATATGAGTTCTTGGTCAATTGTCAAGAAAGGTTGCA
The DNA here is from genome assembly GCA_003996215.1 of Jaltomata sinuosa. Taxonomy (NCBI): domain Eukaryota; kingdom Viridiplantae; phylum Streptophyta; class Magnoliopsida; order Solanales; family Solanaceae; genus Jaltomata; species Jaltomata sinuosa. The sequence goes on along the minus strand of QJPP01001036.1, from coordinate 370,927 downwards.
TAACTTATGGTTGGTTGAGTCTCATGGTGTTAATTATACTACTTTTCAAATGGTTGGCACAAAGAAGAAGTGGTGGAAATCTTATCTTGGTTGTAGACCAATGGGTTTGCCTCCTATTACATGGTCATAATTCTCCAGAACTATCCTTGAGAATTATGTGCCTCATAGCATGAGAGAGAGTTTTGGGTTAGAGCAGAGGACCATGACAGTTACTAAGATTGATAAGGTTATATGCCCTGTCTAGGCATGCCTTGATGAGTATTCCATCAGAGGAGGAGTAGATTAGGATGTCCGTGAAGAGATTGATTACTTCACTTCATTTGTCTATGACATAGTTAGTGACTACTAGTGTCACGACCCAACCAGTCATAATTGGCACCCACCCTAACTCTACAATGGGAGAATCATCTAACCCAACCCTCGACAAACTACCTAGAATTTGCCTAAACCATTTTTATCAATTCACTACTATTTAGCTTACTAAATACAATACTAATCAATCCCAACCATTACTGACTCATTTAATAATCGAAACAAAAGAGTGGGGAAGTATTTCTAATTATTAAAACCCTCGGGACTCGAAAGTCACTCTACAAGAACTCTAAAGAATTTCAACACTAAGTCTAATCAATATCAAGAATACAAAATAAAAAGAATGTCTCCGTCCCAAAACAAATGACATAACCAACATAAAGATGATTTAACGGTTGTACAGACATGAGGCTCACCCTTGAATTGATGCCCAAATCATGAACTAGAGCTGAGCTTTTATCTCAAATGTTGGAACACGCTAGAATTCAATTTGCTATCAAAGAAGCTTTAAAGCCAGTAGTAACAAGCGTAAGCAAACTTTGTGCTAGAATTGACACCATGGAGGTAGATGTTCAGGAGCTCAGGCAAGTAGTACCGCAAATCATACCAACGGTACCTAATTGGGATCTCAATATACCGAGAACTACTTCAGGCTCCCCACCTAAGACTCGTAGCCCTCCTGATGATTGGTGCATGGGTTGGGACAAAAAAGATGATATGGGAACATCTGAGATTCAAGAATTAATTGATCCAATCAATACTACCCCAGAGATCACCGAGCCACCCATCCACTATCACCCAGAGTCCCACTCATGTCATGTGGTAGAATGGGACCGTCAGCCTAAGCCCAGCTGGGCTCCTCCCCCTCTTTCATACCATGAGTTGATGATTCTTCCAGACAAGTGGGAGATTGAGGGTCCTTATGTCCTCCTTAGAATTCAGGAGGATCTATCAGTTCCCACGATATAAGGATTTTAGATAGATACGAAGCATGCATACATCCTTCCACATCACCATCTCGACCCCAAAGGACCCACTATAATGTTTATGCACGAAGACATTATCTTCAACATTATATCCACCAGGGCATCCTTTAAATTCATCTTTTTGTATAATTTTGCGCATCGGGGGCTATGCTTTATTTAAGTTTTAGGGGTGTAAGTAGTACTTAAGCCACTTTGTGGCATGTCTAAATATTCATTTGTGGTTGTTGTGTTCTAAATTATGCCCTTGCCGATCTTGATTCATTATATTGATATTGTGAATGTGAATGTCGAGTTAGTCCTACACGATTCATTGTTTCACTACTCGTGCCTTCTTAAAGTGCTTAGTGCCTACACTGAGTCTTGATTGTAAATGATTCATGAACACTTTAAAAAAAATTGATCGCCTTGTTAATAGTAGATAAGTAAATAACCTCCAAGGATTTTCTTCATAGCACGGTTCTTTCCCAAGGAGCAAATTATTTTTTTTTTGTTAATTTTTTTGTGTCAAACCGGGTTGGTATTTTTTCTATGATAGATTGAGAGGCAACTTTATTAATGGAAAATGCCAAGTATTAGATCAAAATTGAGTCTGTGTTTTGCTTGTCTCAAAATGGGCCCATTGAAAAAAAAAATCTTGGCAAGAAGTTTTTGACAAATTAACGGAAAGAGGGATAATTATTTTGAGTAAAGCATTCTCTTGTTATGACTTGCACATTCCCTATTTGCCTTGATCAATTTACAAACGAGTGTGTAAAAGAATTCGGAATAGCTTTTCAAAAGTTATTTGTTCCAATTGATTGTGAGACTTATTGTGACATTCTCTTGTTGTGATGCCTTGTGTGGTAAGGCTGTACTTAGTTCTTGTGTGCATGAGTTGTCTAGAACTTGCCCCCAATGTCATTCAAGGCAAAATCCTAGATGGAACCGTGCTTGGAAGATAACCTTAGGCCCTTTTTGAATAAGCCACTTCACCCAAATTGACTTCCGTTTACATTGATCCTAGTAAGACCCTTTAAGCTTGTAACTTTTCTTTGGCACCCTGTTTGATTACTTGACCTTTTTTGGAACCTAGATTTTTTCACCCATCCTCCCTAATGGCGCGAAAGTGAAATGTGCCTCGAAAGTAAAATGTAGGCTAAAATTCTAAGTTTGAGGGGTAGTAGGGAATTGAAATGATAACATAGGGAAAAACATAAGTTTGGGGGTACATGCACCAATGAGGAGAAGAAAGGGAAGTATTTTCACACACGGTAGCACCATATGACTAAGTTGAGAATTACTTCCAAATAGTCCAATGAAATGAACAAAATGAATAGAAAAGAAGTAATTGGTGCTACCAAGTGAAGGTGATAAAAGGATGTCAAATGGTCAAGATAAAAGGAAAATATTGGGTTGTGAGAAGGAGAAATAAGGTGAAGTCATTGTACAAAAATGTGAGTGGTGTTTTGAATAATCAAAAAGAGAATTAGAGAGGTTTAGTAACTTGAGCCAAATGCAATCCTTAACTTAACCGTAGACAACTTCATAACCTGCAAGTCCTTAGTGATTCCGAGCTTGGTAACTCTACATTAGTGGCAAATTACATAAAGGAAAAGCCTATGGTTCAATGCGTGTGCACACAAACTTTCTTGAGAGAGTGAGAGTCTCTTTGGTTCTCTTATAATCCCTTTTCTGTGTAGATTGCATAATTGTAAGTGGGATTCTCTCTTGTAGTGAATGGCATCGCACACTTGAAAGTAATGATAAAGTCTCTATTTCAATTGAGAGGAATGATGAGACAAGTTATGTGGCAAATCTCAAGGCAAACCTTGAAGGTCCATGCCAATGATTTGCAAAGCTTGAAAATCTTATTTTGAATGACAAATTCCCATGTTTTTGAAAGAGAAATGAAGTCCTTTTGATAAACATTTTGACTTCTAAGTCTAGGATGGTTGTACCTTATTTTGATCTAGTTGAGCGGTTTTGAGACTTCACAATTATTATTTGTGTTATCTTTCTTAATTATTACATTTGTTTTGTTTGGTATACATACCACAGTTGGGGTGGGGTAGAGGTCATCACCTCCTTGTGGTAAGTAGTTCTTACTTCGATTTTCGATTTTATTCTTGAAATTCTTCTTTAATTCTGTAACTTGAGCGGGCTGTTTTGGGCCCTTCATTTTGGCCAAATTTGCTCAATTTTGGAGCATTCTCTCTTGGTATTGTTGTGATCATCATGTTTCTTTTCATTTCTGATTTTGGGTTGTAGGCTCCGCGGGCTCGCTTTTGACCCGATTTTGACACGGCTATTCTTATAGCAATACGAGTATCATTAGTATTGTTTTAATGAATAGATTATGTTCTTTATAGTGTTTTCATAGATTGGACCTTCTCAGAGCAGTTCAAGCTTGGATGATATCATTTTGCCAGCTAGTCATCGGACGACATGTAGGTTATGGTTTTCCCTACCTAGATTCTACGTATATAGGCTATAACTGCATTAATTAGCATCCTTAGGTTGGTTTTCTGAGTTGGTACCCTCTGACCTTGTCCGCCTCTTCTATCCATTTACTTCATATATTGTTTGTCGTATTCATGGTAATATTGTATTGTTACCCTTGTAGCCCCATGTGGCCTTGTAAATGCCTCTAGATAATAGACGCTTTGATATTGGGAATGTCTGCGAGTCCCAGACATCATGATAATACTATTGGCTTGTTATCTATGTTGTAGAGCTAATTCTGCTTGTGCAATGCCGATAAGAATGTTTGTGAGCCATTTTGGGCTAATCTATTATTAGGAAGCATATCATTCATGTAAAAGGTTTTCCCTACATGTTAGTAATATTTTGGCTTCGGGCCTATTTCAAACATTTTGTAATTTCTGCATGGACCCGAGGGCCTATTTTTGGTAAAATGTTATGGAAAAGGTTTTTGGTATTGACTTTTATGAAAATTCTTAGAGTAGAGGGGATATTACGATGACTTTATCACTGCTTTTCATACTGAAACTAGGCTCGGCTGTGCCATAGCACTAGATATGATATTATATTACTCCTTTCATTTCATAGAGCTTGTTATGACCTTTTCTTTTAGTTGGATTAGTGGTGTTTGGCTTGTTTAGGCCCTGGTTATTCGGACTTAGATTATTGAGGGGCTAGTGGGTCCTATATTATTGAGGCACTGTCTATATGGCTTTCTGAGCGGTTGTGGGTGATCAGATGTAATTTTTTATTGGGTATTTTGATTAGTGGATCTCGATTCTTTGTGGCTTAGTTATTCCATCCTAGGGTTTAACCTGAGAGACTGCTTTCTGTCTATGCTTATCTTATAGTTGGGTTTAGCATGATATTGTTCGTATATTGCTTCTAGCTTGAATATGTTGGCTTGCTTCCCTTTTTTCCTTTTTTACTTGAGGTTACTAGTATACTGCCCTTCTCTTTAAACTATCTCTATTTATATATTGTTGTTGCAAGGGTCCAGGTGCATTCTTCTTTCTTTAACTTGTGTTTCTGTGTTATGTATATCCTTTGTTCTAGCATTGTATGCTTATAACTCTTGATTTACTATTCTCTGTGCTAGTTTCCATGTGAATTCAGTATTGCTTCAGTGACTATTTCTTTGCTATCGACTATATTACTATTTTTATATCTTAAATACGCTCAGTCGGCTGGTGATGCCTACTATGTACCCATTACTTAGCAATTGGTTCTCATATTATACTTCTGCATCCTTTTGGTTTAGATATTAGTGTGAGGTTTTGCCATTGATCACGTGGAGACTCATGCAGCTTTGGATATTCAAGACTAGGGTGAGCGCCTAGCGACCGGGTTTTGACCACATCTCATCTTTTTGCACAATTACTCTTTGTACTTTCAGAGAGTTCTATATCTTATTTTGTTACTTCTAGCACTTGTATTCCATTAGAAGCTTTTGTACTATCGATACCAAGTCTTGGGGATGGTGTAGCTTCCTTGTGTTTATTCATATTCAGGTTGTTGCTTCCGCGTTGTCTTTACTTGTATTTGCTTCCACTTATTTTTACTTATTGTGCATATTTTTAGGTAGTAGCCCATTACTAATCATTTCGGGCTATGGAAATTGGTTCGCCTACTGGGGGGTTGTAGGTGCCATTATAACCTGAGAAATCAGGTCATGATGGCTTGGTATTAGAGCTCTAGATTCACCGGTGTCATGGTATAGAAGCAAGTGTCTATGTAGAGTCTCGTGGTATGATAGGATGATGTCCGTATCCTATTTGCGGGAGTAAAATTTGCATATTATTGGCTCCTTATCGTGCATTCCTGGCTCTATTGACTTCTAAACTTTGCTTGTTTTATTCCTTCTCAAATTCCTAAGAAAAGTTAGACAGCGGGTGGTGTCGAGGCTTTTGTGCCTGTTGCTTAAGTCGTTTAGTAAGTGTTAGGATTTCAGAGTGGGAGCATACCACATCAGTTAGGGGGTTTGGGGCCAGCCCAACCTCCGATTGAATTTATGGCTACCTCAGTTCCTCAGGATACCATGGCTAGACTCAAAGTCCCTAGATGAGTGTTTCAGTACCTCAGTTTTGGGCATTACCTAGTTCTTTGAGCAGTACTTCAGTTAGGGTTGAGCCTCCAATTCTTTAGCAGGGTTGTATGTCAGTATTGAAGTATAAGGCAAGGTTTCACGAGATGGTTAGGCATACTGCTAAGGTTATGCCTTCAGAGTTTGATAGGGTTTAGAGCTTTGTTGGGGGTTTGTTTTCACTGGTACGTTTGGCGACTGAGCACCTGGTTACAGTTGGGACGACCTTCTTTCAAGTAGTTGATCATGCTTGGGTTGTTGAGGGTTTGTGTTGAGAGGCATATGGATGTAGTAGTAAGAAGCATCATTGTCAGGATAGTTTTTGAGGTTCTCACACTCGAGGTAGGGGATTCTCCACTAGATCTCGGTTCTGTTGCTTTCTATCTAGCATACAAGTTTCAGTTGCTCCACAAGTTACAGAGGGTTGTTGTGTAGATCATGTTGAGCAGAGTATACATGCTATGGGTCAGGTTCTTCAAGGTTTGCATTCAGGGTGTGTAGGCCATGGTCACCGATCAAGTTTAGTTAGACCTTCCTATTGGACTTCATTCAGTGGGAATTGTTTTCAGTGTGGTGAGCGTGGCCACTACATTAGGGATAGTTCCATAATCGCGCATCCCAGTCGGCATGGTTGTTATGATTGTAGGGTTATTGGTCATTATACCAGAGATTATCCCCGGCAAGGGATGGTTGAGCCTTCAACATCGATTTCTCAAACTAGTGGTACACACCGTCAGTCTGATTCCCTCCTTGATAGCGCCAGAGGTAGAGGTTCCTGATATCGTTGCTCCAGGTATGTATTTCGTTAGCTTCGACTAGTGATAATACTACTCGCGTTGTGATTCTGTTCGCTTTTTCGTGTATTTACTTATATGCCTACCTGCTACTTGTTTAGTTGTTTTACTGTTTGAGTTGTAGTTCTATTCATATGTTTATCGGTAGATCAATTATTTTTAGTAGTGGATGGGGTAAGTAGTCCTTGAGAGGTTGTCACGCCCTGAAGATACCCCCTGGACGCAACACGATGCTTAGTATCATGAGTGACCCTAAACTAACCCATGGCATGGCACATCTATACAAAATCAGGTTAACACATGCACTGTGTGGAAGCTAAAACATTTTAATGTATAAAAATGGGAAGAACCTAAGAATCTAAATATAAATGAGGTTTATAAAAACATAGTGTTGACTGATGACCACACTAAGGACTGCTGAATCTAGTCTATGTCTGAATGCCTTCTTACTGAATAGGAGTTGCTTGGACATGCCCCCAGCTAACTCTAATAAATCTGAGAATTGAAATAAATATTAAAGATATAAGCATGTTTATCGCCCCCAAACTAATGAGGACTCACCACTGCGCTGCTGAGTGCGGACCAGAAAACAAACTAGGCGTGGTCTGGATGCTGAATGCCTGAACCTACATCATAAAATGATGTAGCACAAAAGTATCTGTTAGTACTTTAAATGTACTGAGCATGCAGGATATGTACAAGTTGGACAATATTGAACTGAACATGAAAATAAATATACTGCAACATAACTGAAAGCTGAATTGAATGCAATGACCAAATACAAATCATGAGATAACATGCTGAAATGAATACTGAACATAAATATTGTATACAAGGTCAATGCACATGAATCTGACTATGGGAGATCCTACTAACCGACATATCATAAGTTGAGCTTACTATGGGGCCAACCTGTTACCCTAGATGTAAGGATGTTCATACCTTGCCAAGGACACAAATAGGTCTGGCGTGGATCCACTACTGATGTCCACAAGGGACAAGGAGGTGCAGCCTAGTCTAATAGATGACTCCTTTAAGCCTATTGTGGCGCCGTAGTTCTGGGACTTCAGGACTGCTTCTAAAGGTCTTATCCTAAGCTAACAACTAAGCGTTCATCCCCTAGTCCACTCGGTACTAAGTCTACTCCCACTGAATATAAGTAATAATGTACTGAAATGAGGGATAGCTCAAAATATTGATATGAATCTGAGAATGCACATAACATACTGAAGGATATGACATTCAAATTCTGGAACATGATTATCTGACTGAGTTGTATAGCAAGTAATATTTATGAAGTACTGCAAATTATCACAAGCTAGAGTTTCTGCATTTTATACATGAAACTTTACTAATTCTCGAGGAGACATGTAATCAATACTATAAAAGCTGTAAGAATCAAATTACAATAATTCCCTAGGATTTAGGAACCCTAGGTCTGAAACATTCATGGAGAAAACTGAAGGCTAACTGGAATCTAGTGACCTAATGGGTGAAAGGAACCCACTAGTGAAAGACATCTGGTTGATGAAGGCATCTGCTTGTTCTTGGGAGAAAACTATCGCCTCTTATGATTCTTTTCTTTCTAAGTCCGATGAATTTAGGATAATGAAGGGTTTAGGTAGATTTTCACTAATAAAGTGGTCTTAGAGTAGTCAAAATGACGTAGCTTAGGCATTAAATTAGGTAGGAAATGTCTGGAATGCCCCTGCAAAAATAATTAGAAAAACTGTTGAAAATCGCGACTCAGGGATCACGACTTCGTTCTACGGCTCGTGGAAAGTTCCACGGGTTGTGGAACTCAATCATGTTTTCTTGGTCCTGAAAGTTGGGCTACTATATTGACCCTATGAGTTGGGTTCGCAACTCGTGGAAACTTCCACGGGTCGTGGAACCCCCTTGTGGTTCCTGAACTGAGGTCCTTGGTTCTCTGAACTTTGGTTCCACGAGTTGGATTCACGACTCGTGAAAACTTCAATGGGACGTGGAACCCAATCGTGCTTCCTGAGGACTTGAGTATAGGCTAATGGAATAGGTTCCACAAGTTGGGTTCACGACTCATGGAAACTCCCAAGGATCGTGGAACTCAATCGTGGTTCCTGGAAGTCATCTTCCACAAGGATTCTAGATAAAAGTTCTACGGTCCGTGGAAATTTCTATTGTCCGTAGACTTGAGTCGTGAAATGAACTTCAGAGGAACAAACCTCTGATCTTTGTTCCACGAGTCCAGTCCACGACTCGTGGACTGTTCCACGACTCATGAAAGTGACTGGTGGTCCTACTGTCAGTTGAAATTTTTTATTTCTTCTGGTTTTCTAAGCTATGTCTGGGCTTGGAAGTTCTGGGGTGTTACAATATCTCCCCCCGGAATCATTCATCCTCGAATGAAGACTGAATATGATGATTTTGGAGGGAAAGACATGAATTTCCTACCAACAGTGTACTATAAACCAATATCTAACTGAACTGAGTTCCATAAATATTCAAGTATGCTGAAATTCAAGGGTAACCAATGGAACTAGGTGCTGAGACTGAATTACACAAGATTAACTGAGAGACTGGAGAGGAACTATTTACCTTAAGCTGAAATAGAGTTGGAGGGAAAGTGGTGGGGGTACTTGGACATCATTGATTCTTCGGCTTCCGAAGTAGCTCCCTCTATGAAGCGACTTCTTTATTTCTCAACCTATGAACCTGATGGTCAAGAATCTCAACTGGAACCTCCTCATAGGTGAGGCTATCCTTAACAGACACACTCTCTAAGGGTACTATCGAATTTGGATCGCCCACACATTTCTTCAAAATGAAAATATAGAAGACTGGATGAACTGTTGCCAGTTTTGATGGCAACTCTAATTCGTAAGCCACATTACCAACCCTTTTCAGGATTCTGTAAGGACCTACATATCTGGGACTGAGCTTTCCTTTCTTGCCGAATCTCATTACACCCTTCATGGGTGACACTTTCAAGAATACCCAATCATCAACTTCAAATTCTAAGTCTCTTCTCCTAACATCTGCATAGGACTTTTGATGACTCTGGGTTGACTTTATCCTATCTCTGATGAGCTGAACTTTCTCCATAGCCTCATGTACCGAAACTGGTCCAATTAAAGCTATTTCACCTACTTCGAACCAACCAACCGGTGACCTACATCTATGCCCATAGAGGGCCTCATATGGGGCCATCTGAATGCTGGAATGGAAGCTATTATTGTAGTCAAACTCTACGAGAGGTAGGTGATCATCCCAACTACCTTTGAAATCGATCACACAAGCTCTCAACATGTCCTCTAAGGACTGAATGGTACGCTCTGCCTGACCATCCATTTGCAGATGAAATGTTGTACTGAGATTCATTTGAGTACCAAGGCCTTTCTGCAAAAATCTACAGAAATGAGATGTAAACTGAGGACCTCTATCTGAGATGATAGACAAGGGAACTTCATGAAATGTGACTATCTCACTGATGTAGAGTCTGGCATAATCCTCCGTTGAATCTGTAGTCTTGACAGCCAAGAAGTGAGCTGACTTAGTGACTCTGTCCACTATCACCCAAATGGATTCATGCTGCCTGCGATTACAAGGTAGACCTGTAACGAAATCCATGTTGACCACTTCCCACTTTCAAGTAGGAATACTAATCTCCTGAGTCATACATCCTGGTTTCTGATGTTCTACCTTAACTTGCTGACAGTTGGGACACTTAGCCACAAAATCAGCGATGTTCCTCTTTATGTCGTTCCACCATTAGACTTCCTATAGGTCACGGTACATCTTAGTGGCACCTGGATGAATAGAATTCTAGAATTATGGGCTTCTGAAAGGATCTGTTGTCTCAACTCACCCACCTTCGGAACACATAACCGAACCTAGTAATGAAGCACACCATCTCCCCCGTAGGAGAAAACCTCGACTCTCTGCTGATGAACTGTACCCTTTAACTGAAGCAATATACAATCACTATACTTTTTCTCCTTAACCACAGCTACCAATAAAGATTCTGACCCAATCTTAACTATCACACCACTATCTATTGTGTTCATAAGTCAAACTCCTAGGCGACCAAGCCGATGAACATCTCTGGCCAGTTCTCTCTTCTCTTCCTCAACATGAGATACACTACCCATAGACAGTCTACTGAGGGCACCAACCACTACATTGGCCTTATTCGGATGGTAGATCACATCCATATCATAATCTTTGAGGAACTCAAGCCACCTTCCTGGCGAAGATTTAATTCCTTCTGAGTGAACACATATTGGAGGATCTTATTATCTGTGAACACATAACCATGAACACCATACAAGTAGTGTCTCCAGATATTTAAGGCAATCACAACGGATGCATGCTCAAGGTTGTGAGTCAGGTAGTTCTTCTCATGGGTATTAAGTTGTCTGGAAACATAAGCTATGACCTTACCCTGCTGCATCAAGACACATCACAGGCCGACTCTGGATGCATCACAATAAACCACATAACCATCTAAACCATCTGGTAGAGTCAAGACAGGAGTTGTAGTGAAATTGGTTTTCAGTTTCAAGAAGATTTTCTCACACTCATCTGACAACTGAAACTTGACCTTTTTCTTAGTCAACTTGGTCAATTGGGAAGCTATGGATGAAAATCCTTCAATGAACCTCCTGTAATAACAAGCCAAACCCAAGAAACTTCTGATGTCTGTTAGAGAGGTGGGTCTGGGCCAGTCCTTGACTGCCTCAATTTTTTGAGAATCAACTCGAATGCCATCAATAGACACCACATAACCAAGGAAAGCGACTGATTTCAACCAGAACTCACACTTACTAAACTTGGCAAATAACTGGCAGTCCTTGAGAGTTTGCAGGATGACACTCAGATGACTTGAATGCTCCTTCTCATTTCGAGAATAAACAAGGATATCATCAATGAAGAGAATGATGAACAAGTCCAAATACTATTTGAACACCCTGTTCATTAAGTCCATAAAAGCTGCAGGAGCATTAGTTAGCCCAAAGACATGACTACAAATTAATAGTGACCATACCGAGTCCTGAAGACTATCTCTGGGATATCACTACCTCTGACTCTATGTTGATGATAGGCAGATCTGAGGTCTATCTTGGAAAAGCAACCAGCGCCCTGAAGCTGGTCAAACAAGTCATCAATCCTAGGGATGGGATATTTATTTCTGATCGTGACTTTGTTCAACTGATGGTAGTCAATGCACATTCTGAGAGAACCATATTTATTACGCATGAAGAACATTGGAGCACCCCATGGAGAGATGTTGGTTCTAATGAAGCCCTTATCTAGCGGTCTTTTAGCTGTTCTTTTAATTACTTAAACTCAACTGGAGCCATTCTGTTAAGAGATCTACTCTGAAGTCGATTTCCCTTTTTGGGGGAACTCCGAGAAGATCTTCTAGAAACTCATTCACCACTAGGACTGACTCAAGAGTTAGGGTCTTAAAGTTTTAATCCTTAACCCGAACAAGGTGATAGATATACCCATTAGAAATCATCTTTCTGGCCTTAAGGTAGGAGATGAAATGAGCTATAGGCACTGAGTTACTACCCTTCCACTCTAGGACTTGCTCGTGAGGAAAATGAAATCGAAAGACCCTAGTTCTACAATTGACTGAAGCATAATAGGAATATAACTGATGCATGCCTAGAATGATACCAAAGTCTACCATTTCTAACTCTAGAAGATCTGCTGAGGTGACTTTCTAGGAAACTGTGACTGGGCAATTTTTGTATACCCGTCTAGCTATAACTGGGTCACCAATTGGAGTAGAGACTAAGAAGGGTTCTAGGAGAATTTCTAGACTAATACTGAAGTTTACTGCTACGTAAGGAGTTATGAATGAAAGTGTAGCCCCTGGATCTAACAATGCATAAACATCAGTATTAAAGACTCACAACGTACCTGTGACCACATCAGGAGAGTCCTCCTGATCCTATCAAGCCTGAAGAGCATAAAGCCTATTTTGGCACTGACCACAACCTATACTAGACGAGGCACCCTGATAAGTGGGGAGACCTGCTAGAACTATTGTATAACTAGTATGAGTCTGCGGGCGAACATCCTTACCCTTCTGAGAAGCTGTGGAATAATCCCTCATCATGTGGCCTGGCTTACCACATCCAAAGCAATTTTCGCTGCCTGCCATGCACTCACCTTGGTAGCTTCTACCATACTTCTTACACACAAGGTTAGTGCGCCCACTAATAACTGCACCTTGGGACTTAGTGCCAGATGCTCTATCCCGATGATCCATCTTTAACTTGGGCACTGGAGCACTAGAAGAAGATGGAGATGGTGCTGAATTTTTCTGGAAATATTAAGAGCGGTTGCCACCTTCTGACCTATGCTGAAAGTGGTTGTGATCACCTGTCCTATCCCTCTTAGCATCACCTCCACTTTCCTTGATCTTTTCCACCTTAATTTGTTGAGCATATGTAACCAACCTGGAGAAATCCATTTTCTTAATTGTGGTCTTGAATTCCTTGACCACATCATCTGACACTCCAGACATGAACTTGATCATACGAGCTCTAGAGTCAGCTACCATGGCTGGAGCATGCTTGGATAGCTGAGTGAACTTCATAGCATAATCACGCACGCTCATGTCATCCTGCTTCAGATTTATGAATTCTTGAACCTTGGCTTCCATGAGCTCTAGTGGGAAGAACAGGTCCAGAAAAGTAGTCCTGAAGAGATCCCAAGTCATTGGTCCTGCATTAGCACAACGAGACTCCTTACACTGCAGGTACTAAGTATGAGCCACCTCTTTTACCTGATAGGCAGCCAAGTCTGCACTCTCTACTGGAGTAACACCATGATGTTTGTCACCTTCTAAATATCCTCTAAGAACTCTTAGGGATCCTCCTCGGACTTGGACCCATGAAACTCTGGAGGGTTCATCCGAGTGAAATCCCGGATTCTGGCTGCAGCAGTGTTGACCTGAGGCAGGGTAGAGTCACAACCTGTTGGTTGACCTGGGAGGTCATGGCCTGAGCAAGTACTTGAAAAGCAACCCTGAATTCAGTATGCGTAATCTACTCGTTCAGCGGGTCTGTTGGAGCTACTGGTGCGGGCTGATTCTTAGCGTTAGCTCTTCTGGGAGGCATTTTTCTGAAATGCAAAGAGCATGAGTTAGAATAGAGGAGAATTAAATAGAGGTTATACTCTATAGCACGAACTAGAAAGAAGGAAGTAAAGTTTTTCCTAATGACATTTCATAGTTTCTCCCCATAAGTGTGGCGCGCTTCACACCCATGAAGAGGACTCTACTTAACGTGGCTTTCATACATCCTAGGACACTTAAACCTTAGGCTCTAATACAAAGTTTGTCATGCCCCGAAGCTATCCCCTAGACGCAACATGGTGAAAAGTGTCACGAGTGACCCCAAGCTAACCCATGGCATGGAACATCTATACAGAATCAGGTTAAGAAATGCACTGTGCAGAAGCAAAAATAGTTTAATGTATAAAAATGAGAAGAATCGAAGAATCTGAATATAAATGAGGTTTATAAAAACATGGTGTTGATTGATGACAACACTAAGGACTACTAAATCTAGTCTATGTCTGAATTCCTTCTAACTAAATAGGAGTTGCTGGGACATGCCCCCTACTAACTCTAATATATTTGAGAACTGAAATAAATACTGAAGATATAAGGATGTCTATCGCCCACAAACTAATGAGGACTGACCACTGAGCTACTGAGTGCAAACCAGAAATCAAACTAGGCGTGGTCTGGATGCTGAATGCCTGAACCTACGTTATAAAATGATGTAGCACAAAAGTATGTGTCAGTACTTTGAATGTACTGAGCATGCAGGATATGTACAAGCTGGACAATTTAGAACTGAACATGAAAATAGATATACTGCAACATAACTTAAAGCTGAACTGAATGCAATTACCAAGTATAAATCATGAGATAACATGTTGAATTGAATACTGAACATAAATACTTTATACAAGGTCAATGCACATGAATCTGACTGTGGGAGACACTACTAACTGACATACTCCAAGTTGAGCTAACTATGGGGCCAACCTATAACACTGGATGGAAGGGTGTTCATACCCTTGGCAGGGTATGAACAGGGCTGACGTGTATCCACTACTGATGTCCAAAATGGACAAGGAGGTGCAGTAAAATTTGACAGCTGACTCTTTTAAGCCTATGGTGGCACTGTAGTTCTGGGACTTAGGGACTACTTCTGAAGGTCTTAGCCTAAGCTGACAGCTAAGCCTTCATCCCCTATTCCGCTCTGTACTAAATCTACTCCCACTGAATGTAAGTAATAATGTACTTAAATAAAGGATAGCTCAAAATACTGATATGAATATGAGAATGCACATAAAATACTGAAGGATATGACATACAAATTCTGGAACGTGATTATCTAACTGAGTTGTCTTGCAAGTAATATTTTTGAAGTACTATAAAAGTTATAAGAATCAAATTATAATAATTACCTAAGATCTAGGAACCCTGGGTCTGAAACATTCTTGGAGAAAACTGAAGGCTGACTGGAATCTAGGGTCCTAATGGGTGAAAGTAACCCACTAGTGAAATACCACATACCTGGTGAAGAAATCCACAGATAAATCCTTGGATTTTAGGGGCTGAACTTGATGAAGGCCTCTGCTTGTTCTTTGGAGAAAACTATTGCCTCTTTTGATTCTTTTCTTTCTAAGTCTGATGAATTAAGGATAATGAAGGTTTTAGGTAGCTTTTGACTAATAAAGTGGGCTTAGAATAGTCAAAATGACGTGGCCTAGGCATTAAATTAGGTTAGAAATATCTGGAATGCCCGTGGAAAAATAATTAGAAAAACTGCTAAAAAATGCAACTCAGGGATCATGACGTGGTTCTACGGCTCTTGAAAAGTTCCACGGGTCATGGAACTCAATCGTGGTTTCCTCATCCTGAAAGTTCAGCTACTGGATTGACCCTACGAGTTGGGTTCAGGACTTGTGGAAACTTCCACGGGTCATGGATCCCACTCGTGGTTCCTGGAGGTTCTTGGTTCTCTGAACTTTGGTTCCACGAGTTGGGTTCATGACTCATGGAAACTTCCCGGGTCGTGGAACCCAATCGTGGTTCCTGAGGACTTGAGTATAGGCTATTGGAACAGGTTCCACGAGTTGGGTTCACGACTCGTGGAAACTCCCACGGATAGTGGAACCCAATCATGGTTCCTAGAAGTCATCTGCCACAAGGATTACAAAGACAAGTTCTACGGTCCATGAAAACTTCAATGGTCCGTAGACTTGAGTGGTAGAAAGTACTTTAGAGAAACAGTCCTCTAATCTTTTATCCATGAGTCTTGTCCACGACTCTTTGACTGTTCCACGACTTGTGAAAGTGACTCGTGGTCCTGCTGTCAGTTGAAATTTTTTATTTCTTTTGGTTTTATAAGCTATGTCTGGGCTTGGAAGTTCTGGGGTGTTACAGAGGTGATCACCCGGAGTTGTAGCCGTGGGTAGGTCCGATTATCCTCATTTCTAATTTCATTGCGGTTTTTGACTTGGTTTGAGTCTTCCTTTTCTAGTGGTCCCAGATGGTTATTTCCTAGGATGTTATCTACCATTGGCTAGAGGTTCTTGTGTTATATCAATGTGATATTGGTGGTTTGTTCTGGAGATTGAGGTTTTGTATTAGGTTGAGTTTTATTGGTTATTCTAGTGAGCATTGGTCAGTTTTTCTTTTTTCGAGTGATGAAAGTCGACCCCTCTTTCTTTGGTTGGTTTAGGAGTTAGCAGGTTGGGGTTGCTTTCTTTTTTCTTTTACTTCAAGCCCGGTACGAGATGTTCTCATTTGTTTTCCCCAGTCCCAGTTGGAATTAGTTTTGATCATAGTACTCTAGTTGTGTTTTTAATTATGGCAGTGTGGTTGAGTTTTGGCTTTAGCATTGTGGCTAAGTGTTGACTGTAGCATCGTGGTGGTGGTGTACTCATAGCAGTTTGGGTAAGTTGGGCATTCGGCCCATTCTCCTCCTTCCTTATTGAATATTGACAATATAGAGATGGGAGCTAAGGGACGAGCTCCAGGTTTTATTTGAGAAGGAGTTTGTGAAGTTGAGTGTATACTAAGAAAGGGGTCCATTTAGTTGGAAAAAGAGTGATATAACTCCTTGTTATATATATATATATATATATATATATGTTTTAGTAGTTGACTGCAGTGACGACTGAGGGTTTGCCTTGGATTGTGTAATGGTGAATTGCTTTGACCAAATAGAGATTACAATGGCATTCCCTTAGATGAATTTGAGGTTAGATCCCTTCTAGTATGAGATTGAGGTAGTGGTCATTTTCAGTACTACCTTTGGGAGATTGTTACATCGACTGTGATTTCCTTGTTATATTCTTTGGGGGACCCAAGTTTCAGTAGCATCTACGAATTAGACAACTTGTATATTCAGAGCCTAGCTGGCTTCAGTTCCTAATTGTTCATCGGTAACATATGGGTCTACTCATGGGTTCGACAGAAGCATGATTGGTACATTAATGATGGGTTTTAGAATCATGGCTTAGCAGACTACTTTGGGTGGTTCGTGGGAGTTTATTTTTGGTTGCAGCATCCTTGGGCCAGGAGGTAATGGGTGCTAGAAACTTGGCTTCTTTACTTTGGTTTCAGAGTGGTAGTTGGTCTTGGACACCTAGTCCTTGGATAACCATTGGTTTAGGCTAGACATTTCGGATTTCAGTGGTGTTCTTAATAGTACGAAGTTCCTTCTACCTTGGTTTGTTAAGCTCAATGGCGTAAGTTTGAGAATTATCAGTTGTGTATGCTATATGTGATCAGGTTTTGCGGGTTGAGGTTAGCGAGGCTATGTTGGGTACTAATGATACTTGAGACTGGTTGTCATCCTCATTTGCTGAGGGTTGAAAGATCGACTAGTTGATTCTTCAGGGGTTGTCTTTTGTGTGAGACTCTAGCATTGGTTAGACTCCTCTAGTATGAGACGGGAGTTGAAGTGTGTTTGAAACTTTTGGAGTTAGTTGTTCGTGTGCGGGTACAATAGATCAAATGGTTTTGAACCAAAGGGGTGAGTTAAATGTTTATGCAAAATTTTGATAACTGGATGGCTACCTTGGGCATTAGACATCTTTCTTTGCCTACACAGTGTTTGACTTAATTTTTGCGGCATGGTGGACTTCTTTCTAAGTTGAGACTAGTACGGTGATCTTAAATCCGAGTGGTATTTGAGTAATAGGAGCAGTAACGGTACTTCTAAAGCTTGGAGCTTGATTATTAGCTACGGACTTTGGGGTAGGCTTACCACACTCCTTGTAGGGTCGTGGTCTTGGTTTGGGTCTTTCGGGAAGTTTGCCCTATTTCATTCATTTTCTGTTGAGTCAGATATTTCACGGTTCAGCGAGGTTGGCTTGGTTCAACAGTTAGGAGATTTTTTCATTGACAAAGGGTGTTCATTCATGCCTTTCCCAACCCTGGTGTATGGATTTTTTCTGAGCTTTGATGGTTGGTTCAATTGTGTTCTGGCATTAGGATTGATCCTAGTAAAAGTATTTATTCATTGGTTCATGGTCAGTCGGGACAGGGTACCCCAATTTTCGAGGATAGTAGACTATAGCTTGACCTGGATAGAGTCTGAGTATAAAGGTGACCTCATTCGAGGTTGAGTATTGCAGGAACTATGGATCTCCGGTGTGTCAATTAATTTTTTTAGAGTGGATCGAGTGTTTGACTTATATAAAGCTTCATGATTATGGTGCTAAAGGGTTCAGGTCAGAATAAAGGTTTTGCGGATCAGCGAGTTACTGTGTTAGAGTTTTGGTTGGTGACTTTGTGGGTGATCTTTGTTGTTGTATCAAGGATTTGAGTTCTTTGTGTTGAATGCCTTGGTTCTTTGGTTTTGATGTTGTGTCGGTGCTTCTTGTTCAGATTCTAGAAGTTCGGCTTGATTGATAAGCCTTTTTGGAGTTTTCAAGTTAAGGGTTGGAATCTAGTTTGGCTAGTGAGGAGTTAAGGCTTGTTTGCAATTATTTGGTTCCATTTTGTTGGGTGTCATCCAGTCGGGGAGACTACCTGGGTTGTCCAAGAGAGTATCACAAGCATTGTATCCGCAATACTTGATTCCTTGTTGTTTCCTTCTTTCTTGACCTTTAAGGATAAAAGTCATTTTTAGTATTGGATGATGTAATGACCCTTCCGGTCATTGAAATGTTTTTGCCTCCCCTGTATTGTTAGAGCTTGCCTATAGTGGCACCAAGTCATTTATAACTTGTTGGGACCGATGGTTCAGTGCTCAGGCCGTTTGCTTGGCCTTTATGGTCGTTTCTTTATTTTAGAGCTTTAACTTTAGAAATCATTGACTCCAGTCAACATTCTTAGCTATCATTATCGGAATCGAATTTCGATAGTTCCATTAGCTCTGGAGCATGGACTTTAGTCTAGGTGGACCTTTGGTTGGATTCGGGAGCTATTTAGCTTCGAATTTTCTCTTGTTCTGTGTTTCCAGGCCAGTTGGGCTTGTTTGGTTAACTTTGGTCAACATTCAGAGATGACGTTATTTGATGGAAACTCAATCAGTGTTGTAAGCTCAAAATGCCGAGTTTGGGTTAGTTAGTTGGTTGGTTCGAGTCCTGGGTGAGCCAGGCTCATTTTGGATGTTTGGTTGGCGTTAGCTAGTGTTGACTTGGGTCAAAATTCCTCTGAGATGACCTCATATGGAAGTTTCATTGATTCTATTGAGTCTAGAATGTCGTTTCCACTCTAATAGCATTGTTGGTTTTTGATTATCGAGTTTTGATTGTGCCCGGAATGTCCTGTAAAAGTTTGAGTTTTTGTTGCAAGCCGGGGCTTCAGCGCCAGTGGCGCCCATGCAGCGTGATTACGCTAGCCTGTGCATGTCATCAGTGTCGATAGCGCTGTGCCAATACAATAGCGCTCTAGTTCTCTCCTGCGTGGCAGCGGATGGCGCTCAGCGCCTTGCCTCCTCCTGCGCGATGGTGCTGCTTTAGCGCCAATGGCACTGACCAGTGTTCAGCAACTATAGAATTTTCTCCCTTCATTTTCCCAGCCTTCATAACTTCACCACACCAAATTGTTAATTCTCTCTACCGAAGTGATCCCATCAATTCTAAGCTAGGGGAATTCATTTAGTTGACGGATTTTGTCACTACCTCGTCACTTGGTAAGTTTTTCCTTTCCCAAAGTTGCTTCTTCTCCATTGTTGCAAACCTCCATTGTTCTTGATTCTTAAAGCTTGGGAATTCCTTGTAGAAGCTGTTCTTTTGGGGTTGCATGTTCGTGAGTTCGGTGATTTCACTTCCTTGGCGTGTTTCACCACCTTGTGGTAAGTAGTTCTTGCTCCAAATTTTAAATTTTATTCTTGAAATTCTTCTTTAATTCTCTAACTTGAGCGGGCTGTTTTGGGCCCTTCCTCTTGGCCAAATTCGCTCAATTTTTGAGCATGCTCTCTTGGTATTGTTGTGATCATCGTCTTTCTTTTCATTTCTTATTTCAGGTTTTGAGCCTCGCGGGCTCACTTTATGCAAAATTTTGATAACTAGATGAAGACCTTGGGCATTAGACATCTTTCCTTTGCCTACACAGTGTTTGACTTGATTTTCACGGTATGGTGGACTTCTTTCTAAGTTGAGACTAGTACAGTGATCTTAAATCTGAGTGGTGTTTGAGTAATAAGAGCAGTAGCGGTACTTCTAGATCTTGGAGCTTGATTTTTAGCTACGAACATCGTGGTAGGCTTACCACACTCCTTGTAGGGTTTTGGTCTTGGTTTGGGTCTTACAGGCAGGTTGCCCTAGTTCATTCAATTTCTGTTGAATCAGACTTGGCACGGTTCAGCATGGTTGGCTTGGTTAGACAGTTGCGATCTTTGTTCATTGACAAAGGGTGTTCATTCATGCCTTTCCCAACCCTGGTGTATGGATTTTGTTTGAGCTTCGATGGTTGGTTTAGTTGAGTTTTGGCTTCACAATTGATCCTAGTAAAAGTATTCGTTCATTGGTTGATGGTCAATCGGGATAGGTGTAATGACCCTTCCGGTTATTTCCACATATAAGTTTTGAAATCAAGCAAATCGACAAAAGTTATCGTAAGTTCTTTAACAAATTTCTTGAACTTTGGGTAAAATGTCTCTGGGCTTTTCTCCCAATATATAAAGAGTTAGAAGTCCCCCGAAATACCAAATCAAAGGACTACGAGTCTAGTTTCCAACGCATAAAACCACACGTCCAACTGATCTCGGAGTAAAAAGTTATGACTGTTTTACCGCGGACTGTCTGACAGAAAATGGGTTATGTACCAGGTCGCGAACCGGGTTGGGTTAAACTCAGTTTAAGCCTCAACTTCACGTTTTAAAACGCCATTTCAGTTCCGAAACAGTGATAAAACATAAGGTAGGTTCCCGAGAGAATTCTTGAGTATTAAAATCGTGCGTTGGTGAATTACGAGCCTAAGCTTAAGAATTTTATTAGCATCGTGCTTATTTTAAAAGTTGAATTTGGTAAAAGTTATATTATTATTACCTTTTCAAAATATTTTAAAGGTTTATGAAAAATATTTTTGTTACGATATAATTGTATATGTATTTATTTTATAAGGTTTTTTTACATTGTAATATTTTAGCGGAGATAGTAAATTTAGTTATGTTAAAATTTATTATTATAATATAGTAGGTTTTGTTTGAAATAATTTTCTATGAATTATGGTATATTTATATTTTATCATGAATTTACGCAATATCCGAGTTTTTATATAACAAAATAAATATAATGAGTGGTGGCCTATTAGTCCACCTCCACGTGACATGTGGAGAAGTGGGAAGCAATGTTCTACATTCATTACACCTACAACTTGATCACTTAGGGAAATTATTAAACAATATATATGTTGTAATTATATTTAAATTAAGTGGGCAGTGACCTTTACATATTGGTGTATGTTTCAAGCTGCACTGATTTTGCTTTCATTTTATTATGGATAGTTCAACTTATATTTATTCTTACATGAGTTTTTACAAAACAAGAGCCTAGTAGGAAAATATTTTGGTATTACATTTGATCCCTAAAAGAAATCAATTATCCACGTCAAGTTATTCAAGTCCGAGTTCGAGTGTGATTTCATTTTGGAGCTTTTCGGAGAGGTTCAAGCTTGTAATCGGACGACAGGTAGGTTACGGTTTATTTTCCCTAGACTCCGCATATATAGAATAAAATTGTATTAATGGGCATCCTTGGGTTGGTTTATTAGGTTGGTACCACAGACCTCGACCGCTTTATTCATGTCCGCCTACTTTTGTTCCTCCGTTGCTTGTAGTACGTAATTTGCCGATATATTTTATTTACCCTTGTGGTCCTGTGAGGCCTTGTTGACTCTGAACATAGAAGGTGGATTTTGGGAATGTCCGCGAGTCCCGGGCATAGAATTATCCTTCTAGGCTGGTTATGCTTGCTGAGTAGCTGTGGGCCTGTGCAGGGTCGATAGGTTGATTGTGAGCTGCTGGGCAGCTATTGTGTGTGATCATACCATTTCCATGCATATAAAGAGGTTTTATCCATGTTTTACTATGGTTTTGGCTTCGGGCCTATTGGCACTATTTTCTAACCTTGCATGGCCCGGGGGGCCCGTTTGATGGAAATAATTTGGAAATGGTTTGATTTAACTTGTGGATATTTCTGGATAAAAGAAAGTAAAATTATGATTTAAATCACCAGTTTTACGATTAACGCTAGACTCGGCAGGGCCGGAGTACTAGTTGAGTTTTCTTGCTACTTGAGATGATTTTTAGCCTCGGTCGGACCGAGCACCTGAGATGACTTTTTTACTGTTTAGACCCGGTTACGCCCGGGCACCCTTGGAGGGGTTTTTGAGACATTTTCCTACTACTTTAGTCCTGGACAGGGTCTGGGCATTGCATATTCGAGACTGGGTCTCCATCCTGATACCGGACTTGCTTCCGGACGACATATTCTGATACTGAGTTTTAGTATGGGGTCTGGGACCTCCATTGACCTTGCCATCCGGGCCAGGGGCTACGGGCTGCGTGTGACGGAGGAGGGGTATACGGTGGAGTAGAGGTATACGGGCAGTGTCCTTCCATGGAACCTACCTACTGGGCCGGATCGGCGCCGGAGGAGGTACATACAGAGATACCATGGCACTTGAGATCTTCATGCATCATATCATTCATTGTTTGAGGCTCCACCCTTGTTTGTTGTTTGTTAATTGTACGCTCCGGTAGTATGGGATGCCGGAGGGTTTGTTTTCACTTGTCTGTGTTCCTCGGTTGTATGGGCTGCCGGGGGACTGTAGGTAGACTTTTGCTATTTACTTACAGAATTGTTCTCTATTCTGCATAAGTATGAGATTGGTTACTGCTAGACTGTTAGTTTCTGGATTTGAGATTGATATGATTAGTTGAATTTGATTCATGTCTCTGAGCATGTCTATCATTACTCTTTCTCTCTTCTTCTTACACTTGAGGCTACCGGTATACCGTCCATTTCGTAAACTTATTTTGTATACACTGTTATTGCAAGGACCTCAGGTGCGTTGTTTCTTACTTTCACCTGTGCCTATGGTGTGTATATTCTGCTTACTAGCCTCACATGTGGTTCTGTTGATTTCCCTCTGGGGTAGTTCCTGTGTACCTTTCATTGATTTTTGTGACTGCTTGCTTCTATTCTGTCTATTACTATGCTTTTATCTTATAGGTGCCCAGTCGGCCTATGATACCTACTGGGTACCTTATGCTTCGCATTTGGTGCTCACCCCTAACCCCTGCATCTTTGGGTGCAGATCCTAGCGTGGGCCTTTGCCGTTAGACCACCGTGATTCGTGCTAGGAGATCTATCGGGGATTACTTCAGACTGAGGGTGAGCTCTTGGCGATCGGAGCTTAGCTTTAGTTTATTTTTTGCTTCATGTACTCTATTACCATTCAGAGACATCTGTATATATTGTTTTGGATTATTTGCACTCCATGTATGTTGTTTGAGCTCTATACTATGATACCAGGTCTTGGGGTTTGGTTTAGTTTCTGCATATGTATTTATTTATAGTCCTTTTATCTGTTCTCTTCGTCTTGTTCCCTTATTTGTTAGATAGTAGCCCATTGCTAACTGTTCTGGGATACAGGGATTGGTTCACCTACCGGGGGTTGTAGGTGCCATCATGACTGAGAAATTAGGTCGTGACAACAGGGTACCCCAGTTTTCGAGTATAGTAGACTATAGCTTGACCTGGATAGAGTTTGAGAATAAAGGTGACCTCATTCGAGGTTGAGTATCTCGGGAACTATGGATATCTGGTGTGTTAGTTGATGTTTCAAGAGTGGCTCAAGTGTTTGACTTATATGAAGCTTCATGATTATGGTGCAAAAAGTTTCAGGTCAGAATAAAGGGTTTTGCGGATCAACGAGTTACTGTGTTAGAGTTTTGGTTGGTGACTTTGTGGGTGACCTTGGTTGTGGTATCAAGGATTTGAGTTCTGTGTGTTGAACGCCTTGGTTCTCTTGTTTTGATGTTGTGTTGGTGCTTCCAGTTGAGATTCTAGAAGTTCGGCTTGATTGATAAGCCTTTGGAGTTTTCAAGTTATGGGTTGGAATCTAGCTTGGCTAGTGAGGAGTTAAGGCTTATTTGTGGTTCTTTGGTTCCACTTTGTTGGGTGTCATCTGGTTGCGGAGGCTACCTGGGTTGTCCAAGAGACTAGCACAGGCATTGTATCTGCAGTTCTTGATTCCTTGTTGTTTCCTTCTCTTTTGACTTTCAAGGATGAAAGTCCTTTTTAGTAGTGGATGATGTAATGACCCTTCCGGTCATTTATGCATTTTTGCCTCCCCTATATTGTTAGAGCGTGCATGTAGCGGCACAAAGTCATTTTTAACTTTTTAGGACTAATGGTTCGGTGCTCGGGCCATTTGCTTTGCCTTTATGGTCGTTTCCTTATTTTAGAGCTTTAACTTTAGAAATCGTTGTCTTTAGTCAACATTCTTAGCTATCATTCTCGGAATCGAATTTCGATAGTTCCATTAGCTCTGGAGCATGGACTTTGATCTAGTACTTTGGTTGGATTCGAGAGCTATTTAGCTTGGAATTCTCTCTCATTCTGTGTTTTCAGGCCAGTTGGACTTGTTTGGTTAACTCTGGTCAACATTCGAAGAAGACGACATTGGATGGAATTTCAATCACTATTGTAAGCTCCAGAATGCCGAGTTTGTGTTAGTTAGTTGGTTGGTTCGAGTCCCAGGTGATCTGAGTTCACTTCAGATGTTTGCTTGGCGTTAGCTAATGTTGACTTGGGTCAACATTCCTCTGAGATGACCTCTTATGGAAGTTTCATAAATTCCATTGAGTTCAGAATGTCATTTTCTCTCTAATAGCATTGTTGGTTTTTGAGTATCGGGTTCCGATTGTGCCTGGAATGTCCCATAAAAGTTTGAGTTTTTGCTGGTTTTTCTTGCAGGCCTGGCCTTCAACGCCAGTGGCGCCCAGGAAATGTGATCGCGCTAGCCTATGCATGCCATCAACCCTGATAGCGTCGTGCTAGTGCAATAGCGCTCTAGTGCCCGCCCGCGTGCCAGCGCAATGGCACCTCAGCGTCTGGCCTCCTCTTGCGCGATGGTGCTGCTTTAGCGCCAATGGCACTGACCAGTGTTCCACAGCTATAATATTTTCTCCCTTCATTTTTACAGCCTTGTTCCTCATAACTTCACTACACCAAATTGATAATTCTCTCTACCGAAGTGCTCCCATCAATTCTAAGGTAGGGGAATTCATTTAGTTGACGGATTTTGTCACTCCCTAGTCACTTGGTAAGTTTATCCTTCTCCAAAGTTGCTTCTTCTCCATTGTTCTTGAATCTTAAAGCTTGGGAATTCCTTGTAGAAGCTGTTCTTTTGGGGTTGCATGTTCGTGAGTCGGTGATTTCACTTCCTTGGCATGTTTCACCTCCTTGTGGTAAGTAGTTCTTGCTCCAATTTTCAATTTTATTCTTGAAATTCTTCTTTAATTCTATAACTTTAGCGGGCTGTTTTGGGCCCTTCCTCTTGTCAAAATTCCGTCAATTTTTGAGCAGGCTCCCTTGGTATTATTATGATCATCGTTTTTCTTTTCATTTCTGATTTCCAGTTGTGGGCCACGCGGGCTCACTTTTGACCCGAATTTCAACACGGCTATTATTATAGAAATACGGGTATCGTTAGTCTTGTTTTAATGCACAAATTATGTTCTTGATAGTGCTTTCACGAATTGGACCTTCTCAGAGAAGTTCGAGCTTGGACGATGTAGTTCCGACATCTAGTCATCGAACGACAGGTAGGTTATGGTTTTCCCTACCTAGACTCTATGTATATAGGCTATAACTGCATTAATTACGATCCTTGGGTTGGTTTTCTAGGTTGGTACCCTTAGACCTTGTACGCCTCTTCTTTTCGTTTATTTCATATGTTATTTGTAGTATTCATGGTAATGTTGTACTGTTACCATTGTGGCCCTGTGTGGCCTTGTATATACCTCTGGACCATAGACGGTGGGATATTGGGAATGTCCGCGAGTCTCGGACATCATGATAATACTATAGGCTGGTTATCTATGTAGTAGAGCTGATTGTGCCTGCGCAAGGCCGATAGGAATGTTTGTGAGCCATTTTGGGCTAATCTATTATTTGCGAGCATATTATTCATGTAAAAGGTTTTCCCTACATGTTTTACTACTGTTTTGGCTTTGGGCCTACTTCAAACATTTTTTAAACTCTACATGGCCCCGAGGGCCCATTTTCGGTAAAAGGATTATTGAAGGGGTTTTTGGTACTGACTTTTTATGAAAATTCTTAGAGTAGAGGGGATATTACGATGACTTCATCACTGGTTTACATATTAACACTAGGCTCGGCTGTGTCATAGCACTAGATATGATTTTCTATGGATTTAGACCCGGACACGTGCCGTGCACCCTATTTAGGAAATTTTGAGACTTGATTATTGCTTTAGACCCAAACATGCTTTGGGCACCCTTATGAGGTTTTCAGATCACTGCAACTATTTTAGACTCGGTTTGATTCTAGGAACATGCTACGAGGGGATAATTGTTGAGCTATAATTAAGGTTTTGTGGATTGTATGTGGTCTATGAGTAGAACTCCGTGGACCCTGTCATTCATGGGCCAATGGCTACGGGCTGATAAGTGTGCTACGAGGTGAGGGATACAGTGTAGTAGAGGTACTTGGGTGCTCCGTCCATGGATCCGTCCTCTATTGGGCCTTTTAGATACCAGAGGGGGTAACATACGAGTTACTATTACACTAGATTCATCACATCATCATCATCATGCATATATTAATTTGGATTCCACCCTTGTTTGATGTATCCTCAGTATACGCTCTGGTTGTATGGGCGGTCGAAAGGTTTGTTTTCACTTGATTGCGTTAATCGGTTGTAGGGGTAGCCGTTGGGACTGTAGGTAGATTATATTAGTCCTTTCATTTCATAGAGCTTGTTGTGACCTTCTCTTTTAGTTAGATTAGTGGTTTTTGGCCTGTTGAGGCCCTGGTTATTTGGACTGAGATTATTGAAGGGCTAGTGGGTCCTATATTATTGAGGCACTACCTATGTGGACTTCGTAGAATCGAGAATGAAGTTTTCATTCTGTACAATCCTAGGGTTGCACGTGAGAGATTGCTTTCTATCTATGCTTATCTTGTAGTTGGGTTTAGCATAATATTGTTTATAATTGCTTCTAGCTTGAATATGTTGGCTTGCTTCCCTTCTTTCCCTTTTTACTTGAGGTTACCGGTATACTGCCCTTCTCTTTAAACTCTCTTTATTTATATACAGTTGGTGCAAAGATCCCAGGTGTGTTCTTGTTTCTATCACATGTGTTTTTGTGTTATGTATAACTTCTATGCTAGCGTTGTATGCTTATAACTCTTGATTGACTATTCTTCGTGCTAGTTTCCATGTGGCTTCTCTATTGCTTCAATGATTGTTTCTTTGCTATTTTCTATATTACTTTTTTTATATCTTATATGCACTCAGTCAGATGATAATGCTTACTGTGTACCTATTATTTAGCAATTGGTGGTCATACTACACTTCTGCATCCTTTTGGTGCAGATATCAATGTGATCTTTCGTCGTTGATCGCGTGGAGACTCGTGCAGTTTGGGATAGTCAAGACTAGGGTGAGCGCCTAGTAACCGTAGCTTGAATACATCTCATCTTTTGGAACTAATACTCTTTGTACTTTCCGAGACAGTTGTATATCATATTTTGTTACTTCTAGTACTTGTATTACATTAGAAGCTTTTGTACTATCGAGACCAAGTCTTGGGGTTGGTTTAGTTTCCTTGTGTTATTTATATTCAGGTTGTTGCTTCTGCATTGTCTTTACTTGTATCTGCTTATTGTGCGTATTGGTTAGGTAATAGCCCATTACTAATTATTCAGAGCTACGAGAATAGGTTCACCTACTGGGGGTTGTAGGTGCCATCATGACTTGAGAAATCAGATCGTGACGATAGTCACACCTTTATTAAATCACAATTACAGTTTGTGGTGTTTAACGATGAAATATAGATCTCAAATAAGAAAGTATTTTAAAAGCACTATGACATTAGGACAACTTAAATGTTGATCGGTCTTCGTTGCTCATTCAAGTAACTTCTCAAAAAACTCACTTTGACCCTTCATTAACTTATATAAGAAAAACAAAAAATGACGAGAAAAAAAGACAAGATTCTCATTAATATAATCCAAATTACTCTTTCATTTATCGCATCATAGCGTACTAAGTACAGATGTATCCTAAAGAAATTTACATTTTTTTAATCTCCCACGGCAAAACCTCTTTCATTAATTTGTGTTCTTCAATAAATATTTGAATTAGTAAAAAAAATTACCATAAAATTTTTTTTAAACATATTTATATATTATCAAAATTGATATTTCAAAATTTTTAGCCACTAAATTAATTAAATTTTTTTATGTAACTTTATTTAAAATGCTCCTTTTTTTAATCTCCAATTTTGTACATCAATAAACTAATTTCTTAATATATTATTCTTTTAACTTTCTTGATCACTGAAATGACTAAGCAAGTACATTTCTAACCATCTTTTATGGATACTGCTTACTTAGATTTAAATCACACTAACTATTTTTCCTAATAAGAAAAGTTTGACTCAAAAATGGTTATCAATATTAGACCAGAGAGATAAACTACATATATTTCAAGATGATACCAAATCTAACATCTTTATCTTATATACCCTCATTTAGTTTCATTCAATAGTGATTATTGATAATTAAGGATTTTCTAATTCAAACTGTTCAAAAAATTACAAAATGTAAATTCTCCTACAAATAGGAGTCAATCTTAGGCAAAGAAACACACAACAATAACAAAGCCATTTGAACCCTCATATCTCTGAACAAACACAATTCACTTTTTCTTCCTCCTATTTAGACATTCCTAGAAACAAATCGAAGTTTTCTTTGATTGAAAATAACACCAACAAAAAAGTCTCAGACTAGAAGAGACCAAAAGGGTTATTCAAAAAGGCTGAAGAACTCATCACTCTTTGTGATGTTGAAATTGTTATAGTCATATATAGTCCTTACACCAATGACCCTATGGTGTCTCCAAATCAAGATGACGCAATCAACTCCTTCACAAAGTTTAGGGAGTTGCCAACGTTGGAGAAATCAAAAAACATGGTGACAAGAGAAGAGTTCACCAATAAAAGGATTAACAAGATGGAAGAAAAATTAGAAAGGTTATTGAAGGAAAATAGGGTCAAGGAGGTTATGAATGAGATGTATGAAATATTGAAGGGAAAAGATATTTGTACTTACATGCACCTTTATGATTTCAATGATCTGAGCTACGTGATAAATCAAAATCTCAAACACCTACATGAAGTGATGAAAAAGAAGGCTGATGAAGAGGGTTCTACATCAAGTGCCCCATCAATGCCTCCAACAACAATGGCTTCTATGATGCCTTCACCAATGATGACTCCTCTATTGCCTGCTTCAGTGTCTCCTCCAATGACACTACAACTTGACCCTTCAATGGGTATATCCCCAAAGGGTGTATCAATGCCAATAAATAACTACCAAAATTACTCAGCTGAATTTTCACAAAGTCCTCCATTGTCTGAGTTATTTAACTGGAATGATAAAGTAGGGACTTTATTGGATGACCTATCTTTGAACAACAATAATGTCCATGATCCAAATCACACCAATAATTTTTAAGGACATAGAATCAACGTGTGTCTCTGTTAATTAATATAATTTTCTATATCGATATTGTTTCATGGACTATTTGTGTATTTAATTATTTTACATGTTTAAGTTGTGTTATAAGAATCTCCACTTCTCTTTCCCTTTGTCCTCATTTGAAGTTTTCGTTTGTCGTGTTTCATTATTTTTTTTTAAGACTGTTATTTTATTTATTTGTTAAATATTTGGTCAATTTCTTTTAATATTTTCTAGATACTTATATATTTTTGCTCTTTTAAAGTGCTATTTATTATTTTTATTGAAATATTGTTGTTAGTGTGATTTTCAGAAATGACCTCATACACTTTTAAAATCTAACAAATCAATTTACGTATCGGATAATTTTCATTCTGAAACATTTCAGTTTAAAAAAATAATGCATCTAAAATTAAAATGAATTAAAATGTTAAAGAAGATTACCTAGAATACCTATATAAGATCCATTTATTGAAAAAGTAAGGTTTAGTACAAAATTTATTACTTTCCTGTCATTATATAGTTAAAAAATTCAAGTGTTCTAATTTAAGTTAATTGTCTAGAATTGATTTCTATACCTCAAAACCTTAAAATTGTATCATACTTTTATATTTTAGATTCATTATTCTCATTTTTATTGTTCTTCTTTTGTTAAGTAAAGAAATTGGTTTCACGTAGGGGGTTTGTTAGACAAAACTAGTGTATCCCCTTGTATCAAAAATTTACTTTTTTCCATTTACTTAGCATATCAAAGACGCAGATATACAATAAAAAAGCTAAAAATAGGAGGAATGACTATATATTAATAAGTAAAATTCAAACTATGTCAATTCATAATAGTCTAATTTTTTTGTTTGAAAAAACCCCCGTAGATTTAGAGATATCCAAAGTTATTTAGGCATGCTGGTGAAAGCTATAAATTCGTCAAATACATTATAATATACTATGGGTTGGCCACAAATATTTGGTTGTCTTAAACTTTCGCGGCATAAATTTTTTAGTAACTTTATATATACCCTATTGTGACTTTGAAAAAAGGAAATTGTTTAACATAACTCTTTTATGATTTCAATAGAAGAAGATGAAGTTTAAAATTTTTCTTATGTTTTATTTTCAAATTTCTTATGTGTAAAATATGATAAAGACTGTAGGAGATTTGTCTTAAGACTAATAAAAATGTTATGACCACACAATTAATTGACCAGATCAAATGACTTATTTCACTAATTTTATATACTTTCTACTCCACCGTGATAGAATCATAGATATAGAAAACCAAGAACTTTTGATTAAGAAACTTGGTTTATTCTCAATCATTCTGATGCAAGATAATATATACATACTACGATGTAGTAATTAATATCCTAAAGTAGATCTAGTCAAAAAATATAAATCCTTATATGATCAACTAAAGAAAATGCATGTTCATTTTACTTGCAATGAATATACTTATATATTTCCATCAATTATAGAATTTAATCAGTAGAGTTCCGCGGATCGGTATGATGACGTCTGAATCTATGTCCAGGAGGCTATGAGACCTTCATAGGAAATATCTATTCTTTGATTCCATATGTAACACCCCAGAACTTTCAAGCCCAGACAAAGCTCAGAAAACCAGTAGAAAATAAAAATTTGCAGAAAAATTCAAGCTTCCAGGAACCACGGTTCAAAGTATGGACCATAGTTTGGAACTACGGCCCGTCATCTTGAACCGTAGTTCAAGATCCAATAGACCAACAATTCAGCCCCAGGGACCACGGTTAGGAGTACGGACCATAGTTCGGAACCACGGTCAGTCTTCTCAACCCGTAGTTCAAGTTCCAGTAACTTCTCAGTACATGTTCCAGGGACTACGGTTAGGAGTAGGGACCGTAGTTTGGAACCATGGTCCGTCATCTCAAACCGTAATCCCAAGTCCATTAGCCTCTCAGTTTTAGCTTTAAGAACCACGAGTCAAATGACGCTCCGTACTTCAGAAGAACGGTCCGTCCTTTGAGTCATGGAAATCTCCAGGCTAAGTCAAGTCCCAGGAACCACGAGTCACATGACAAACCATTGTCAAGGAACATGGTCTGTCTTGCTGAGTTGTAGTTTCTGAGACCAGAGACCCCTAACACTGTTAGGAAGAATCACGACTCAGTTTCACGGTCCCTCATCCAGGAGTACGGCCTGTCAACCAAGCCGTGATCACTGGGTCATATTTTCTTGGGAAATTCTTTTAACTTTCCTAGGGTTATTCCAGACTTTTCCTTTCCCTTTTAAAGCCTAAGCTATGTCGTTTTATGTCGTCTAAGCCTAATTAATTAGTCTAAAACTAACTAAAATCCTCATTCTAAAAAAATATCAGACTTAGACAGAAAAGAATCAAAAAGAGGCGTAGTTTCTCAATAACAAGCAGAGGCCTTCACCAAGTTCAGCCCCAACAATCAAAGGATTTCTCCGTGGATTTCTTCACCATGTATGTGGGATTTCACTAGTGGGTTCCTTTCATACATTAGGTCCCTAGATTCCAATTAGTTTTCAGTTTCCTCTATGAATTGTCAAACCTAGGGTTCCTAGAACTTAGAGATTTATCGTAATTCAGTTTCTACAATCTCTATGGTATTGACTACATGTTCTTGGAGAATTAGTGTAGTTCTATGTATAATGTTCAGAAAACCTAGTTGTGTACTTCCAGTATTTCATGAATTAAGTTCACTAGACATGCTAATTATAAGTTTATGTACTGGGATTCAAATGCCATATCTCCCAGTATATTTATGTTGCATTCTCAGTTGATTTCCAGTATTTTGAGCTATCCATCATTTCAGTACATTGTTGTTTACATTCAGTTGGGAGTAGACTTAGTACCGAGCGAATGAGGGGATGAAGGCTTAGCTGTCAGTTTTGTCTAAAACCTTTAGTAGCAGTCCTTAAGTCCCACAACTATGGCGCCACAATAGATTTAAAGGAGTCAGCTGTCAGACTACGCTGCACCTCCTTGTCCCTTGTGGACATCAGTAGTGGATCCACGTCAGACTTGTTTGTACCCTTGGCACGGTATGAACACCCTCCCATCCAGGGTCACAGGTTAGCCTCATAGTTAGCTCAACTTGGGGTATGTCTCTTAGTAGTGTCTTCCGCAGTCAGATTCATGTGCATTTACCTTGTATCCAGTATTTATGTTTAGTATTCAGTTCAATATGCTATTTCATAATTTGTACTTGGTCATTGCATTTAGTTTAGTTTTCAGTTATGTTATAGTATATCTATCTTCATGTTCAGTTCTATATTCGTAGCTTTGCATATATATCATGTATGCTTAGTATATTCAAAGTACTGACGCATAATTTTGTCCTACATCATTTTATGATATAGGTTTAGGCACTTAGCATCCAGACCACGCCTAGTTTGGTTTCCTAGTTCATACTCAGTAGTTTAGTGGTGAGTCCTCATTAGTTCGAGGACAATAAACATGCTTCATTTCAGTATTTACCTTCAGTTTTAGATTTTTAGATTTAGCTAGGGGCATGTCCCAACACCTCCTATTCAGTTAGATTTGCTTTCAGACATAGACTAGATTCAACAGTTGTTAGTGTTGTGTTCAGTAAGCACTAAACTATTTTTCATATTGTACCCCTATTCAGATTTGTTGGGCTCTCTTCTTATTTTCAGATATTAAATTGCTTTAGCTTTCGCACAGTACATATATCTAAATTGGTTTTTCATAGATATGACATGCCATAGGTTAGCTTGAGGTCACTTGTGACACTAAGCACCGTGTTGCATCCATGGGGTAGCTTCAGGGCATGGAAAACTAGGTATCAGAGCATCACATTTAAGTGTCCTAGGGTGTTTGAAAGCCGCGTCAAATAGAGTCTTCTTCATGGGTGTGAAGTGCGCCACACTTATGGGGGAGAAGCTATGAGACGTCCATAGGAATAACTTCCCATCTTTCTTTTCCAGTTCGTGCTATAAAGTATAAACTCTACTAAATTCTCCTCTATTCTAACTTATGCTCTTCGCATTTCAGAAAAATGCCTCCCAAAAGAGCAAATGCTAGGAATTAGCCAACACCAGAAACTCAAGCAGACCCATTGAATGAGCAGGTTACGCATGCCGAATTCAGGTGTAACGAGCTGTTCGGTCGTTACTGAAAATATTTGAGATCAAGGAAGGTGCCTCTCATTCATAATAAGAGTTAGGATTAATTCTTTATTATGGGGAGTACATTTGGTATGTACTAAGGTCATAGAATACTCTTAGCACAAAGTTAAGTTGAAACCTTTCTTACCGATTTAGTTTCGGGGTAAGTTCAAACTAGGGTCAACTTCAAACGTGCTTTTCTCCTAGAATATAAAGATTTTAGGGTACCAATACCTACCATATTAAATATCTTTGAGTCCTCTTTCCAATGCCACCGACCATTCATCAATCTGCTTCCCGAGTAAAAAGTTATGATTGTTTTACTGAAAACTGTCTGTGCTGAAAATTTGAGTCCGCTGTAGCAGAATTTAGGTCTTTATACCGGTACCGCTATAGCGGTTGGTCGTGCGATATAGCGGAATGATGGAACCATAAAGCCCAAAAATGAGTTTTATAAACCCATTCTCCCTTCTTTAGTAAAAAATAGACGAGGGTTGCTCCAAAAACCCTCCTAGGCTGCTCCAAAGCTTGGGAGCCATGAGGAGGAGGGATTCCAGAGAAAGGGATGCGAATCCATGGATTTGGGCCTGCAGAATCATTACAGAACGCCTTCACAGATCCAGAAAGGGCATGGAATAGCTTCTCAGCATCCAGGTAGGCTTGGCTTCTTCGCAAGAGTAGATTGACCATTTTTATTTCCTATTATTGTGTAGAACGAAAGGGAGAATCCATGATTAGGCCTTCGGGCACGCAGTCTGGTAGATTTATTATTTGTTATGTGTGAATTAGGAATTGTATGGATTGAAGGGTTGGTTTTATGATGCGTATAATGGGAATATTTTTATTGTCTTGGCAGACTAAAATGATAGGCTTGGGGACTGGAACATCGAGAAGGTTCGGGGAACTGGGAGAATGCTTGGGAGCTATGAGTGATGGAAATGGGAAATTCATAGATAAGGTTTCGGGAATGTAAATGGCATGATATGTAGTTGTTGGTTTTACTAGGGCTAAGGAGAGGTGCTCCCACTATGTTTTTGGTGTTGGGTAAATTCTCGGGAATTACATAGTTGGTAAATTATGCTAAGAAAGGAAATCATTCATTATATGCCGGTAAGGGGAAATGGGTTGGTCCTCGGACCAAGGTTAGGCTAAGTCACCCACCCGAGAAGGGGTAGGTGATGGTTAATGATTCCTGTAAATGTTGTATGTTGTGTACTCTTATCTAAGTGTTCGTATGAGATACATTGCTTAGGTAATTGTTAGGAATGTATGTTGTGTGCTCTGATCTAAGTGTTTGTATGAGATACATTGCTTAGGGGATTGTTAAGAATGTCTAAGAGTCCTATATTACAGTCTGTGGATTGAACGGTGTGTTGCTTGTTGGTTTTACAAGTTGTTTGTTCATTATTTGATTGTGGATTGATTGACATTTGGTTGGCTCGGGTACCACTCCTAGTGCAACAATACTAACAGTTGGCTCGGGTACCACGCCTGGTACGGGAATACTAACAGTTGGCTCGGGTACCACGCCTGGTACATGTATAACAAATGGTTGGCTTGGGTACCATGCCTGGTAAGGAAAAATACTAACGGTTGGCTCGGGTACCATGCCTGGTACGTGTTTACTTTACTGCATCATTTCATTGATATTGTTTTATTGTGTGATTGGTGTTGGTTCCATGAGTGGACCGGGTTGTGTTTATAAATTGCGATATTACTTGTGGTCTTGGTGTAGGCCGGGTTGTTACAGTTTATTACTTTTGGTCTTGGTGTAGGCTGGGTTGTTATATTATATTGTACTTTTGGTCTTAGTGTAATCCGGGTAATTATATTGTAGTTTGGTCTTTCTGTAGGCCTGGTTATTATATTATATTGTGCTTTTGGTCTTGGTGTAGCCCGGGTAATTATATTGTAGTTTAGTCTTGGTGTACGCCGGGTTATTATATTTTTAGTTTGGTCTTGGTGTAGATCGAGTTGTCATGTTAACACCTAGATGTGTTAGGGGGATCCGAGTGGGTCTGGACTATGTAAAAGAGGTTATAAGTACATAATTTATTTTCATTAAGTGTATTAATGACGGTCAAGAAATAGATGTGGACACTAGACATTCTAATTATATGTTTTTGTACTAGGATGCGAAGGCCATATCTCCCAGTATATTTATGTTGCATTCTCAGTTGTTTTCCAGTATTTTGCGCTATCCATCATTTCTGTACATTGTTGTTTACATTCAGTTGGGAGTAGACTTAGTACCGAGCGGATGAGGGGATAAAGGATTAGCTTTCAGTTTAGTGTAAGACCTTTAGTAGCAGTCCTCAAGTCCCAGAACTACAGCGCCACCGTAGGTTTAAAGGAGTCAGCTGTCAGACTAGGTTGCACCTCCTTGTCCCTTGTGGACATCAGTAATGGATCCACATCATACTTGTTCGTACCCTTGGCACGGTCTGAACAACCTCCCATCCAGGGTAACAGGTTTTCCCCATAGTTAGCTCAACTTGGGGTATGTCGGTTAATAGTGTCTCCCACAATCAGATTCATGTGCATTGACCTTGTATCCAGTATTTATGTTCAGTATTTAGTTCAGCATGCTATTTCATGATTTATACTGGGTCATTGCATTCAGTTCAGTTTTTAGTTACCTTGCAGTATATCTATCTTTATGTTCAGTTCTATATTTCCCAGTTTTGCATATATATCCTACATGCTCAGTACATTCAAAGTACTGATGCATACTTTTGTGCTACATCATTTTATGATATAGGTTCAGGCACTCAACATCCAGACTGTGCCTAGTTCGGTTCCCCAGTTCCTACTCAGCAGTTCAGTGGTGAGTCCCTATTAGTCCGAGGACAATAAACATGCTTCATTTCAGTATTTACCTTCAGTTTTAGATTTTTATATTTAGCTGGGGGCATGTCCCAGCAACTCCTATTCAGTTAGATAACTTTCAGACATAGACTAGATTCAGCAGTTGTTAGTGTTGTGTTTAGTAAGCACTAAACTATTTTTCATATTGGACCCATATTCAGATTTATTGGGCTATCTTCTTGTTTTCATATATTAAATTGCTTTAGCTTCCGCACAATGCATATCTCTAAATTGGTTTTCTGTAGATATGCCATGCCATGGGTTAGCTTGGAGTCACTTATGACACTAAGCACCTTGTTGCATCCAGGGGGTAGCTTCGGGGCGTGAGAAACTTGGTATCAGAGCATTAGATTTAACTTTCCTAGGGTGTCTGAAAGCCACGTCAAGTAGAGTCATCTTCATGAGAGGTCATTAGGAATAACTTCCCTTCTTTCATTTCTAGGTCTTACTATAGAGTTTAAACTCTATTTAATTCTCCTCTATTCTAACTCATGCTCTTCGCATTTCAAAAAAATGCCTCCCCGAAGAGCAAACGCTAGGAATCAGCTTGCACCAACAACTCTAGCAGACCCACTGAATGAGCAGGTTACGCATGTGGAATTCAGGTGTAACGACATGTTTTGTCGTTACTGAAAATATCTGCAATCAAGGCAAGTGCCTCTCATTTGTAATAAGAGTTTGGATTAATACATTATTATGGGGAGTACATTTGGTATGTACTAAGGTCACATAATACTCTTAGCACAAAGTTAAGTTGAAAGCTTCCTTACTGATTTAGTTTCGGGTTAAGTTCAAACTAGGGTCAACTTCAAACGTTCTTTCCTCCTAGAATGTTAGGATTTAAGGGTCTAAATACCCACTAAATTAAAGATCTCTGATTTCTCTTTCCAACACTACCGACCGTTTGTTAATCCGCTTCCCGAGTAAAAAGTTATGACTGTTTTACCTAAGACTATCCGTGCTGAAATTTGAGTCTGCTGTAGCGAAATTTAGGTCGCTATAGAGGTACCGCTATAGTGGTTGGCCGTCCGTTAAGGCAGAATGATGGAACTAGAAAGTTCAGAAATGGTATTTATAATCCCATTCTCCCTTCTTTAGTCAAAAACAGATGAGGGTTTCTCCAAAAACCCTCTTAGGCTGGTCCAAAGCTTGAGAGACATGGGGAGGAGGGATTCCATCGAAAGGTATACAAAACCATGGATTCAGGCTTGTAGAATTGTCAGGGAATGCCTTCATAGATCCAGAAAGGGCATGGAACAGCTGCTCGGCATCCAGGTATGCTAGTTTTCTTCCCAAGAGTAGATTGACTGTTTTTATTTTCTATTATTGTGTAGAATGAAATGGAGAATCCATGATTAGGCCTTTGGGCACGGTGTCTGGCGGATTTATTAATGGTTATGTGTGAATTAGGAATTGTATGGATTGAAGGGTTGGTTTTATGATGAGTATAATGAAGATATTTTTAATGTCTTGGTAGACTAAAATGATAGGCTCGGGGATTGGAACGTCGGGAAGGTTCGGGGAAATGGGAGAATGCTTGGGAGCTATGGATAATTGAAATGGGAAACTCCTAGATAATGTTTTAGTATTATAAATGGAATGATATGTAGTTGTTGGTTTTACTACGGCTAAGGGGAGGGGCTCCCACTCTGTTTTTAGTGTTGGGTAAAGTCTCAGGAATCACATAGTTGCTAAATTATGATAAGAAAGAAAATCGTTCATTATATGTCAGTAAGGGGAAATGGGTTAGTCCTCAGACCAAGGTTGGGCTAAGTCACCCACCTAGGAAGGGGTAGGTGATGGTTAATGATTCTTGTAAATGTTGTATGTTATGTACTCTTATCCAAGTGTTTGAGATACATTGCTTAGGGAATTGTTAGGAATGTATGTTATGTGTTTTTATCTAAGTGTTTGTATGAGATACATTGCTTATGGGATTGTTAGGAACGTCTAAGAGTCCTGTATTATAGTTTGTGGATTGAACAGTGTGTTGCTTGTTGGTTTT
The DNA here is from genome assembly GCA_003996215.1 of Jaltomata sinuosa. Classification (NCBI taxonomy): domain Eukaryota; kingdom Viridiplantae; phylum Streptophyta; class Magnoliopsida; order Solanales; family Solanaceae; genus Jaltomata; species Jaltomata sinuosa. The sequence continues at coordinate 332,038 of QJPP01001036.1, read as the reverse complement.
CCAAGTTATTTGTTTATTATTTGACTATGGATTGATTGACATTTGGTTGGCTCGGGTACCACGCCTGGTACGAGAATACTAACGGTTATCTCGGGTACCATGCCTGGTATGAGTATAACTATTTGGGTACCACGCCTGGTACAGGAAAATACTAATGGTTGGCTCTAGCACCACGCCTTAGTGATTGGTGTTGGTTCCATGAGTGGACCGGACTGTGTTTATAAATTATGATATTATTTGTGGTCTTAGTGTAGGCTGGGTTATTATAGTATATTACTTTTGGTCTTGGTGTAGGCCGAGTTGTTATATTATATTGTACTTTTGGTCTTACTATAAGCCGGGTAATTATATATGTAGTTTGGTTATGAGTTCACAATTTACTTTCATTAAGTTTATTAATGACGGTCAAGAAATAGTTGTTGTTTGTAAGCTAAGGGTGGGTCTTGGTGTAGATCAGGTAGCCTGTTGAACACATAGGTGTGGTTAGAGGATCCTTGGAGGGTCCGGGTTTTGGGATTAGAAATCGATTTAAATATAACTTTGTTGTTATCATTGAATGTGTCAATGGTTGCTAGGTGATTTTCATGTGATTGTTCAATTGGGAGTGAGACGGAAAGTCTGGGGTTGTAGTTGTTGGCTGTTATAACTAGGATAGAAATTTGTCCTAGAGGTCCGGGAAGGGTCAGACACTGGTAAGTAATACTATGGGTATAAGTGGTTTGGTTGGGCAGTTAGCCGGGTTAAGTCTGAATATCTAGTCAAGGCGGTTGACTTAGGTAAGAGAAGGGTAGTCCAGGTACGGACATTTTTAATTGTAAGTATTAAGCGAGACTTGGAAAGTCGAGGGATCAGGGAGACTTGGAAGTCTAGGTGACAATGAGACTTGGTAAGTCTAAAGGTTATGAAAGGTCGGTTTAAAAGGGGGGATTGATAAAAGTGATATTGAAAGGGGTGAAGCATTTACCTTGTGCATTTTATCTTGATTATTATATGATGGTATGAGTGAATTTGGGTTAGCCGATGATGCCTACCAGTACTTGTGTTTGTACTGATTCTACTCTTGCTATACCTTTTTGGGTATAGTCTGGTTGCAGAGTTGGCGATGTTTCACAGGTTCAGGATTGCGGTGATCTTCCAGCAGCTCCAACTTTCCTTCTATGGTGGGAGTTGTGTCATCTTATGTCATATACTCATCTTGTAGAAGCTCTTGTACCGGCTTAGACTAGGTTCTGGGGAGGTTATTTCATATTGTAAATGTTTTCTGCAAATTCTGTAAGTCGTTTATCATTCTAAACTATTTGTAAAAAGGATTTCTCATGTATTTAAGGGACTTATTTAATGTTTTATTTTCTTTTTCGCATTGCATGTTGGTTCGAGTGGTAAGGGTTCTCCTATCTAGGTGGATTATAGTAGGTGCCCGCACGGCCTGATAGTTGGGTCGTGACATTAGGGCTTCTTTTCAAGTACTTGCTCAGGCCATGACTGCCCTGGTCAATCAGCAGGTTGCGGCTCCAGCTCCGCCTCAGGTCAATACTGCTGCAGCCAGAATCTGGGACGTCACTGGGATGAACCCTCTAAAATTTCATGGGTCAAAGTTAGAAGAGGAGCCCCAAGAGTTCTTAAAGGACATTCATAAGGTGACAAACATTATGGTTGTCACTCCAGTAGAGAGTGCAGACTTGGTTGCTTATCAGCTGAAGGGGTGGCTTATACTTAGTACCAATAGTGAAAGGAATCTCGTTGTGCCAATGTAGGATCAGTGACTTTGGATCTTTTAAACACTGCATTTCTGGACCAGTTCTTCCCACTAGAGTTCAAAGTAGCCAAGGTTAAAGAGTTCATCAATCTGAAGCAGGATGACATGAGCATAAAGGACAATGCCTTGAAGTTCACTCAGCTATCCAAGTATGCCCCGACAATAGTAGCTGACTCCAGAGCTCGCATGAGTAAGTTTGTGTCCGGTGTGTCTGATGATGTGGCCAAGGAATGCAAGACCGCAATGCTCATTAAGAAAATGGATTTCTCTAGTCTGGTTACTTATGCTCAGCCGATTAAGGAGGAAAAGATCTAGGAAAGGGGCGGTGATGCTAAGAGCGCTAGGAAAGGTGATTATAGCCCCTTCCAGTAGAGGTCAAAGGGTGGCAACCGCTCTCAATATTGCCAGAAAAATTCAGCTCTAGCTCCATCTTCTTCTAGTGCTCCAGTGCCCAAGTTCAAGAAGGATCGTCTAGATAGAGCGCCTAGCTCTAAGTCCCATGGTACAGTTACTAGTGGGTGCACTTACCCAGTGTTCAAGAAGTGTGGTAGGAACCACTAGGGTGAGTGCATGGCGGGCAGCGAAAATTGCTTTGGATGTGGTAAGCTAGGCCACATGATGAGGGATTGTCCCACAACTTTTCAGAAGGGTAAGGATGTTCACGCGCAGACTCAGACTGGTTCTATAGCAGCTCCAGCAGGTCACCTTACTCAGCAGGGTGTCTTATCTTGTACAAGTGGTGGTCAGCGCCAGAATAGGTTGCATGCTCTTCGGGCTCGAAAGGATCAAGAGGACTCTCCTGATGTGGTCACGGGTACGTTGTGAGTCTTTAATACTGATGTTTATGCATTGTTATATCCAAGGGCTACACTTTCCTTCATCACTCTTAATGTAGCAGTAAATTTCAGTATTAGTCCAAAACTCCCCCAAAACCTTTCTCAGTCTCTACTCCAGTTGGTGACCCAGTTATAGTTAGAGAGGTATACATAAATTGCCCAGTAACAGTTTCCCAGAAATTCACCTCAGCAGATCCTATAGAGCTAGTAATGGTAGACTTTGATATCATTCTAGGCATGGATTGGTTACATTCCTATTATGCCTCAGTCAATTATAGGACTAGGATCGTTCGGTTCCAGTTTCCTAACAAGCATGTCCTAGAGTGGAAGGGTAGTAACTCAGTTCCTGTAGGTCGTTTCATTTCCTACCTTAAGGCCAAGAAGATGATTTCCGAGGGTTATATATATCATCTTGTTTGGGTTAAGGATTCAAACTCTGAGACCCCAACTCTTGAGTCAGCCCCAGTGGTGAATGAGTTTCCAGAAGTGTTCCCAGAAGATCTACTAGGAGTTCCTACTGTGAGGGAAATTGACTTCAGAATTTATTTCCTTCCAGATACCCAACCTATATTCATTCCTCCCTACAAATGGCTCCAACTGAGCTTAAGAAGTTGAAATAACAGCTGAAAGACCTGCTAGATAAGGGTTTCATCACACCCAACATCTCTCTATGAGTTGCTCCAGTGTTGTTCGTGCATAAGAAAGGCGGTTCCCTCAGGATGTGCATCGACTACCATTTGTTGAACAAGCTCACAATCAATAATAATTACCCCATCCCCAAGATTGATGACTTGTTCGACCAACTTCAGGATGCTAGTTATTTTTCCAAGATACACCTCAGATCCAGCTATCATCAACTCAGATTCAGAGATAGTGACATCCCAAAGACAGCCTTTAGGACTCGGTATGGTAACTAAGAATTTGTAGTTATGTCTTTTGGACTAACCAATGCTCCTGCAACTTTCATAGACTTAATGAACAGGATGTTCAAGTAGTATTTGGACTTTCTTGTCATTGTCTTCATTGATGATATCCTTGTTTATTCTCAAAATGAGGAGGAGCATGCGACTCATTTGAAGGTTATTCTCTAGACCCTCAAAGATCTCTACCTATTCTCTACGTTTAGCAAGTGTCAATCCTGGTTATAGTCTATCGCTTTCCTTGGTCATGTGGTATACAGAGAAGATATCCAAGTTAATTACTAGAAAATTGAGGCAGTAAAGGACTGGCTAAGACCCACCTATCCGACAAACATCAGAAGTTTGTTGGGTTTGGCTGGTTATTACAAGATGTTCGTAGAAGGATTTTCTTCCATAGCTGCCCCATTGACCAAGTTGACTAAGAAAAAAGTCAAGTTTCAATGGTCAGATGAGTGTGAGAAAAGCTTCGTGGAACTAAAGACCAGGTTGTCTATAGCTCCTGTTTTAACTCTACTAGAGGGTTTAGATGGTTATGTGGTTTATTGTGATGTATCCAAAGTGATCTTGGGTTATGTTTTGATGCAGAAGGGTAAGGTCATAGCTTATGGTTTTAGACAGCTTAAGACCCATGAGAAGAACTACCCGACTCATGACCTCGAGCTTGCAGCGGTTGTGTTTGCCTAAAGATTTGAAGACACTATTGGTATGGTGTTAATGTTGATATGTTCACAGATCATAAGAGCCTTCAGTATGTGTTTACCCAGAAAGAGTTGAATCTTCGTCAAAGGAGATGGCTTGAGTTCCTCAAGGATTATTATATGAATGTGCTCTACTATCCGGGTAAGGCCAGTGTAGTGGCTGATGCTCTCAGTAGACTGTCTATGGGTAGCATATCTCATGTTGAGGAAGAGATGAGAGAACTCGTCAGAGATGTTGATTGGCTTGCTCGCCTAGGAGTTTTCCTTGTGGACACGACAGACGGTGGTGTGATAGTTCAGAATGGGTCAGAATCTTGATTGGTAGCTGAAGTTAGTGAAAAGGATAGTGATCCCATACTGGTTCAGGTGAAGGCTACAATTCATCAACATAAAGTGGAGTTTTTCTCCCTAGAGGGAGATAGTGTACTCCGTTATCAGGGTCGCTTATGTGTTCCTAAGGTGGGTGAGTTGATAAAGCAGATCCTTTCAGAAGCCCATAATTCAAGATATTCCATTCATCCAGGTGTCACTAAGATGTACCGTGATCTACGAGAACTCTATTGGGGAACGACATGAAGAGAGACATCGCAAACTTTGTGGCTAAGTGCCCCAACTATCAGTAGGTAAAGGTAGAACATCAAAAACTAGGAGGTGTGACTCAGGAGATTATCATTCCTACTTGGAAATGGGAAGTGGTTAACATGGATTTCATAACAGGTCTACCCCGTACTCGCAAGCAGCATGATTCCATTTGGGTGATAGTGGACAGAGTCACTAAGTCAGCTCACTTCTTGGCAGTCATGTCTACAGATTTAGTGGAGGCTTATGCCAGGCTCTACATCAGAGAGATAGTCAGGTTGCATGGGGTTCCCTTGTCTAGCATTTCAGATAGAGGTCCTCAGTTTACATCCCATTTCCGGAGATCTTTCCAGAAAGGTCTTGATACTCAGATGAGTCTCAGTACAATATTTCATCCACAGATAGATAGTAAGGCTGAGAATACCATTCAGACCCTAGAGTATATGTTGAGAGCTTGTGTGATCAATTTCAAGGGTATTTGGGATGATCACCTACCTCTCATAGAGTTTGCCTACAATAACAGCTTCTATTCCAGCATTCAGATGGCCCCATATGAGGCCCTCTATGGGCGTAGATGTAGGTCACATGTTGGTGGTTCGAAGTTGGTGAAACAACTTTGATTGGACCATATTCGGTACATGAGGCTATGGAGAAAGTTCAACTCATCAGAGTGAGGCTAAAAATAGCTCATAGTCGTCAGAAGTCCTATACGGACATGAGAAGAAGAGACATAGAGTTTGAGGTTGATGATTGGGTTTTCCTTAAGGTGTCACCCATGAAAGGGGTGATGAGATTTGGAAAGATAGGGAAGCTGAGTCCCAGATATGTAGTTCCTTATAGAATCCTGAAAAGGGTTGGTAATGTGGCTTACGAGTTAGAGATGCAATCTAAACTAGCAGCAGTTCATCCAATCTTCCATATTTCCCTATTAAAGAAGTGTGTGGGTGATCCGACTTCGATAGTACCCGTAGAGGGTTTGGTTGTGAAGGAAAGCCTCACCTATGAGGAGGTTCTAGTTGAAATTATTCACCGTCAGGTTTGTAGGTTGAGAAATAAGGAAGTCGCTTCAGTTAAAGTTTTGTGGAGGAATCAGTCCATAGAGGGAGCTACTTGGGAAGCAGAAGCAGCCGTGATGTTCAAGTACCCCCACCTCTTTCCCTCCGATTCCATTTCAGCTAGAGGTAATTAGTTCCTCTCCAGTCGCTCAGTTTACTCTTGGTTAATTCAGTCATAGTACCATTGTTCCATCAGTTATCCTTGCATTTCAGCATACTTGTATGTTCATGGAACTCGGTTCAGTTAGATATCAGTTCTAGTACTCAGTTGGTAGGGATTCAACTCTTTCCCACAAAACTCAGCTTGTTTAGTCTTTATTCAAGGACGAATTATCACAAGGGGGAGATATTGTAACACCACAGAACTTTCAAGCCCAGACTAAGCTCAGAAAACTAGTAGAAAATTCAAGCTTCGAGGAACCACGGTTCAAAGTACGGACCGAAGTTTGGAACTATGGCCCGTCATCTTTAAACATAGTTAAAGATCCAGTAGCCTAACAATTCTTCCCTAGGGAGCACGGTTAAGAGTATGGACCGTAGTTCGGAACCACGGTCCATCTTCTCATCACGTAGTTCATGTTCCAATAGCTTCTCAGTACATGTTCCAGGGACTGTGGTTAGAAGTACGGATCGTAGTTTGGCACCATGGTTCATCATCTCAAACCGTAATACCAAGTCCAGTAGACTCTCAGTTCTAGCTTCAGGAACCACAAGTCAAATGATGATCCGTACTTCAGAAGAACGGCCCGTCCTTTGAGTCATGGAAATCCCCAGGCTAAGTCAAGTCCCAGGAACCACGAGTCACATGACGAACCATCATCTAAGAACACGGTCTGTCCTGTTGAGTCGTTGTTCCTGAGACTAGAGACCCCTAACACTGTTAGGCAGAACAGCAACTAAGTTTGATGGTCTGTCATCCAAGAGGACGTCCCGTCATCCAAGGTTGACAACTACTAACTTTTCCAGGGGTATTCTGGACTTTTCCTTCCCCTGTTAAGGCCTAAGATCCATCCTTTTATGTCTTCTAAGCCTAATTAAATAGTCTAAAACTAACTAAAACTCTCATTCTAAAAAAATCATCGGACTTATACAGAAAAGAATCAAAAAGAGGCGTAGTTTCTCTCAAGAACAAGCAGAGGCCTTCAACAAGTTCTTCCCCAAAAATCCATGGATTTCTTCGTGGATTTCTTCACCAGGTATGTGGGATTTCACTAGTTGGTTCCTTTTACCCATTAGGTCCCTAGATTCCAATTAGTTTTCAGTTTCCTCTATGAATTGTCAACCCTAGGGTTCCTAGAACTTAGAGATTTATCGTAATTTAGTTTCTACAATCTCTATGGTATTGACTACATGTTCTTGGAGAATTAGTGTAGTTCTATGTATAATGTTCAGAAAACCTAGTTGTGTACTTCCAGTATTTCATGAATTAAGTTCACTAGACATGCTAATTATATGTTTATGTACTAGGATTCAAATGCCATATCTCCCAGTATATTTATTTGCATTCTCAGTTGATTTCCAGTATTTTGAGCTATCCATCATTTCACTACATTGTTGTTTACATTCAGTAGGGAGTAGACTTAGCGCTGAGCGGACGAGGGGATGAAGGCTTAGCTGTCAGTTTAGGCTAAGACCTTTAGTAGCAGTCCTCAAGTCCCAGAACTACGGCACCACCGTAGGCTTATTGGAGTCAGCTGTCAGACTAAGGCTGTAGCTCCTTGTCCCTTGTGGACATCAGTAGTGGATCCACATCAGACTTATTCGTACCCTTCGCATGGTATGAACACCCTCCCATCTAGGGTCACAGGTTGGCCCTATAGTTAACTCAACTTGGGGCATGTCGGTTAGTAGTGTCTCCCACAGTCAGATTCATGTGCATTGACCTTGTATCCAATATATATGTTCAGTATTCAGTTCAGCATGCTATTTCATTATTTATACTTCGTCATGGCATTCAGTTCAGTTTTCAGTTATGTTGTAGTATATCTATCTTCATGTTCAATTCTGTATTGCCCAGCTTTGCATATATATCATGAATGCTCAGTACATTTAAAGTACTGACGTATACTTTTGTGCTAAATAATTTTATGATGTAGGTTCAGGAATTCAGTATACAGACCGCACCTAGTTTGTACTCAGCAGTTCAGTGGGGAGTCCTCATTACTTCGAGGATAATATACATGCTTCATTTTAGTATTTACCTTCAGTTTTAGATTTGTAGATTAAGCTGGGGGCATGTACCAACAACTCTTATTAAGTTAGATGGCTTTTATACATAGACTAGATTCAGCAGAGCTGAGTGTTGTGATCTGTCAGCACTAAACTATTTTTCATATTGTACCCATATTCAGATTTGTTGGGCTCTCTTCTTGTTTTTAGATATTAAATTGCTTTAGCTTCCGCACAATATTGATCTCTAAATTGGTTTTTCGTAGATATGACATGCCATGGGTTAGCTTGGGGTCACTTGTGACATTAAGCACTGTGTTGCATCCAGGGGGTAGCTTTAGGGATTGTCAAACTTTGTATCAGTGCATAAGGTTTAAGTTTCCTAAGGTGTCTGAATGCCGCATCAAGTACAGTCTTCTTCATGGGTGTGAAGTGCGCCACACTTTTGGGGGAGAAGATATGAGACGTCCTTACGAATAACTTCCCTTCTTTCTTTTCCAGTTCGTTCTAAAGAGTATAAACTCTATTTAATTCTCCTCTATTCTAACTCATGTTCATTGCATTTCAGAAAAATTCCTCCCAGAAGAACAAACGCTAGGAATCAGCCAACACCAGCAGCTCCAGCAAACCCACTGAATGAGCAGGTTATGCATGCCGAATTCAGGGCTGCTATTCAAGTACTTGCTCAGTCCATGACTACCCAGTTCAATCAGCAAGCTGTGGCTCCAGCTCCGTCTCAGGTCAATACTACTGCAGCATGATTTCGGGACTGCACTCGGATGAACCCTCCAGAATTTCATGGGTCCAAGTAAGAAGAGTATCCCCAAGAGTTCTTAGAAGACATTCATAAGGTGACAGACATTATGGGTGTCACTCCAGTGAAGAGTGCAGATTTGGCTTCCTATTAGCTGAAGGGAGTGGCTTATACTTGGTACCAGCAGTGGAAGAAATCTCATTGTGCCAATGCAGGATCAGTGACTTGGGATCTTTTCAAGACTGCATTTCTAGACCGGTACTTCCCACTAGATCTCAGGGAAGCCAAGGTTCAGGATTCCATCAATCTGAAGTAGTATGACATGAGCTTAAAGGACTATGCCCTAAAGTTCACTCAGCTATCCAAGTATGCCCCGACAATAGTAGCTGGCTCTAGAGCTTGCATGAGTAAGTTTGTGACCGGTGTGTCTGATGATGTGGTCAAGGAATGCAAAACTGCAATGCTCATTAAGGAAATGGATTTCTCCAGGCTGGTTACTTATGCTCAGCAGATTAAGGAGGAAAATATCGAGGAAAGGGGAGGTGAAGCTAAGAGTGATAGAACAGGTGATTATAGCCACTTCCAGCAGAGGTCAGAGTGTTGCAACCGCTATCAATATCGCCAAAAAAATTCAGTTCCAGCTCCATCTTCTTCTAGTACTCCAGTGCCCCAGTTCAAGAAGGATCATCAGGATAAAGCGCCTGGCTCTAAGTCCCAAGGTAGGGTTACTAGTGGGCATACTAACCTAGTGTGCAAGAAGTGTGGTAGGAACCACTAGGGTGAGTGCATGGTAGGTAGCGGAAATTGCTTTGGATGTGGTAAGCCAGGCCTTATAATGAGGGATTGTCCCATAGCTTCTCAAAAGGGTAAGGATGTTCGCCCGCAGACTCAGACTGGTTTTACAGCAGCTCCAATATGTCTCCTTACTCAGCAGGGTGCCTCATCTAGTACAGGTAGTGGTTAGCACCAGAATAGGTTGTATGCTTTTCAGGCTCTACAGGATCAGAAGACTCTCCAGATGTAGTCACGGGTACGTTGCGAGTCTTTAATACTGATATTATGCATTGTTAGATCCAGTGGCTACACTTTCCTTCATCACTCCTTATATAGCAGTAAATATCAGTATTAGTGCAGAAACTCTCCTAGATCCTTTCTCAGTCTCTACTCCAATTGGTGACCCAGTTATAGCTAGACGGGTATACAGAAATATGCCCAGTCACAGTTTCCCAGAAAGTAACCTCAGCAGATGAGTTAGAAATGGTAGACTTTGATATCATTCTAGTCATTGATTGGTTACATTCCTATTATGCCTCAGTCGATTGTACGATTAGGATTGTTCGGTTTCAGTTTCCTAACGAACCAGTCCTAGAGTGGAAGAGTAGTAACTCAATGCATGTAGGTCGTTTCATTTCCTACCTTAAGGCCAGAAAGATGATTTCCAAGGGTTATATCTATCATCTTATTTGGGTTAAGGATTCAAACTCTGAGACCCCAACTCTTGAGTCAGTCCCAGTGGTGAATGAGTTTTAAGAAGTGTTCCCAGAAGATCTTCCTGGAGTTCCTCCCGAAAGGAAAATTGACTTCGGAATTGATCTCCTTCCAGATACCCAGCCTATTTGATTCCTCCCTACAAAATAGCTCCAGCTGAGTTGAAGGAGTTGAAATAATAGCTTAAAGACCTGCTAGATAAGGGCTTCATCAGACCCAATATCTCTCCATGGGGTGCTCCAGTGTTGTTTGTGCATAAGAAAGATGGTTCCCTCAAGATGTGCATTGACTACCGTCAGTTGAACAAGGTCACAATCAAGAATAAGTACCCCATCCCCAGGATTGATGATATGTTCGACCAGGGTGCTAGTTGTTTTTCCAATATAGACCTCAGATCTGGCTATCATCAGCTCAGAGTCAGTGATAGTTACATCCCGAAGACAGCCGTCAGGACTCGGTATGGTCACTATGAATTTGTAGTTATGTCTTTTGGACTAACCAATGCTCCTGCAACTTTCATAGACTTAATGAACAGGGTGTTCAAGCAGTATTTGGACTTGTTCATCATTGTCTTCAATGATGATATCCTTGTTTATTCTCAAAATTAGGAGGATCATGCGAATCATTTGAGGGTTGTTCTCCAGCCCCTCAAGGATTGCCAGCTATTCACTAAGTTCAACAAGTATGAATTGTGGTTACAGTCTATCGCTTTCCTTGATCATGTGGTATCCAGAGAAGGGATCCGAGTTGATTCCCAGAAAAATTGAGGCAGTAAAGGACTGGCAAAGACCCACCTCTCTGACAGACATCAGAAGTTTCTTGGGTTTGGCTGATTATTACAGGAGGTTCATAGATGGATTTTCTTCCATAGCTGCCCCATTGACCAAGTTGACTCAGAGAAAGTTCATGTTTCAATGGTCAGATGAGTGTGTGAAAAGCTTCTTGGAACTGAAGACCAAGTTGACAATAGCTCCTGTTTTAACTATACTAGAGGGTTCAGACGGTTATGTAGTTTATTGTGATGCATACAGAGTTAGATCAGGTTGTGTTTTGATGCACCTGGGTAAGGTCATAGATTATGCTTCCAGACAGCTTAAGGCCCATGAGAAGAACTACCCGATTCATGACCTCGAGCTTACCGTGGTTGTGTTTGCCCTAAAGATTTGGAGACACTATTGGTATGGTGTTCATGTTGATGTGTTCACAGATCACCAGAGCCTTCGGTATGTGTTTACCCAGAAAGAGTTGAATCTTCGTCAGAGGATATGGCTTGAGTTCCTCAAGGTTATGATATGAATATGCTCTACAATCCGAGTAAGGCCAATGTAGTGGATGATACTCTCAGTAGTCTGTCTATGGTAGCGTATCTCATGTTGAGGAAGAGATGAGAGAACTGGTTAGAGATGTTCATCGGCTTGCTCGCCTAGGATTTGTCCTTATGGACACGACAGACGGTGGTGTGATAGTTCAGAATGGGTTAGAATTTTCATTGGTAGCTGAAGATAGGGAGAAACAGGATAATGATCCCATACTACTTTAGTTGAAGGCTGCAGTTCATCAATAGAGAGTGGAGGTTTTCTCCCAAGGGGGAGATAGTGTACTCCGTTATCAGGGTCGCTTATGTGTTCCTAAGGTGGGTTAGTTGAGACATCAGATCCTTTTAGAAGCCCATAATTCCAGATATTCCATTCATCTAGGTGCCACTAAGATATAACGTGATATACGGGAACTCTATTGGTGGAACGACGTGAAGAGAGACATCACAGATTTTGTGGCTAAGTGCCCCAATTGTCAGCAGGTAAAGGTTGAACATCAGAAACTAGGAGGTGTGAATCAGGAGATTAGCATTCCTATTTGGAAGTGGGAAGTGGTTAAAATGGATTTCATAACGGGTCTACCCCATACTCGCAGGCAGCATGATTCCATTTGGGTGATAGTGGACAGAGTCAGTAAGCCAGCTCATATCTTAGCAGTCAAGACTACAGATTCAGCGGAGGCTTATGCCAGGCTCTACATCAGTGAGATAGTCAGGTTGCATGGGTTTCCCTTGTCTATAATTTTAGATAGAGGTCCTCAGTTTACATCCCATTTCTGGAGATCTTTCCAGAAAGGTCTTGGGACTCAAATGAGTCTCAGTACAACATTTCATCCACAGACAGATAGTCAGGCTGAGCGTACCATTCAGACCCTGGAGGATATGTTGAGAGCTTGTGTGATTGATTTCAAGGGTTGTTCAGATGATTACCTACCTCTCATAGAGTTTTCCTACAATAACATCTTCCATTCCAGCATTCAAATGGCCCCATATGAGGCCCCCTATGGGCGTAGATGTAGGTCACCTGTTGGTTGGTTTAAAGTAGGTGAAGCAGCTTTGATTGGACAAGATTTGGTACATGGGGCTATGGAGAAAGTTTAACTCATTTGAATGAGGCTAAAAATAGCTCATAGTTGTCAGAAGTCATGCAGACGTGAGGAGAAGAGACATAGAGTTTGAGGTCGATGATTGGGTTATCCTTAAGGTGTCACCCATGAAAGGGGTAATGAGATTCGGCAAGAAATGGAAGCTCAATTCCAGATATGTAGGTCCTTACAGAATCTTGAAAAGGGTTAGTAATGTGGTTTATGAGTTAGAAATGCTATCAGAACTAGCAGCAGTTCATCCAGCCTTTTATATTTCCCTATTGAAGAAGTGTGTGGGTGATACGACTTTGATAGTGCCCGTAGAGAGTGTGGCTGTGAAGAATAGCCTCACTTATTAGGAGGTTCTAGTTGAAATTCTTGACCGTCAGGTTCGTAGGTTGAGAAATATGGAAGTCGCTTCAGTTAAAGTTTTGTGGAGGAATCATTCTGTAGAGGGAGCTACTTGGGAAGAAAAAGCATCCATGATATCCCATTACCCCCACCTCTCTCCCTCTGATTCTGTTTAAGCTAGAGGTAATTAGTTCCTCTTCAATCGTGCAGTTTACTCTTGTTTAATTAAGTCTCAGCACCATTGTTCCATCAGTTATCCTTGCATTTCAGCATACTTGCATGTTCATGGAACTCAATTTAGTTTGATATCAGTTCTAGTACTCAGTTGGTAGGGATTCAACTCTTTCCCTCCAAACTCAGCTTGTTTAGTCTTCTTTCGAGGATGAATCATCCCAAGGGGGAGATATTGTAACACCCCAGAACTTTCAAGCCCAGAATAAGCTCAAAAAACTAGTAGAAAATAAAAACTTGCAGAAAGTAGTGCAAGATCCGTAGAGCAAGATCCAGTAGCCCAAAAATTCTTCCCTAGGGAGCACAGATAGGAGTATGGACCATAGTTCGGAACCACGGTCCGTCTTCTCAACCCGTAGTTCAAGTTCCATTAGCTTCTCAGTACCTGTTCCAAGGACAATTAGGAGTATCGACTGTAGTTTGGAACCACGGTCCATCATCTCAAACCGTAATCCCAAGTCCAGTAGCCTCTCAGTTCTAGCTTCAGGAACCACGAATCAAACGACGATCTGTAATTCAGAAGAATGGTCCATCCTTTGAGTCGTTGAAATCCCCAGGCTAAGTCAAGTCCCAGGAACCACGAGTCACATGACGAACCATCATCCAGGAACATGGTCCATCCTGTTGAGTCATAGTTCCTGAGACTAGAGACCCCTAACACTGTTATGTAGAACCACGACTCAGGTTGACGGTCCATTGTCCAGGAGTATGGCCCGTCAACCAAGCCGTGATCCCTGGGTCACGTTTTCTGTAGAAATTCTTTTAACTTTTCTAGGCGTATTCTGTACTTTTCCTTTCCTTTTTAAGGCCTAAGATCCATCATTTTATGTCGTCTAAGCCTAAATAAGTAGTCTAAAACTAACTAAAGCCCTCATTCTAAAAAAATCATCAAACTTAGACAGAAAAAAAATCAAAAAATGGCGCAGTTTCTCTCAAGAACAAGCAGAGGCCTTCACCAAGTTCAGCCCCAAAAATCCAAGGATTTCTCCATGGATTTCTTCACCAGGTATGTGGGATTTAACTAGTGGGTTCCTTTCACCCATTAGGTCCCTAGATTCAAGTTAGTTTTCAGTTTTCTCCATGAATTGTCAAACCTAGGGTTCCTAGAACTTAGAGATTTATTGTAATTCAGTTTCTACAATCTCTATGATATTGACTATATGTTCTTGGAGAATTAGTGTAGTTCCATGTATAATGTTCAGTAAACCTAGTTGTGTACTTTCAGTATTTTATGAATTAAGTTCACTAGACATGCTAATTATATGTTCATGTACTAGGATTCAAATGTCATATCTCCCTGTATTTTTATGTTGCATTTTCAGTTGATTTCCAGTATTTTGAGCTATTTATCATTTCAGTACATTGTTGTTTACATTCATTAGGGAGTACACTTAGTACCGAGCGGACGAGGGGATGAAGGCTTAGCTGTCAGTTTAGGCTAAGACCTTTAGTAGCAGTCCTCAAGTCCCAGAGCTATGGCGCCACTGTAGGTTTAAAGGAGTCAGCTATTAGAGTAGGATGCACCTCCTTGTACCATGTGCACATCAGTAAAGGATCCACGTAAGACTTGTTCATACCCTTGCCACGGTATGAACACCCTCCCATACAGGGTCACAGGTTGGCCCCATAGTTAGCTCAACTTGGGGTATGCCGGTTAGTAGTGTCTCCCATAGTCAGATTCATGTGCATTGACCTCGTATCAAGAATTCAGTTCAGCATGCTATTTCATTATTTATACTTGGTCATTGCATTCAGTTCAGTTTTCAGTTATGTTGTAGTATATCTATCTTCATGTTCATTTCTATATTACCCAGCATTGCATATATATCCTGCATGCTCAGTACATTCAAAGTACTGACGCATACTTTTGTGCTACATTATTTTATGATGTAGGTTCAGGCACTCAGTATCCAGACCGCGCCTAGTTTGATTCCCCAGTTCGTACTCAGCAGTTAAGTGGTGAGTCCTCATTAGTTCGAGGATAATAGACATGCTTCATTTCAGTATTTACCTTCAGTTTTAGATTTGTAGAGTGAGCTGGGGGAATATCCCAGCAACTCCTATTCAGTTAGATTGCTTTCAGACATAGACTAGATTCAACAGTTATTAGTGTTGTGTTCAGTCAACCCTAAACTATTTTTCATATTGTACCCATATTCAGATTTATCAGGTTCTCTTCTTGTTTTTAGATATTAAATTTCTTTACCTTCCGCACAATACATATCTCTAAATTAGTTTTTCATAGAGATGACATGCCATGGGTTATCTTGGAGTCACTTGTGACACTAAGCACCATGTTGCATCCACGGGGTAGCTTCAGGATATTAAACCATGTTTTGTGATTTATTCACTAACTGAATTCTAGACTTGTGTTTTATTTTTTCGCAGATTGGTGAAATTGAGGTTAGCTTCTACTTATGATGTTGCACCATTACCCGCTTTTGGGGCCCTAGTTAGGGGCCGAGGCTATGGTAAAGGTAGAGCACATGGTGTAACACCATCTAGAGGACATGCCAGGTGAAAAGTTAGTAATCTACCAACTTATTAAGCCTTTATTCATGACCTATTGCCATATTTTGATGAAACTTAGAGGTACTTATTGCGTTTATTAATGAAAATGCAGGTACGCTTGATCGAAAGTAGAAAACAAAGGAATTTAACCCAAAGAGCTCAAAAAGAGTTGAAGTGTGAAGGTGACTGAAAACAAGGAAGAATCTGCTGAGAGATGCGAACAACATGCGAGCCACACAATGTGGTGTGCGGTCAACACCTCCCTTTACACCTCACCATAAATTCAACTGACATCACTAGTTGCCTGACAAAGAGACATGCGATGCACAAAACTCATGGTGTGACTGCACGTCATGTCATATGTCACGTCGCACCACTCCCGAAGGGTATTTTTGTTCAATGCCAAGTGACATTTTTGGAAGCTTCTAAAACCTGTTTTGGGTTATGTACTAGATATAGTTGATAGTTTTAAGTATTGAGTTCATACCAAGGAAGATATTGAGAGTACTCTTCTCTCTTTATTTTCTACACTTAGAATTCACCATTTTTGTATTAAATTGAGCTTAGATTTGGATTTTGGCTTATATATGAATAAAAGTATGAGTTACCCAAATTGTATATCTTCTTATTTCCTTAGTATGATCAGCTAATTTCCTAGTCTAGGGGCATGTGTATGATGGGTATTTAAATTTGGGTGTGGGTCTTATTTAATTTATCTTATAATTGATGAATTGATATGGGTCTACTGAATATCTCAAGTTTTAATCTTAAAATTGATGGTTGCAAACATTAATTGGGTTTTCTTAATTGTGTTCTTGCTTGAAAAAGGGGTTCATAATTTGGATAGGAATTCAATAGAGGGAATTTGAGATTTTAAACCAATGATACTAATATCATTAATTGAGAATTTGCATAATTTTTCAAGTACCCTAACCCTTTGTAGAATCCCATCAAAAATATAGCCCTAGTCTTCTTCTCATTGATTACAAATCTCGTGTTTACATATTCCATCAATCTTTACTTTTAAGTTATTGGAGCATTTACTCTCTTAGTGATTATTTCTCAATGATCTCTTAGAGAATCATTACTTCACTCTCCATGGATTTGACCCCGACACTCGTTAGGTTACTTTTGTTTTGCTTGACAATCGCTACCACCTCCTTCATGAGAGTGATTTTGAGCATCATCACCATGGCAACATCTTCTGAGCCAGAGATTAAGTTCACAGATGAGTCTAACAACCGAATAATGTAGGGACAACTCAGGTTCCACCGAGTTTTGTACCCAACCTAGTGTTGCAGGATACTATAGTTAAGAATCTGAGTTTCTTGGAGGGTATGGCTCAGACAGAGGTTTATCTTGTCACTCTTAATGGATCACAGACTAGAGATGGGGTTCAAACTTTAGAGCGAGTACCGATTCAGGTCTTTTAGACCCTTGGAGCACAGCTTGCTGCTGTTGTGGCTCTTCGCATTAATGTCTTATCGGCCAAACTTGTTGCTCCACTAGTCGTGGCTAGGAAAGTGATGAAATTTGAGGAGCATAAGATGTTTAATAGATTCTTGAGATTTGGGGCTCCTAAGTTCACTGAGGCATATGGGGAGGATGCATATAAGTTCTTGGTCAATTGTCAGAAGAGGTTGCATAACTTATGGTTGGTTTAGTCTCATGGTATTAATTATACTAATTTCCAAATGATTGGCACAAAGAAGCAGTGGTGGAAATTTTATCTTGGTTATAGACCAATGGGTTCGCCTCCTATGACATGGGCATAATTCTCCGGAACTATCCTTGATAAGTATGTGCCTCGCAGCATGAGAGAGAGTTTGATGGCTTAGAGCAGAGGAGCATGAAAGCTACCAAGATTGAGATAAGGTTATATTCCCTATCTAGGCATGCCTAGATGAGTATTCTATCAGAGGAGGAGCAGATTAGGAAGTCCGTGAAGAGATTGATTGCTGCACTTTATTTGGCTATGACATAGTTAGTGATTACTAGTGTCACGACCCAACCAGTCATGATTGGCACCCACCCTAACTATTGTGGGAGAACCATCTAACCCAACCCTTGACAAACTACCTAGAATTTGCCTAAACCATTTTTTTCAATTGACTACTATTTAGCTAACTAAATATAATATTAATCAATCCCAACCATTAATGACTCATTTAATAACCGAAACAAAAGAGTGGGGAAGTATTTCTAATTATTAAAACCCTCGGGACTCGAAAGTCACTGTACAACAACTCTAAAGAATTTCAACACTAAGTCTAATCAATATTAAGAATACGAAATAAAAAGAATGTCTATGTCCGAAAACAAATGACATAACCAACATAAAGATGATTTAACGGTTGTACTAACATGGGGCTCACCTTTGAATTGATGCCTGAATCATGAACTAGAGCTGAGGTTTTATCTCAAAATTTTGGAACACGCTAGAATTCAATCTGCTATCAAAGCAGCTTTAAAGTCAGTAGTGACAAGCGTAAGAAAACTTTGTGCTAGAATTGACAACATGGAGGTAGATGTTCAGGAGCTCAGACAAGTAGTACCGCAAATTATACCAACAGTACCTAATTGGGATCTCAATCTATCGAGACCTACTTCTGGGTCCCCACCTAAGACTCATAGCCCTCCTGATTATTGGTGCATGGGTTGGGACTTAAAAGATGATGTGGGAACATCTGAGATTCAAGAAGTAATTGATCCAATCAAGACTGCCCATGAGATCATTGAGCTACCCATCCAATTTCACCCAGAGCACCACTCATCTCATATGGTAGACTGGGCCTATTAGCCTAGGCCTAGCTGGGCTGCTCCTCCTCATTCATACTATGAGTTGATGATTCTTCCGGATAAGTGAGAGATTGTGGGTCCTTATGGCCTTCTTAGAATTCAAGAGGATCTATTCATTCCCTCGATAGAAGGATTTTAGATAGATTCGAAGCATGCATACATCCTTCCACCATCACAATCTCAACCACAAAGGACCCACTACAGTCCATCGTCATTATTATATCCACCAGCGCATCTTTGAAATTCATCTTTTTGTGTAATTTTGCGCATCGGGGGCTATGCTTTATTTAAGTTTGAGGGGTGTAAGTAGTACTTAAGCCACTTTGTGGCATGTCTAAATATTCATTTGTGGCTGTTGTGTTCTTACTTATTCCCTTGCTGAGCTTGATTCATTATATTGATATTTTAAATGTGAATGTTGAGTTAGTCCTACACGATTCATTATTTCACTATTTGTGCCTTGTTAAAGCACTTAGTGCCTACACTGAGGCTTGATTGTAAATGATTCATGAGAACTTTAAAAAAATTGATCGCCTTGTTAATAGTAGATTAGTGAATAAACTCCAAGGATTTTCTTCATAGCACGATTCTTTCCCAAGGAGAAAATTATTTGTTTGTGTCAAATCGGGTTGGTATTTTTCTATGATAGATTGAGAGGCAAGTTTCTTAAGGGAAAATGCCAAGTTTTAGTTTAAAAGTGTTTTGCTTGTCCCAAAATGGGCCCGTCAGAAAAAAAAAATCTTGGCAAGAAGTTTTTGACAAATTAAAGGAAAGAGGGATAATTATTTTGAGTAAAGAATTCTATTGTTATGACTTGCACATTCCCCATTTGGCTTGATCAATTTACAAACGAGTGTGTCAAAGAACTCGTAATAGCTTTTCAAAAGTTATTTGTCCCAATTGATTGTGAGACTCATTGTGAAATTCTTGTGTTGTGATGCCTTGTGTGGTAAGGTTGTACTTAGTTCTTGTATGCATGTGTTGTCTAGAAATTGCCCCCAATGTAATTCAAGGCAAAATCCTAGATGGAACCGAGCTTGGAAGTTAACCTTAGGCCCTTTTTGAATAAACCACTTCACCCAAATTGACTTCCCTTTACATTGATCCTAGTAAGCCCCTTTGAGCTTGTAACTTTTCTTTGGCACCCTGTTTGATAACTTGACCTTTTTTGGAACCTAAATTTTTCCACCCATCCTCCCTAATGGCTCAAAAGTTAAATGTAGGCTAAAATTCTAAGTTTGAGGAGTAGTAGGGAAATGAAATGATAACATAGGGAAAACATAAGTTTGGGGGGTACATGCACCAATGAGGAGAAGAAAGGGATGTATTTCAACACATGGTAGCACCATATGCCTAAGTTGAGAATTACTTCCAAATAGTCCAATGAAATGAACAAAATCAAGAGAAAATAAGGAATTGGAGCTACCATGTGAAGGTGATAAATGGATGTCAAATGGTCAAGATTAAAAGGAAATATTGGGTTGTGAGACGGAGAAATAAGGTGAAGTCATTGTACAAAAATGTGAGCGGTGTTTTGAATAATCACAGAGCGTTAGAGAGGTTTAGAACTTGAGCCAAATGCAATCCTTACCTTAACCCTAGACAACTTCATAACCGGCAAGTCCTTAGTGATTCTGAGCTTGGTAACTCTACATTAGTGGCAAATTACATAAAGGGAAAGTCTATGGTTCAATGCGTGTGCACTCAAACTTTCTTGAGAGAGTGAGAGTCTCTTTGGTTCTCTTATAATCCCTTTTGAGTGTAAATTGCATAATTGTAATTGGGATTCTCTCTTGTAGTGAATGGCATCGCACACTTGAAAGGAATGATAAAGTGTCTATTTCAATTGAGAGGAATGAGTGAGACAAGTTATGTGGTAAATCTCGAAGCAAACCTTGAAGGTCCATGCTAATGATTTGAGAAGCTTGAAAATCATATTTTGAATGACAAATTCCCATGTTTTTGAATGAGAAATGAAGTCCTTTGATAAACCTTTTGACTTCTAAGTTTAGGATGGTTGTACCTTATTTCGATCAAGTTGAGTGGTTTTGAGACTTCACAATTATTTTTTGTGTTATCTTTCTTAATTATTACATTTGTTTTGTTTGGTATAACTACCACGGTTGGGGTGGGGTAGAGGTCATTACAAACCGTGTGATTTTGAATCGTGACAATTAGAGACTAGAGTAAAGGAGTTCCAAAAAAATAATTTATAGTTGTAATGACCCTTTCGGTCATTTACGTGTTTTCACCTCCCTTTTAGTGTTAGAGCTTGCCTGTAGTATCCTCAAGTCATTTATGGCTTATTGGGACTTTTAGTTTGGTGCCTGGGTCATTTTCTTGGCCTTCATGGCCATTTCCTCATTTTAGAGCTTTAACTTTGGAAATCGTTGACTTTAGCCAACATTGTTAGGTATCGTGATCGGAATCGAATTTTGATAGTTCAATTTGCTTCGGAGCATGGACTTTGGTCTAGTTGGGCTTCTTTGGTTGACTTTGGTCAATATTCGGAGAAGACAGCCTCGAATGGAAATCTCATCAGTGTTGTTAGCTTTGGAATGCCGAGTTTGTGTTATTTAGTAGGTTGGTTCAGGTCCTAGGTGAGCCAGGCTCATTTTGGATGTTTGGTTGGCGTTAGCTAGTGTTAACTTAGGTAAGTAGTTCTTACTCCGATTTTCGAATTTATTCTTGAAATTCTTCTTTTCTCTAACTTGAGCGGGCTGTTTTGGGACCTTCCTCTTGGCTAAATTCGCTCAATTTTGGATCATGCTCTCTTGGTATTCTTGTTCATCGTGTTTCTTTTCATTTCTGATTCTGAATTGTGGGCCCCGCAGGCTCACTTTTGACCTGATTTTGACCCAGCTATTATTATGGAAATACAAGTATCATTAGTCTTGTTTTAATCCATAGATTATGTTCTTCATAGTGTTTTCATGAATTGGACCTTCTCAGAGCAGTTCGAGCTTGGATGACGTCGTTCCGGCAGCTAGTCATCGGACGACGGGTAGGTTATGGTTTTCCCTACCTAGAATCTACGTATATAGGTTATAACTATATTAATTAGCATCCTTGGTTTGGTTTTCTAAGTTGGTACCCTCAGACCTTGTCCGCTCTTCTATCCGTTTATTTCATAGGTTGTTTCTAGTATTCGTGGGAATATTGTATTGTTAACCTTGTGGCCCCGTGTGGCCTTGTATATTCCTCTGGACAATAGACGGTGGGATATTGGGAATTTTTGTGAGTACCAGACATCATGATATTACTATAGGCTCGTGATCTATGTTGTAGAGCTGATTGTCCCTGTGAAATGCCGATAGGAATGTTTCTCAGCCATTTTGGGCTAATCTATTATTTGTGAGATTATCATTCATGTAAAAGGTTTTCTCTGCATGTTTTACTACATTTTTGGCTTCGATCCTACTAAAAACATTTTTTAAACTCTGCATGGACCCGAAGGCCCATTTTTGGTAAAATGATTATGGAAAGGGTTTTTGGTACTGACTTTTATGAAAATTCTTAGAGTAGAGGGGATATTACCATGACTTCATCACTAGTTTTCATACTGATACTAGGCTCGGCTATGTCGTAGCACTAGATATGATTTTCTATGAATTTAAACCCGGACACTTGTCGGGCACCCTATTTCAAGAATTTTGAGACTTGATTACTGCTTTAGACCTGAATACACTTCGGGCACCCTTATGAGGGTTTGAGATCACTGCTACTATTTTTAACTTGGTTTGATTCTGGTCACATACTTCGAGGGGCTTATTAATGAGCTATACTTGAGGTTTCGCAGTTTGTATGTGGTCTATCAGTAAACCTCTATGGACCCTATCATTCCTGGGCCAATGGGTAAAGGCCGACGAGTGTGCAAGGAGGAGAGAGTACACTATAGTAGAGGTACTCAGGTGCACCTTCCATTGATCCTGCCTCTATTGAGACTTTTAGGTACAGGAGGGGGTAACATACGGGTTGCTATCACACTGGATTCATCATATCATCATCATAATACATATTTTATTTGGATTCCACCCTTGTTTATTGTGTTCTCAGTGTACGCTCCGGTTGTATAGGTGGTCAGAGTATTTTTTTTCACTTATTTGCATTCCTCGATTGTATGGGTGGCCATTGGGACTGTAGATAAATTATATTACTCCTTTTGTTTCATAGAGATTGTTATGACCTTCGCTTTCAGGTGGATTAGAGGTTTTGGCCTGTTGAGGGGCTAGTGGGTCCAATATTATTGAGGCACTATCTATATGTCCTTCTGAGCGGTTGTGCGTTATCAGATGTTATTATTTATTGTGGATTTTGATTAGTGGATATCGATTCTTTGTGGCTTAGTTATTCAATCCTAGGGTTTCACCTGAGAGACTGCTTTCTGTCTATGCTTATCTTGTAGTTGGGTTTAGCATGATATTTTTCGTATATTGCTTCTAGCTTGAATATGTTGGCATGAATCCCTTCTTTCCCTTTTTACTTTAGGTTACCAGTATAATGTCGTTCTCTTTAAATTATCTCTATTTATATACTATTGTCGCATGGGTCCCAGGTGCGTTCTTCTTTCTTTAACCTTGTTTATGTGTTATATATATCCTCTATGCTAGCATTGTATGCTTATAACTCTTGATTTACTATTCACCATGCTAGTTTCCATGTGCCTTCATTATTGCTTCAGTGACTATTTCTTTGCTATCTGCGATATTACTATTTTTATATCTTATATGCGCTCAGTAGGACGATGATGCAAACTGGGTACCCATTGCTTAGCAATTGGTGCTCATATTACACTTTTGCATTCTTTAGGTGCAGATATTTGTGTGATCTTTTGCCATTGATCGCGTAGAGACTCATGCAGCTTGGGATATTCAAGACTAGGGTGAGCGCCTGACGACCGGGTGTTGACCACATCTCATCTTTTGGCACTGTTACGCTTTGTACTTTTAGAGAGTTGTATATCTTATTTTGTTACTTCTAGCAGTTGTATTCCATTAGAAGCTTCTGTACTATCGATACCAAGTCTTGAGGTTGGTGTAGTTTCCTCGTATTTATTTATATTCAGGTTGTTTCTTCCGCGTTGCCTTTACTTGTATCTACTTCCACTTATTTTTACTTAATGTGCATATTAGTTAGGTTGTAGCCCGTTACTAATAATTCTGGTCTACGGAAACTGGTTCGCCTATTGGGGGTTGTAGGTGCCATTATTACCTGAGAAATCAGGTCATGATAGCTTAGTATTAGAGCTCTAGATTCACCGTTGTCATGGTACAGAAGACAGTGTCTATGTAGAGTCTCGCAGATCGATACGATGATGTTTGTATCCTATTTGCAGGAGGCTACAGGGCATTATTAGGAAAAGTTGCATATTCTTGGCTCCTTATCGTGAGTTACTAGATCTATTGACTTCTAAACTTTGCTTGTTTCATTCCTTCTCAGATTCCTAAGACAAGTGTGACAATGGGTGATGTCGAGGCTTATATGCTTGTTGCTTCAGTGGTTTAGTCAGTGTCATGATATCACAGTGGGAGTATACCACATCAGTTAGGGGTCTTGGGTCCAACCCAACCTCCGATTGGATTTATGCCTATAGAAGTTCCTCAGGACACCATGGCTAGGACTCCAAGTCTTTCAATGGGTGTTTCAGTACATCAGGTTAGGGAATTATCTGGTTCTTTGAGCAGTGTTTCAGTTAGGGTTGAGCCTTCAGTTCTTTAGCAGGGTTGTATGTCAGTATTTGAGTATAAGGCGAGGTTTCACGAGATGGTTAGGCATACTACTAAGGCTGTGCCATCGGAGTTTGATAGGGTTTAGAGCTTTGTTGGGGTTGGATTTCACTTCTCTGTTTGGCAACCGAGCACCTGGATACAGCTGGGATGACCTTCTTTCAGGTAGTTGATCATGCTTAGGTGTTGAGGGTTTGTGTCATGAGGCATATGGAGGTAGTAGTAAGAAGCATTATTGTCAGGATAGTTTTCGAGGTTCTCATACTCGAGGTAGGGGATCCACTAGATCTCGCTTTTTTTGCTTTCTATCTAGCAGACCAGTTTTAGTTGCTCCACAAGTTCTAATGGGTGGTTTTGTAGGGCATGTTGAGCAGAGTAGACATGGTATGAGTCAGGTTCTTCAAGGTTTTCATTCAGCGTGTGTAGGATGTGGTGGCCAATCAAGTTTAGTGAGACCTTCCCATTGTAATTCATTCAGTAGGAATTGATTTCAGTGTGGTCAGCATAGCCACTGCGTTAGGGATTGTCCCACGATCACACATCCCAGTCGGCATGGTTGTTATGATTGTGAAGTGATTGGTGATTATTCTAGAGATTGTCCCCTGCAAGGGATGGTTGAGCCTTCAGTATCGACTTCTCAAACTAGTGGTAGACACCATCAGTCTGATGCCCTCCTTGATGGGCCAGAGGTAGACGTTCTCGATATCATTACTCCAGGTATGGCTTTTGTTACCTTCACCTAGTGATAATACTGCTCGCGTTGTGATTCTTTTCCCTTTTTCATGTATTTGTTTATATGCCTGCCTGCTAGTTGTTTAGTTTTTTTACTGTTTAAGTTGTAGTTCTATTCATGTGTTTATCGATAGATCAATTATTTTTAGTAGTGGATGGGGTAAGTTGTCCTTGGGAGGTGATTACCCAGAGTTGTAGTTGCGGGTAGGTCTGATTAGCCTCGTTTCTAATTTCATTGCGGTTCTTGACCTTATTTGAGTCTTCCTTTTCTAGCGGTCCCAGATGGTTATTTCCTAGGTTGTTATCTCCCGTTGGCTAGAGGTCCTTGTATTAGTTCGATGTCATACTGGTGGTTTGTGCTGGAGATTGAGGTTTTGTATTAGGTTTAGTTGTATTGGTTATGCTAGTGAGCATTGGTCGGTTTTTCTTTTCTTGGGTGATTAGAGTTGACTTTTTTTTGTTTGGTTGGTTTAGGAGATTAGTAGGTTCGGGTTGCTTTCTTTTTTCTTTTGCTCAAGCCCGGTACGAGATGTTCTCATTTGTTTTCCCCAGTCCCTGTTGGAATGAGTTTTGATCATAGTACTCTGGTTGAGTTTTTAATTATGGCAGTGTGGTCAAGTTTTGGATTTAGCATTGTGGCTAAGTGTTGAATGTAGCATCGTGGTGGCGTTATACTCATAGCATTTTGGGTAAGTTGGGCATTCAGCCCATTCTCCTCCTTCCTTATTTAATATTAACAATATAGATATGGGAGCTAAGGGAATAGCTCCAGGTTTTATTTGAAAAGGAGTTTGTGAAGTTCAGTGTATGCTAAGAAAGGTTTCGTTTAGTTCAAAAAGGAGGGAGATGGCTCCTTTATATATATATATATATATATATATATATATATATATATATGTTTTAGTAGATGACTGCGGTAATTACTAAGGGTTTGCTTTGGCTTGTGTATTGGTGACTTGCTTCGACCAAATACAAATTACAATGGCATTGCCTTAGATGAATTCGAGGTCAGATCCCTTCTAGTATGAGATAGAGGTAGTGGTCATTTTCAGTACTACCATTGGGAGCTTGTTGCATCGACTGTGGTTTCCTTGTTATATTATGTGGGGGACCCAAGTTTTAGTAGGATCTACGGATTAGGCAACTTGTATAATTAGAGCCTAGCTGGGGTCGGTTCCTAAGTGTTCATCGATAGCGTATGCGTCTACTCATGGGTTTGACAGAAGCATGATTGGTAAACTAGTTATGTGTTTCAGAATCATGTCTTAGCAGACTACTTTGGGTGGTTTGTGCGAGTTTCTCTTTGGTTGCAGCATCCTGGGGCTGGGAGGCAATGGATGCGGGCAACTTGGCTTTTTTACTTTGGTTTTGGAGTAGTTGTTAGCCTTGGACACCCAGTCCTTGGCTAACCATTAGTTTAAGCTGGACATTCAAAATTTCAGTGGTGTTCTTAATAGTATGAGGTTCCTTCTACCTTGGTTGGATAAACTCAGTGCGTAAGTTTGAGAATCAGTAGTGGTGTATGCTATATGTGATCAGGATGTGCGGGTTGAGGTTATCGAGGCTATTTTGAGTTCTAATGATACTTGAGACTGGTGGTCACTCTTGTTTTGCTGAGGGTCAAAAGCTCAACTAGTTGATTCTTCAGGGGTTGTCTTTGTGTGAGGCTCTAGCATTGGTTAGACTCCGCTAATGTGGGAAAGGATTTGTAGTGTACGAGTACAGTAGACCAAATGTTTTTTAGCCAAAAGGGTGAGTTAAAGGTTTATGCAAAATTTTGATAACTAGATGGAGACCTTGGGCATTAGACATCTTTCCTTTGCCTACACTGTGTTTGACCTGAATTTCGCGGCATTGTGGACTTATTTTTGAGTTGAGACTAGTACGGTGATCTTAAATTTGAGTGATGTTTGAGTTATAGTAGCAGTAGCGGTACTTCTAGAGCTTGGAGCTTGATTGTTTGCTACGGACTTCGTGGTAGGCTTACCATACTCCTTGCAGGGTCTTGGTCCTGATTTGGGTCTTTTGGGTAGGTTGCCCTAATTCATTCATTTTCTGTTGAATCAGACTTGGCACAGTTCAGCGAGGTTGGCTTGGTTCGACAGTTGGGAGATTTCTTCATTGACAATGGGTGTTCATTCATGCCTTTCCAAACCCTGGTGTATGGATTTCGTTTGAGCTTCAATGGTTGGTTAAGTTGAGTTCTGGCATCAAGATTGATCCTAGTAAAAGCACTCGTTCATTGGTTGATGGTCAGTCGGGTAAGGGTACCCCAGTTTTTGAGGATAGTAGACTATAGCTTGACCTGGATAGAGTCTGGGTATAAAGGTGACCTCATTCGAGGTTGAGTGTAGCAAGAACTATGGATCTACAGTATGTCAGTTGATGTTTCAAGAGTGTATCAAGTGTTTGACTTATATGAAGCTTCATGATAATGGTGCAAAGGGGTTCATGTCAGAATAAAGGGTTTTGCGGATCAACGAGTTACTGTATTAGAGTTTTGGTTGGTGACTTTGTGGGTGATTTTGGTTGTGGTATCAAGGATTTGAGTTCTCTGTGTTGAACGCCTTGGTTCTCTGGTTATTATGTTGTGTCGGTGCTTCCTATTAAGATTCTAGAAGTTCGGCTTGATTGATAAGCCTTTGGAGTTTTCAAGTTAAGGGTTGGAATATAGCTTGTCTAGTGAGGAGTGAAGGCTTGTTTGCGGTTCTTTAGTTCCATTCTGTTGGGTGTCATCCGGTAGGGGAGGCTACCTGGGTTGTCCAAGAGAGTAGCATAGGCTTTGTATCCACATTTCTTGATTCCTTGTTGTTTCCTTCTTTCTTGACTTTCAAGGATGAAAGTCATTTTTAGTATTGGATGATGTAATGACCCTTCCAGTCATTTACACAGTTTCGCCTCCCATGTACTGTTAGAGCTTGCCTATAGCGGCCCCAAGTAATTTATAACTTGTTGGGAACGACGGTTCGGTGCTCGGGCTGTTTGCTTGGCCTTTTTTGTAGGGCCTCGAGAAAATTCTGAATACAAGTTTATTTCTTTAAACAAACTTATCGTGTAATCTATAAAGAATTATGTGGATATATCTTAAGGAAAATGGTAGTGTGGATATAAAATTATGGTTCATATATTTGTATATTTAGTTGGTAGTGGGGTCCACCTTTTCTCTTCCTAATATATTAAGCAAAATGACCAACTAAGGGATAAATATGTAAAAGGTGGTGTATTTATTTTGTGTGGGGCCAGCCCTTTATTAATTAGAAAAAGAAAAAAAGAAGAAGGAAAGGAGTGTTAGATAGTACTAGTACAAAAGGAAAAATGGAACTAAGAAAAGTCAAGTAAGGAGGAGTTGGGAAAAACGTACAGTAGCTATACTTGGAAAAAAATGAAAACTTTTGCCCTCTTTCTTCTTGAGAAAAACTGGCAACACTTAGTACTAGTGCTCAATTCTTTGGTTCCTCTTTCTTCTTTCCAAATCCATTAAAGGAGAACATGGAGTAAGGAGGTGATTTAAAAGGGGGGAAAACTTATATCCCCATCTACAAGAAGCTCAGAAATTAAGTGAATTTTGGTACCAAATTCAAGGAATCTTCAAGACCTAAAGTTGGATTTGATTTTGAAGAGGTAAATTCTTTACCCCACTTTTGAGAATGATTATGAATAAGTATTTGGGAATATTTAATTTTATTTTTTATTAGTTTTTAAAGTGGGTCTTGATTATTGGGGTTTTTAAAGGAGGGGAAAATAAAGAATTCAGTTCAAGTATTAATAAGGGAATTTGATTAAACCTTTGGCATAAGTGAAAAATATTGGAATGAACTATTACGCGAATCTACGGGTTATTGATGGATATATATATGTTTTGTGTATGTAGTTGATTGGGTTGGTTGCATAAAGACTACCTAGGTGTGTTAAGTTATTTGGAACTCACGGTACTACTATTAGCTTGGGAAGCATTTAAGGTATGTTAAGCTAAAACTCTCTTTGCCGTAAGGCACCACCCTACGTCATATGTTCCTTCTATAATGGGTCAAATGGCTCACATGAAAAGGGAAAACAAGATCTTTGGTTATGTTATGTGTCGTTCCATTGTTTAATTATTAAAACCTATATGTACTCTTATTACTCCCTTCGCGTCAACTTTCTTAATATTTCACATGTTCATAAGTTTCTTTTGTTGAAATCCTTAGAATTCACCTTATATGGTCTTATATATATCCCACACATTATAAATGAAATAAATGGCCATAGGATAATTACACTTGCTTAGGTAGTAACCTATTCGATATAGCCATAAGTTAAAGTGAGAACTAGTATTTGGATAATGATATTATATTGGGTAAGTTAGGTATCATATAGAGATCTTACTTGAATAGTTGAATGATTGTTATCATAAATTATATGTCATAGTCCTTTAAGGTCATTACTTGATATAAGTTATAAAAGTTAGCGACAGAAGGGTATTCATAGGTTTCACTTGATATACTCGTGCGTTGTTGTTCTGTGCACAGGATTGAGACCAGACCCTTATAGTGAGCCCAAATATTGTGGCATACCCGCCCTTGTGGTATTATTTGTATTTTTAGTTACATACCAAAAGAGGTACCAATTCCATAATCAAGTTCAAGGGGCCTGCTAAAAGACATGCCACTTTAGAGTGGTTTGACTCAGCTGAAATGTCATGCACTAGTTTATTCTGACTCGAGCCAATACATGGCATATGTGGCCTGCAGGCAGACCCTTATAGTGAGACCTCAAAGGGGCGTACATCATATTAGACAGTGATTATAGTTATGTGTATAAAATCATAGCAATAAGTACTTGAGCAACATATGCTTTACAGGTGACTTGGATCGCCTTCGGTAGCCATCACATGATCATTTGTATTAAATATAGTGTAATTTCACCTAGGCAAGACATAGGGGCTATATTATAATGAACGGTTCTTTGAACGTTATATGAAGAACAATAAGGTTGGTGTATAGGTTACAGTTTCATATTGTACATCTATTACTTGTATGCTCATAATTCTTTCGTTTTGACACTTGATTCATATAAGCTTCCATATCTGTCTACTTGTTAATATGTCTGCTTTATGTACCAGTACATGTTGTATATGTACTGATATCCCTACATTTGGGGCACTGTATTTTCTTATAAATACAGGCTCGCTTGAGGGACAATGTTTCTGCTGCTGCCCTGAATAGGGATTTGGATATAGCAAGGATCATGGCATATGCTCAACACTTAGATGAGGATCGGTGTAATCGTGAAATAGATGACGAGAGGGAACAAAACAAGATAGCTAGGGTGGTTGGCTAGTAACAGGGGAGCAGTGGAGCTTCCACCAGTAGAGGGCCACCTAGGCAGACTCAGTCGGCGACATGCTTCACAGCTAGTGCTCCAGCTCGATTTTTGAGATATAGACATGAGAAGGGTCAGACTTATAGGGCACCAGGCGCATGTCCTCAGAGGGATACTAGTCTGGGATTACCACCTCGATCTACATGCAGACAGTATGGCCGAGCACAAAGAGGAGAGTGTCGGCGTGGTTCAAATGCATGTTATTGGTTTGGTATAGAAGGTCATATGGTACGAGATTGTCCACGGCTCAGAGATAAGGCGAGAGGTGATAGATCACAACTTACAAGGTCCGCATAAGACTCATCATCATTAGCACCTTCTTCTTCTCGCGGTCCTCAGGCACCAGCAGGTAGAGGATCCGGTAGAGGTAAAGGGATTGGTTCTAGTGCTGGCCCAAATCGTGTGTATGGACTAGTCGGTTGGCGAGATTCAGAGTCATCCCCAGACGTGGTCACAAGTACTCTATCCATATTCTTATATGATGTATATGCTTTAATAGACCCAGGAGCTACCCTATCATACGTTACTCCATTTATTGATAAAAAGTTCAAAATAGAGACAGAGTTGTTACATGAACCATTCACGGTGTCGACTCTAGTAGGAGAGTCTATCATAGCTATGTGGGTCTATTATTATTATGTAGTGACCATATGTGTCCGCGATACATTGGCTAATCTAATTGAACTTGAAATGGTCGACTTTGACGTTATCATGGGTATGGATTGGCTATCCTCTTATTATGCTATAGTTGATTGCCGGGCTAAGATCGCCCAATTATATTTCCTGGGCAAGCCTGTCTAGGAAGTGAAGGGTAATACTATGATGCCTAAAGAATGGTTTATTTCCTATCATAAGGCACGAAAGCTCATTGCAAAAGGGTGTTTATATCACCTTATCCAAGTAAGAAACCTTGAAACTTAGAAACAGGTGCCAACTCTTCAGTCAGTACCAGTGGTGAATGAGTATCTAGATATATTTCCTGATGAACTTCCTGGATTATCTCCCGTGAGAGAAATTGACTTTGGTATTTATGTAGATCCCGGTACTCAATCGATATCAATTCCACCTTATAGAATGGCGTCTGCAGAGTTGAATGAGCTAAAGGAGAAGTTGAAAGACTTGATTGATAAAGGCTTTATCTGACCTAGTATATCACCTTGGGGTGCCCAGTGCTATTTGTACGTATGAAAGATGGCACATTGAGAATGTGTATAGACTATAGGCAGCTAAATAAAGCGACAATCAAGAATAAGTGTCCTCTTCCCATGTTTTATTTGATCAGCTACAAGGATCTAAGTGCTTTTCAAAGATAGATTTGAGGTTCGGTTATCACCAACTGAGGATATGTGAAGTATATATTCCCAAAACAACTTTTCGGATAAGATATGGGCACTTCGAGTTCCTTGTTATGTCATTTGGACTAACAAATTCCCGAGCAACCTTCATGGATATGATGAATAAGGTCTTCAAACCGTCCCTTGATATGTACATGATTGTATTTATAGATGACATCTTGGTATATTCACGTGATAAAGTAGAGCATGCAAATCATTTGAGATCAGTGCTACAGACACTCAGAGAACAATAGTTATATTCTAAGTTTTCTAAGTTCGAGTTCTAGTTAAGATCAGTAGTCTTTCTTGGCCATGTGGTATCTGGAGAAGGCATCAGAGTGGACTTTCAGAAGATAGAGCCTATGAAAAATTGGCCTCGACCAACCACTCCCACAGAGATGCGCAGTTTCTTGGGGTTACCCGGTTACTACAGAAGATTTGTGGAGGACTTTTCCTCTATTTCTGCCCCATTAACTAAACTGACGCAGAAATCAGCTAAGTTCCAATGGTTAGATGCTTGTGAAAGAAGTTTCTAAGAGTTGAAAAATAGATTTACTACAGCACCAGTATTGACCTTACCAGAGGGCACGGAAGGATATGTTGTATATTATGATGATTCAGGTGTTGTCCTTGGTTGCGTCCTGATGCACCATGGAAAAGTTATAGCATATGGCTCCCGACAGTTGAAAAAGCATGAACAAAATTACCCCACCCATGATTTGGAGCTTGCAGAAGTTGTGTTTGCACTTAAAATATGGCGTCACTATTCATATGGGGTGGATTTTGATGTCTTCACGGACCATAAGAGTCTTCAATATCTAATGAAGTAGAAAGAGTTGAATCTAAGGCATAGGAGGTGGCTAGAGCTGCTGAAGGACTATGATGTCGATATTCTTTACCACCCAGGTAAGGGTAATATTATAGCCGATGCTCTCAGTCGACTATTTATGAGTAGCCTGGCATATTTGTCACCTTCTCAGTGTGAGGTAGCTAGAGATGTTCATAAATTAGCTAGCCTAGGAGTTCGACTCATGGATTCTAAAGATGGCGGTGTTGTAGTAGTGAATACGGCAGAGTCGTCTTTAGTAGCATTGGTTAAAGAGACGTAGTATGACGATCCCTTATTGCTTTAATATAAAGAAGGAATTCGACAACATCGGGTTACAACTTTTGAGCTAGCAAGAGATGGCACTTTGAGATGTCAAGGTAGACTATGCGTACCTTATGTAAGTGGCTTGAGACAATAGATTATGGCAGAGGCACATTGTTCTCGTTACTCAATCCATTCGGGCTCTACGAAGATGTATCATGACCTTAAAAAGGTCTACTGGTGGAATGATATAAAGAATTATATAGAAGAATATGTACCACAGTGCTCCAATTGCCAGCAAGTGAAAGCAGAGCATCAAAGGCCCGGCGGCCTAGCTCAGACCATAAGTATTCCAGTATAGAAATAGGAGGCTATTAACATGGATTTCGTCATAGGTTTGCCTTCTTCTTTTCGAAGACATGACTCCATTTGGGTAATAGTTGATCGACTGACAAAATCATCTTATTTCTTGCTTGTTAAATCCACAAACACATCTAAAGATTATGCTAAGTTATACATAAAAGAGATTGTTCGCTTACACGGGACCCCAGTGTCTATTATTTCAGATAGAGGTGCCCAATTTACAGCTCATTTTTGGAGTTTTCCAAAAGAGGCCTAGGCACACAAGTGAATCTTAGCACTGCATTTCATCCACAGACCGACGGTCAAGCCGAGCACACCATTCAGACGCTCAATGATATATTGAGAGCATGTGTGCTTGATTTTAAAGGTAACTGGGATGATCATTTGCCTCTAATAGAGTTTGGCTATAATAACAACTATCACTCCAGTATTGGCATGGCTCCATTTGAAGCTTTGTATGAAAGATGATACAGATCGCCTATCGGGTGGTTCAAAGTAGGTGAGACACAAATATTAGGACCAGATCTAGTCCATCAAGCTATTCAGAAGGTCAAGTTGATACAAGGGCAGTTGAGGACTGCTCAGAGTCGACAAAAATCATTTACAGATGTACGACGTAGGGATTTGGAGTTTCAGATTGATGATTTGGAATTCGGGAAGGTGTCACCTATGAAAGGCGTTATGCGATTTGAGAAGAAAGGTAAGCTAAGTCCAAGGTATATTGGACCTTACAGAGTTATACGCTGAATTATCCATTAGCTTATGAGGTAGAATTATCTCCAGAGCTATCTGCAGTGCATACGGTCTTTCGTGTGTCTATGTTGCGCAAATGTTTAGGAGAACCTTCCCATGTCATCCCTTCAGAGGATATCGAGCTTGTAGGAGACTTATCATATGAGGAAGTTGTTGTGGCTATATTGGATAGACATGTTAGAAGGTTAAGAAGTAAACACATAGCTTTAGTTAAAGTACTTTGGAGAAACCAGAACATATAAAAAGCTACGTGGGAAGCAGAAGCTGATATGAACACTAAATATCCATACGTGTTCCAAGAACCATTGAAAGATCCTTCAACTGTTTATTTCTTTTATATGATTGATAGTCTCTATTGTATTTTTTTGTTATTATCTGACTCTCTCATTATACATTTAGGTATTTGATGTATACTTATGATTCTAGAGACTTGCGTGGGTGCAACTTCCAGATGCAGAGTATAAGGTAAGTTACAGTATTGGTTATGACTATTATTTGACTATAAGGCCAAACAGAGCCTCGTGCAGTATCTGTTGAGTATTGAATCTGATGTGACACTTGGTGAAGCTTAGTTGTATGTATTCTGGCTTACTGATAAGTTTACGATAGGCCTATTTACAAAGGAAACTTTGCCGAAATTTCTGGAAATTTTGAGAGTTAGCCTAATTTTAAGGCCCTATGATGAAAAAGGTGAAGTAGAAAATGATTTGGTGATCTCATGGATAAATATGGAACTTAAAGTAAGCTATAATCATCATTCGAGGACGAATGATCCTAAGTGGGGAAGATTGTAGGGCCTCGAGAAAATTCTGAATACAAGTTTATTGCTTTAAACAAACTTATCGTGCAATCTATAAAGAATTATGTGGATATATCTTAAGGATAATAGTAATGTGGATATATAATTACTGTGCATATAATTGTATATTTATTTGCTAGTGGGGGGCACCTTTTCTCTTCCTAATATATTGAGCAAAATGACCACGCAAGGAATAAATATGTAAAAGGTGGTGTATTTATTTTGTGTGGGGCCATACCTTTATTAACTAGAAAAAGTAAAAAAGAAGAAGGAAAGGAATTTTAGATAGTACTAGTACAAAAGGAAAAGGGGAACTAAGAAAAGTCAAGTAAGGAGGAGTTGGGAAAAACGTACATTAGCTGTACTTGGGAAAAACATGGAAACTTTTGCCCTCTTTCTTCTTGAGAAAAACTGGCAACAATACTTAGTACTAGTGCTCACTTATTTGGTTCCTCTTTCTTATTTCCAACTACATTAAAGGAGAACTTGGAGTAAGGAGGCGATTTAAAAGAGGGAAAAAATATATCCTCATCTACAAGAAGCTCAGAAATTAAGTGAATTTTGGTACCAAATTCAAGGAATCTTCTAGACCTAAAGTTGAAATTTGATTTTGAAGAGGTAAATTCTTTACCCCACTTTTGAGCATGATTATGAATAAGTATTTGGGAATATTTAATTTTAATTTTTATTAGTTCTTAAAGTGGGTCTTGATTATTGGGGTTCTTAAAGGAGGGGAAAATAAATAATTCAATTCAAGTATTATTAAGGGAATTTGATTAAACCTTGGGCATAAGTGAAAAATATTGGAATGAATTGTTAGGTGAATCTACGGGTTATTGATGGATATATATATATATATATATAATTTGTGTATGTAGTTGATTGGGTTGGTTGCATAAAGACTACCGAGGTGTGTTATGTTATTTGGAACTCGCGGTACTACTATTAGCTTGGGAAGCATTTAAGGTATGTGAAGCTAAAACTCCCTTCGCCATAAGGCACCACGCTACGTCATATGTTCCTTCTATAAAGGGTCAAATAGCTTACATGAAAAAGGAAAACAAGATCTTTGGTTATGTTATGTGCCATTCCATTGTTTAATTATTAAAACCTATACATACTCTTATTACTCCCTTCGCGTCAACTTTCTTAATATTTCACATGATCGTAAGTGTCTTTTCTTGAAATCCTTAGAATTCACCTGATATGATCTTATATATATGTCACGCATTATAAATGAAATAAATAGCCATAGCATAATTACACTTGCTTAGGTGGTAACCTATTCGATATAGCCATAAGTTAAAGTGAGAACTAGTATTTGGATAATGCTATTATATTCGGTAAGTTAGGTATTATATAGAGATCTTACTTGAATAGTTGAATGATTGT
Source organism: Jaltomata sinuosa (assembly GCA_003996215.1). Lineage (NCBI taxonomy): Eukaryota > Viridiplantae > Streptophyta > Magnoliopsida > Solanales > Solanaceae > Jaltomata > Jaltomata sinuosa. The sequence goes on along the minus strand of QJPP01001036.1, from coordinate 295,941 downwards.
TATCGTAAATTATATGTCATAGGCCTTTAAGGGCATTACTTGATAAAAGTTATCAATATGAGGGTATTCATAAGTTTTACTTGACATACTCGTGCAACGCTGTTCTCTGCACAAGATTTAGACCAGACCCTTATAGTGAGCCTAAACATTTGTGCGTACATGCCTTGTGGCATTATTTATATTTGGAGTCAGCTGAAACATCATGCACTAGTTTCTCCGGACTCGAGCCAATACATGGCATATGTGGCTTGTGGGCAGACCCTTATAGTGAGACCTCAAAGGGGCATACCTCATATTAGACTGCAATTATAGTTATGTGTATAAAATCATAACAATAAGTACTTGAGCAACATATGCTTTACACGTGACTTGGATCGCCTTTGGTAGGCCATCACATGATCATTTGTATTAAATATAGTGTAAGTTCACTTAGGCATTCCATAGGGGCTATATTATAATGAACGTTATATGAAGAATAATAAGGTTGGTGTATAGGTTGCAGTTTCATATCGTACATCTATTAATCGTATGCTCATAATTCTTTCATTTTGACACTTGATTCATATGAGCTTCCATATCTGTCTACTTGTTATTATGTCTTCTTTACATACCAGTACATGTTATTATGTTCAGGGCACTGTATTTTCTTATAAATACAGGCTCAGGTTCACAAGGGAGAAGACATCTGCGTTAGGTTCTTTTGCTACCTTCAGCTTATATTTTGTTGAGCTTCATCTCCATTTGGAGCCAGTATGTGTATAGGTCTCTAGTTGGGTATGTCGGGGCCTGTCCTGACTGGTTATTAGTAGTATAGTATGTTGTACTCTTTAGAGGCTTCCTAGACATTATCTAGTGTCGTATTGTACATTTTTTATTCAAATGACTCTATGGTATATATATATGCAGCACGTGCTAGTTTTTAGGTCGTTTATTAGTTGGTGACTTCATATCAGTCATAAATTACTCGTATCAGGTGGCCATACGATTCTTGTCCGCCTCTCTATTATGGAGTGTGACATTTATGGCCGTTTTCTTATTTTAGAGCTTTAACTTTGGAAATCATTGACTTTAGTAAAAATTCTTAGCTATCGTGCTCGAAATCAGATTTTGATAGTTCCATTAGATCTGGATCATGGACTTTTGTTTGGGTTGACTTTCGGTTGGATTCGGAAGTTATTGAGCTAGGAATTCTCTCTCGTTTTGTGTTTTTAGGCCAGTTGGGCTTGTTTGGTTAACTTTGGTCAACATTCAGAGAAGACAACATTGGATGGAAATTCAATCACTGTTGTTAGCTCCAAAATGCCTAGTTTGTGTTAGTTAGTTGGTTGGTTCAAGTATCGAGTGAGCCAGGCTCATTTTGGATGTTTGGTTCGCGTTATCTAGTGTTGACTTAGGTTAACATTCCTACGAACTGACCTTGTATCAAAGTTTCATCGATTCCATTGAGTTCAGAATGTCTTTTTTACCCTAATAGCATTGTTGGATTTTGAGTATCGGGTTCCGATTGTGCCCGGAATGTCCCGTAGAAGTTTGAGTTTTTGTTGGTTTTTGTTGCAGACCTGTCCTTCAGCGCCAGTGGCACCTCGACAGCATGATTGCGCTAGCCTGTACATGCCATCAGCGTCGATAGCACCATGCCAGTGCCTCAGCGCCTGGCCTCCTCCTGCGCGATGGTGCTGCTTTAGCGCCAATGGCACTGACCAGTGTTCAGCAGCTATAAATTTTTCTCCCTTCATTTTTCCAGCCTTGTTCCTCATAGCTTCACCACACCAAATTGATAATTCTCTCTACCAAAAATCTACCATCAATTCTATGCTAGGGGAATTTATTTAGTTGACGGATTTTATCATTCCCTCGTCACTTGGTAAGTTTCTCCTTACCCAAAGTTGCTTCTTCTCCATTGTTACAAACCTCCATTGTTCTTGATTCTTAAAGCTTGGAAATTCCTTGTAGAATCTGTTCTTTTGTGGTTGCATGTTCGTGAGTTTGGTGATTTCACTTCCTTGGCGTGTTTCACCTCCTTGTGGTAAGTAGTTCTTCCTCCAATTTTTGATTTTATTCTTACAATTCTTCTTTAATTCTCTAACTTGAGTGGGTTGGTTTTGGCCCTTCCTCTTTACCAAATTTGCTCAATTTTGGAATATGCTCTCTTGGTATTGTTATGATCATCGTGTTTCTTTTCATTTTTGATTTTAGGTTGTGGGACCTACGGGCTCGCTTTTGACCCGAATTTCGACATGACTATTATTATAGCAATACGGGTATCATTAGTCTTGTTATGCATAAATTATGTTCTTGATAGTGTTTTCACGAATTGGACCTTCTCTGAGTAGTTCGAGCTTGGATGACATTGTTTTGGCAGCTAGTCATCGAACGACAAGTAGGTTAGGGTTTTCCCTGCCTAGACTCTATGTATATAAGCTATAGCTGCATTAATTAGCATCCTTGGGTTGGTTATCTAGGTCGGTATTCTCAGACCTTATTCGTCTCTTCTGTCCATTTATTTCATATGTTGTTTGTTGTATTCGTGGTAATGTTGTACAGTTACCCTTGTGACCCTGTGTGGCCTTGTATATGCCTCTGGACTATAGAAGGTGGGATATCGGGAATGTCTGCGAGTTCCGGACATCATGATATTACTGTAGGCTGGTTATTTATGTTATAGAGTTGATTGTGCCTGTGCATGGCCGATAGGAATGTTTGTGAGCCATTTTAGTCTAATTTATTATTTGTGAGCATATCATTCATATAAAAGGTTTTCCCTACATGTTTTACTATTGTTTTGGTTTCGGGCATACTTCAAACATTTTCTAAACTCCGCATGGCCCCGAGGGCCCATTTTCGGTAAAATGATTATGGAAAGGGTTTTTGGTACTGACTTTTATGAAAATTCTTAGAGTAGAGGGGATATTATGATTACTTCATCACTGGTTTTCAAGTTGTGTGGCAAATCTCGAGGAAAACCTTGAAGGTCCATGCCAATGATTTGAGAAGCTTGAAAATCTTATTTTGAATGACAAATTCCCATGTTTTTTAATGAGAAATGAAGTCCTTTTGATAAACGTTTTGAAATAAGAAATTGTCTTGAGAATATGATGGTCCAAATTGAGATGAGCATTCTACTTATGACTTCTAAGTCTAGGATGGTTATACCTTATTTTGATCTAGTTGAGTGGTTTTGAGACTTCACAATTATTATTTGTGTTATCTTTGTTAATTATTAAATTTGTTTCATTTGGTATACCTACCATGGTTGGGGTGGGGTAGAGCTCATCACAAACCATGTGATTTTGAATCGTGACAATTAGAGACTAGAGTAAAGGAATTCTTGAAAAATAATTTATAGTTGTAATGACCCTATCGGTCATTTACGTGTTTTCACCTCCCTTGTAGTGTTAGAGCTTGACTATAGTGGCCCCAAGTCATTTATGTCTTATTGGAACTGTTAGTTCGGTGCCCAGGCTGTTTGCTTGGCCTTCATGGACATTTCCTCATTTTACAGCTTTAACTTTGAAAATCATTGACTTTATTCAACATTGTTAGCTATCGTGCTCAGAATAGAATTCTAACACTTCTATTAGCTCTGTAGCGTGACCTTTGGTATAGGTATACCTTTGGTCAGGATCCTGGAGCTATTCAACTTGGAATTCTCTCTCATTGTGTGTTTTAAGACTAGTTGGGCTTCTTTGGTTGACTTTGGTCAACATTCCGAGAAGACGGCCTCAGATGGAAATTCCATTAGTGCTGTTAGCTTTGGAATGCCGAGTTTGTGTTAGTTAGTAAGTTGGTTTGGGTCCTGGGTAAGCCAGGCTCATTTTGGATATTTGGTTGGCGTTAGCTAGTGTTAACTTGGGTCAACATTCTTCCGAGACAACCTTGTATGGAAGTTTCATAGATTCCATTGAGCCCGGAATGCTATTTTCACTCTAATAGCATTGTTGGTTTTTGAGTATCGAGTTTCTATTATACTCGGAATGCCCCGTAGAAGTTTGAGTTTTTTGTTGGTTTTTGTTGCAGGTCGGGCCTTCAGTGCCAATGGTGCTCAGACATAGAGATCTCGTTAGCCTGTTCATGCAATCAACGTTGATGGCACTATGCCAGCACAATAGTGCTCCAGTTCTCGACCGCATGTCAGCGCGATGCCGTCCTGTTGGAGCAATGGCGCCTCAGCGCCTGGCCTTCTCCGGCATAATGGCGCTGCTTTAGCGCCAAGGGCACTGACCAGCGTCCAATAACTATAATATCTTCTCTCTTTGTTTTTCCTGCCTTGTTCCTCATAACTTCCCCACACCAAATTGATAATCCTCTCTACCGAAGTGCTCCCATGAATTCTAAGCTAAGTGAATTCATTTAGTTAACAAATTTTGTCGCACTGTCATCACTTAGTAAGTTTCTTCTTCCCCAAAGTTTATTCTTCTCCATTTTTACAAGCCTCCATTGTTCTTAATTCTTAAAGCTTGGGAATTCCTTTTAGAATATGTTGTTTTAGGGTTGCATGTTCGTGGGTTCGGTGATTTCACTTCCTTGGCGTGTTTCACCTCCTTGTGGTAAGTAGTTCTTACTCTGATTTCTGATTTTATTCTTGAAATTTTTCTTTAATTCTCTAACTTGACCGGTCTGTTTAAGGCCCTTCTTCTTGGCCAAATTACTCAATTTTGGAGCATGCTCTCTTGGTATTATTGTGATCATCGTGTTTCTTTTCTTTTATGATTTTGAGTTGTAGGTCCCGTGGGCTCGCTTTTGACCTTATTTCGACCCGTCTATTATTATAGCAATATGAGTATCGTTAGTCTTGTTTTAATGCATAGATTATGTTCTTGATAGTATTTTCATGAATTGGACCTTCTCAGAGCAGTTCGAGGTTGGACGACGTCATTCTGCCATCTAGTCATCGCACGATAGGTAGGTTATGATTTTCTCTACCTAGACTCTACATATATAGGCTATAACTACATTAATTAGCATCCTTGGGTTGGTTTTCTAAGTTGGTACCGTTTGACCTTGTCCGCCTCTTATGTCCGTTTATTTCATACGTTGTTTGTAGTATTCGTGGTAATATTGTACTGTTACCCTTGTGGCCCATGTGGCCTTGTATATGCCTCTGGATAATAGAAGATGGGATATTGGGAATGTCTGCGAGTCCTGGACATCATGATATTACTATAGGCTGGTTATCTATGTTGTAGAGATGATTGTGCCTGTGCAATGTCGAAAGGAATGTTTGTGAGCCATTTTGGGGTAATTTATTATTGCGAGTATATCATTCATGTAAAAGGTTTTCCCTACATGTTTTACTATTGTTTTGTCTTCGGGCCTACTTCAAAAAAATTCTAAACTCTGCATGGACTCGAGGGCCCATTTTTGGTAAACTAATTATTGAAAGAATTTTTGGTACTGACTTTTATGAAAATTCTTAGAGTAGAGGGGATATTACGATGACTTCATCACTGGTTTTCATACTAACACTAGGCTCGGTTGTGCCGTAGCACTAGATATGATATTATATTACTCCTTTCGTTTCATAGTGCTTGTTATAATGTTCGGTTTCAGTTGGATTAGTGGTTTTTGGCATGTTGAGTCCCTGGTTATTTGGACTTTGATTACTGAGGGGCTTGTGGTTCCTTTATTATTGAGGCATTGTCTATATGGCCTTCTGAGCGGTTGTGGGTTATCGAATGTTATTCTTTATTGTGGATTTTGATTAGTGGATCTCGATTCTTTATGGCTTAGTTATTCCATCCTAGGGTTTTACTTAAGAGACTTCTTTCTGTCTATGCTTATCTCGTACTTGGGTTTAGCATGATATTGTTCGTATATTGCTTCTAGCTTGAATATGTTGGCTTGCTTCCCTTTTTCCCTTTTTACTTGAGGTTACCATTATACTGCCCTTCTCTCTAAATTATCTCTGTTTATATACTGTTATTGCAAGGGTCCCAGGTGCATTCTTATTTCTTTAACTTGTGTTTCTGTGTTATGTATATCCTCTGTGCTAAAATTTTATGCTTATAACTCTTACTTGACTATTCTCCGTGTTAGTTTCCATGTGCATTCACTAATGCTTCAGTGACTATTTCTTTGTTATCTGCTATGTTACTATTTTTATATCTTATATACACTCAGTCGGCCAGTGATGCCTACTGGGTAAACATTGCTTAGCAATTGGTGCTCATATAGCTCTTCTACATCCTTTTGGTGCGGATATTAGTGTGATCTTTCGCCATTGATCGTGTGGAGACTCATGCAGCTTTGGATATTCTAGACTAGGGTGAGCACATGACAATTAGGTCTTGACCACATCTCATCTTTTTTCAATGTTACTCTTTGTACTTTCAGAGAGTTGTATATCTTATTTTGTTACTTCTAGCACTTGTATTCCATTAGAAGCTTATGTACTATCGATATCAAGTCTTGGGGTTGGTGTAGTTTCCTTGTGTTTATTCATATTCAGGTTGTTGCTTTCGCGTTGTCGTTACTTGTATCTTCTTCCACTTATTTTTACTTCTTGTGCATATTGGTTAGGTAGTAGCTTATTACTAATCATTCCAGGCTACAGAAATTGGTTCGCCTACTGGGGAGTTGTAGGTGCCATTATAACCTGAGAAATCAGGTAATGATGGCTTGGTATTAGAGCTCTAGATTCACCAGTGTCATGGTACAGAAGGAAGTGTCTATGTAGAGTCTCGCAGATTGATACGATGATGTCCGTATCCTATTTTCGGGAGGCTACATGGCATTATTAGGAAAAGTTGCATATTCTTGGCTCCTTATCATGCGTTCTTGGCTCTATTGACTTCTAAACTTTGCTTGTTTTATTCCTTATCAGATGGCTAAGACAAGTGCGATAGCGGGTGATGTCAAGGCTTCTATGCATGTTGCTTCGATGGTTTAGTCAGTGTCAGGATTTAAGAGTGGGAGCATACCACATCTATTAGGGGTTTTGGGGCCAACTTAACCTCCGATTGTATTTATGGCTACCTCAGTTCCTCAGGACACCATGGCTAGGAATCCGAGTCATTCGGTGGGTGTTTCAGTACCTCGAGTTGGGGAATTACCTTGTTCTTTGAGTAGTTCTTCAGTTAGGGTTGAGCCTCTAGTTCTTTAGCAGGGTTGTATGTTAGTATCAGAGTATACGGCAAGGTTTCACGAGATTGTTAGGCATACTGCTAAGACTGTGCCTTCAGAGTTTGATAGGGTTAGAGCTTTGTTGGGGGTTTGATTTCACTGCTCCATTTGGAGACCGAGCACCTCGTTAAAGTTGGGATGACCTTCTTTCGAATAGTTGATCATGCTTGGGTTGTTGAGGGTTTGTTTCGTGAGGGATATGGAGGTAGTAGTAAGAAGCATCATTGTCAGGATAGTTTTCGAGGTTCTCATACTCGAGGTAGGGGATTCTTCACTAGATCTCAGTTCTGTTTGCTTTTTATCTAGCATACCAATTTCAGTTGCTCCATAAGTTCCAGAGGGTGGTTGTGTATGGCACGTTGAGTAGAGTATACATGGTATGGTTCATGTTCTTCAAGGTTTGCATTCAGGGTGTGTAGGCCGTGGTGGCCGATCAAGTTTAGTGAGACCTTCCCATTGGCCTTCGTTCAGTGGGAATTGTTTTCAGTATGGTGAGCGTGGCCACTGCGTTAGGGATTGTACCACTATCACGCATCCCAGTCAGCATGGTTGTTATTATTGTGGGGTGATTGGTCATTATTCTAGAGATTGTCCTCGGCAAGGGATGGTTGAGCCTTCAGCATCGACTTCTCAAACTAGTGGTAGAAACGGTCAGTCTGATGCCCTCTTTGATGGGCCAGAGGTAGACGTATCCGATATCGTTGCTCCAAGTATGCCTACCTGCTACTTGTTTAGTTGTTTTACTGTTTGAGTTGTAGTTCTATTCATGTGTTTATCGGCAGATCAAATATTTTTAGTAGTGGATGGTGGAAGTTGTCCTTGGGAGGTTGTCACACCCCGAAGCTACCCCTTGGAGCAACACGCTGCTAGGTGTCACGAGTGACCCCAAGCTAACCCATGGAATGACACATCTATACAAAATCAGGTTAAGGCATGCATTGTGCGGAAGCTAAAACAGTTTAATGTATAAAAACGGGAAGAACCCAAGAATCTGATTATAAATGAGGTTTATAAAAACATAGTGTTGACTGATGACCACACTAAGGACTGCTAAATCTAGTCTATGTCTGAATGCCTTCGAACTGAATAGGAGTTGCTGGGACATGCCCCAAGATAACTCTAATAAATCTGAGAACAGAAATAAATATTGAAGATATAAGCATGTCTATCGCGCCCGAACTAATAAGGACTCACCACTGAGTTGCTGAATGTGGACCGAAAATCGAACTAGGCGTGGTCTGGATGCTGTATGCATGAACCTACATCATAAAACCATGTAGAACAAAAGTATGCATTAGTACTTTGAATGTACTGATCAGGCAGGATATGTACAAGCTTGACAATATAGAACTAAACATGAAAATAAATACACTGCAACATAACTGAAAGCTGAACTGAATGCATTGACAAAGTATAAATCATGAGATAACATGTTAAACTGAATACTGAACATAAATATTGTATAGAAGGTCAATGCACATGAATCTGACTGTGGGAGACACTACTAACCGACATACCACAAGTTGAGCTAACTATGGGGCCAACCTATAACCCTGGATGGAAGGGTGTTTATACCTTTCCAAGGGTACGAATAGGTCTGACGTGGATCCACTATTGATGTCCACAAGGGACAAGGAGATGCAGCTTAGTCTGACAGCTGACTCCTTTAAGCCTACGGTGGTGCCGTAGTTCTGGGACTTGTTGGACTTCTTCTAAAGGTCTTAGCCTAAGCTGACAGCTAAGCCTTCATCCTCTTGTCCACTCGGTAATAAGTCTACTACCACTGAATGTAAGTAATAATATACTAAAATAAAGGATAGCTCAAAATACTAATATGAATCTGAGAATGCACATAACATAGTGAAGGACATGACATTCAAATTATGGAACGTGATTATCTGACTGAGTTATCTAGCAAGTAATATTTATGAAGTACTGCAAATTATCACAAGCTAGAGTTTCTGAGGTTTATCCATGAAACTATACTAATTCTTCAGGATACATGTAATCAATACTATAAAAGCTGTAAGAATCGAATTACAATAATTCCCTAAGATTTAGGAACCCTAGGTCTGAAACATTCATGGAGAAAGTTGAAGGCTGACTACAATCTAGGGACCTAATGGGTAAAAGAAACCCACTAGTGAAATCCCACATACATGGTGAAGAAATCTACGGAGAAATCCTTGGATTTTTGGGGTTAAACTTTATGAAGGCCTCAGCTTATTCTTGGGAGAAGAGTATCACCTCTTTTGATTCTTTTCTTTCTAAGTCCGATGAATTTAGGATAATGAAGGTTTTAGGTAGCTTTCCACTAATAAAGTGGGCTTAGAGTAGTCAAAACGATGTAGCCTATTCATTAAATTAGGTAGGAAATATCTGGAATACCCCTGGAAAAATAATTAGAAAAACTATTGAAAATTGTGACTCAGGGATCACGACTTGGTTCTATGGCTCGTGGAAAGTTTCACGGGTCATGGAACTCAATCGTGGTTTCCTGGTCCTGAAAGTTGGGCTACTGTATTGACCCTATGAGTTGGGTTCATGACTTGTGCAAACTTCCACGGGTCGTGGAGCACACTCGTGGTTCCTGAACTGAGGTTCTTGGTTCTCTGAACTTTGTTTCCACGAGTTGGGTTCACGACTCGTGGAAACTTCCACGGGTCATGGAACCCAATCGTGCTTCCTGAGGACTTGATTATAGGCTACTGGAACAGGTTCCATGAGTTTGGTTCATGACTCATGGAAACTCCCACGGATCGTGGAACCCAATTGTGGTTCTTAGAAGTCATGTGCCACAAGGATTCCACAGACAAGTTCTACGGTCCGTGGAAACTTCTATGGTTTGTAGACTTGAGTTGTGGAATGAACTTCAAAGTAACAGTCCTATGATCTTTGTTGCACGAGTCTAGTCCACTACTTGTGTATTGTTCCACAACTCGTGGAAGTTACTCGTGGTTCTGCTATCAGTTGAATTTTTTTATTTCTTCTGGTTTTCTGAGCTAAGTCTGGACTTGGAAGTTCTAGGGCCTTGGGATTATTTGTCCTCGAATGAAGACTGAATAAGTTGATTTCTGAGGAAAAGGGCTGAATTTCCTACCAACAGTGTACTATAAACCAATATCTAACTAAACTGAGTTCCATAAACATGCAAGTATGCTGAAATGCAAGGGTAACTGATGGAACTAGGTGTTGAGACTAAATTACACAAGAGTAACTGAGAGACTAGAGAGGAACTATTTACCTTAAGCTGAAACTTAGTCAGAGGGAAAGAGGTGGGGGTACTTGGACATCATGGCTGCTTCGGCTTCCCAAGTAGCTCCCTCTACAGATTGATTCCTCCATGAAACTTTCACTGAAGCGACTTCTTTATTTCTCAACCTATGAACCTGACGGTCAAGAATCTCAACTAGAACCTCCTCCTAGGTAAGGCTATCCTTCACAGCCACACTCTCTAAGGGTGCTATCAAAGTCAGATCACCCACACATTTCTTCAACATGGAAATATGAAAGACTGGATGAACTACTGCCAGTTCTGATGGCAACTCTAACTCGTAAGCCACATTACCAACCCTTTTTAGGATTTTGTAAGGACCTACATATCTTTGACTGATCTTCCATTTCTTGCCTAATCTCATTATACCCTTTATGGGTGACACTTTTAGGAAGACCCAATCGTCAACTTCAAATTCTAAGTCTTTTCTCCTAACATCTGCATAGGACTTCTGATGACTCTGGCTTTATTTAGCCTATCTCTGATGAGCTGAACTTTCTCCATAGCCTCATGTACCGAATCTGGTCCAATCAAATCTTCTTTTCCTACTTAGAACCAACCAACCAGTGACCTACAGCTACGCCCATAGAGGGCCTCATATGGGGCTATCTGAATGCTGGAATGAAAGCTGTTATTGTAGGCGAACTCTATGAGAGGTAGGTGATCATACCAACTACCATTGAAATCAATCACACAAGCTCTCAACATATCCTGTAAGGTCTGAATGGTACGCTCTGCCTGACCATCCGTCTACGAATGAAATGTTGTATTGAGATTCACCTGAGTACCAAGGCCCTTCTGGAAAGATCTCCAGAAATGGGTTGTAAACTGAGGACCTCTATATGAGATGATAGATAAGGGAACTCCATGCAACATCACTATCTCGCTGATGTAGAGTCTAGCATAATCCTCCGTTGAATTTGTACTCTTGATAGCCAAGAAGTGAGCTGACTTAGTGACCTTGTCCACTATCACCCAAATGGAGGCATGTTGCTTGAAAGTATAGGTGGACCTGTAATGAAATCCATGTTGACCACTTCCCACCTCAAAGTAGGAATACTAATCTCCTAAGTCACACCTCCTGGTTTCTAATGTTCGACCTTAACCTGCTAAAAGTTGGGACCCTTAGCCATAAAATCTGCAATGTAACTCTTCATGTCGTTCCACCAATATACTTCCCGTAGATCACGGTACATCTTAGTGGCACCTGGATGAATAGAATATCTGGAAGTATGGTCTTCTGAAAGGATCTTCTGTCTCAACTCACCTACCTTCGGAACACACAAGCGACCCTGGTAATGAAGAACACCATCTCCCCCTTAGGATAAAACTTCAATTGTCTACTGATGAAATGAACCCTTTAACTGAAGCAATATACGATCACTATCTTGTTTCTCCTTAACCACAACTACCAATAAAGATTCTGACCCATTCTTAACTATCACACCACTATCTATTATTTTCATAAGGCAAACTCCTAGGCGAGCAAGCCAATGAACTGAGGGCATCAGCCACTACATTGGCCTTACCCAGATGGTAGAGCCCATTCATATCATAATCTTTGAAAAACTCAAGCCATCTTCTCTGATGAAGATTTAATTGCTTCTGGGTGAACACATACTAGGTGCTCTTAGGATCTGTGAACACATAAACATGAACACCATACAAGTAGTGTCTCCAGATCTTTAAGGCAAACACAACCGATGCAAGATCAAGGTCGTGAGTCAGGTAGTTCTTCTCATGGGTCTTAAGCTGTCTAGAAGCATAAGCTATGACCTTACCTTGCTGTATCAAGACACATCCCAGGACAACTCTGGATGCATCGCAATAAACCACATAACCATTTGAACCCTCTGGTAGAGTCAAGATAGGAGTTGTAGTCAACCTGGTTTATAGTTCCAAGAAGTGTTTCTCACACTCATTTGACCATTGAAACTTGACCTTTTTTGAGTCAACTTGGTCAATAGGGCAGCTATGGATGAAAATCCTTCTACAAACCTCCTATAATAACCAGCCAAACCTAAGAAACTTCTAATGTCTATCGGAGAGATGGGTCTGGGCCAGTCCTTGACTGACTTAATTTTCTGAGAATCAACTCGGATGCTATCACTAGACACCATATGACAAAGGAAAGCAACTGATTTCAACCAGAACTCACACTTACTGAACTTGGCGAATAACTGGCGGTCCTTGAGAGTCTGCATGATGACCATCAGATGACTTGAATGCTCCTCCTCATTTTGAGAATAAACAAGGATATCATCAATGAAGACAATGAAGAACAAGTCCAAATACTATCTGAACACCCTTTTCATTAAGTCCATAAAAGCTACAGGAGCATTTGTTAGCCCAAAAGACATGACTACAAATTTATAGTGACCATACCGAGTCTTGAAGGCTTTCTTTGGGATGTCACTACCTCTGACTCTGTGCTGATGATAGCTGGATCTGAGGTCTATCTTGGAAAATCAACCAACACCCTGAAGCTGGTCAACCAAGTCATCAATCCTGGGGATGGGATACTTATTCTTGATCGTGACATTGTTTAACTAACGGTAGTCAATGCAAATTCTGAGAGAATCATCTTTCGTACACACGAATAACACTGGAGCACCCCATAGAGAGATGTTGGGTCTGATGAATCCCTTATCTAGTAGGTCTTTCAGCTGTTCTTTCAATTCCTTAAGCTCAGCTGGAGCCATTCTGTAGGGAGGAATTGAAATAGGCTTGATATCCGGAAGGAGATATATTCCGAAGTTGATTTCCCTTTCGGGAGGAACTCGGGGAAGATCTTCTGGAAACTCATTCACCACTTGGACTAACTCAAGAGTTAGGGTCTCGGAGTTTGAATCCTTAAGCCGAACAAGGTGATAGATATACCCCTTGGAAATCATCTTTATGGCCTTAAGGTAGGAGAAAAAATGAGCTACAGACACTGAGTTACTACCTTTCCACTCTAGGACTAGATCGTTAGGAAACTAAAATCGAACGATCCTAGTTCTACAATTGACTGAGACATAATAGAAATGTAACCAATCCATTCCTAGAATGATATCAAAGTCCCCATTTCTAACTCTACATGATCTGCTGAGGTAACTTTCTGGGAAACTGTGACTAGACAATTTCTGTATACCTGTCTAGCTACAACTGGGTCACCAACTGCAGTAGTGACTGAGAAGGGTTCTAGAAGAGTTTCTGCATTAATACTAAAGTTTACTTCTACGTAAAGAGTGATGAAGGAAAGTGTAGACCCAGGATCTAACAATGCATAAACATCACTGTTAAAGACTCTCAACGTACCTGCGACCACATCAGGAGAGTCCTCCTGATCTTGTCGAGCTTGAAGAGCATAAAGCCTATTTTGGTGGTGACCACCACATATACCAGATGAGGCACCCTGCTGAGTGGGGCGACCTGCTGGAGATGCTGTAGAACTAGTCTGAGTCTATGGGCGAACATCCTTACCCTTTTGAGATGCTGTGGGATAATCCCTCATCATGTGGCCTGGCTTACACACATCCAAAGCAATTTCCGCTGCCTTTCATGCACTCACCTTGGTGGTTTCTACCACACTTCTTACACAAAGGGTTAGTGTACCCACTAGTAACTGTACCTTATGACTTATAGCTAGACGCTCTATTCCGATGATCCTTCTTGAACTTGGGCACTGGGGCACTAGCAGAAGACGTAGCTGGTGCTGAATTTTTCTGGCGATATTGAGAGAGGTTGCCACCTTCTGACCTCTACTGAAAGTGGTAGTAATCACATGTCCTAGCCCTTTTATCATCACCTCTCATTTCCTTGATCTTTTCCTCCTCAATCTGCTAAGCATAAGTAACCAGCCTAGATAAATCCATTTCCTTAATGAGCATTGCGGTCTTGCATTCCTTGACCACATAATCAAACACTCCAAACACGAAGTTGCTCAAACGAGCTCCAGAGTCACCTACCATGGCTGGATCATGCTTGGATAGCTAAGTGACTTTCAGAGCATAATCTGACACGCTCATGTCATCCTGCTTCTGATTTATGAACTTCTGAACCTTGGCTTCCCTAAGTTCTAGTGGAAAGAACCGGTCCAAAAAAGTAGTCCTGAAGAGATACCAAGTCACTGGTCCTGCAGTGGCACAATGAGACTCCTTCTACTGCTGGTACTAATTATGAGCCACCCCTTTCAGCTGATAGGCAGCCAAGTCTGCACTCTATACTGGAGTGACACACATGATGCCTGTCACCTTCTAAATATGGGGATCCTCCTCGGACTTGGACCCATGAAACTATGGAGGGTTCATCCGAGTGAAATCTTAAATTTTGGCTGCAGCAGTGTTGACATGAGACGGGGCTGGAGTCGCAGCCTGATTGTTGACCAGGACGATCATGGCTTGATCAAGTACTTGAAAAGCAGCCCTGAATTCGGCATTCATAACCTTCTTGTTCAGTGGGTCTACTGGAGCTGCTGGTGCAGGCTGATCCTAGCGTTAGCTCTTCTGTGAGGCATTTTTTTGAAATGCGAAGAGCATGAGTTAGAATAGAGGAGAATTAAATAGAGGTTATACTCTATAGCATGAACTGAAAAGAAGGAAGGGAAGTTATTCCTAATGACGTCTAATAGTTTCTCCCCCATAAGTGTGGCACACTTCACACCCATGAAGAGGACTCTACTTGACGCGGCTTTCAGACATCCTAGGAAACTTCAAACTGAGGCTCTGATACCATGTTTTTCACGCTCTGAAGCTACCCCCTAGACGCAACATAGTGCTTAGTATCACGAGTGACCACAAGCTAACCCATGGCATGGCACATATATACAAAACCAGGTTAAGACATGCACTGTGGGGAAGCTAAAACAATTTAATGTATAAAAATGGGAAGAACCCAAGAATCAGAATATAAATGAGGTTTATAAAAACATAGTGTTGCATGATGACTACACTAAGGACTGCAGAATCTTGTCTATGTAGGAATGCCTTCTAACTGAATAGGAGTTTCTAGGACATGTACCCAACTAACTCTAATAAATCTGAGAACTAAAATAAATACTGAATATATAAGCATGTCTATCACCCCCGAACTAATGAGGACTCACCACTGAGCTGCTAAGTGCATATCTAAAATTGAACTAGGCGTGGTCTGGATGTGAATGCCTGAATATAGCACAAAAGTATGCATCAGTACTTTGAATGTACTGAGCATGCAGGATATGTAAAAGATGGACAATATAGAACTAAAAATGAAAATAGATATACTGCAACATAACTTAAGGGTGAAGTGAATAAAATGACCAAGTATAAATCATGAGATAATAAGTTGAACTGAATATTGAACATAAATATTGTATACAAGGTCAATGCACATGAATCTGACTGTGGGAGACACTACTAACCGACATACCCCAAGTTGTGCTAACTATGGGGCCAAACTGTAACCCTGGATGGAAAGGTGTTCATACCTTGCCTAGGGTATGAACAGGTCTGATGTGGATCCACTACTAATGTCCACAAGAGACAAGGAGGTGCACCCTAGTCTGACAGCTGACTCCTTTAAGCCTACGGTGGCACCGTAGTTCTAGGACTTAGGGACTTCTTCTAAAGGTCTTAGCCTAAGATGACAGCTAAGCCTTCATCCCCTATTCCGCTCGGTACTAAGTCTACTCCAACTGAATATAAGTAATAATGTATTGAAATAAAGGATAGCTCAAAATACTGATATGAATCTGAGAATGGACGTATCATATTAAAGGATATGACATTCAAATTCTGGAATGTGATTATCTGACTGAGTTGTCTAGCAAGTAATATTTATGAAGTACTTCAAATTATCACAAGCTAGAGTTTGTGAGTCTTATCTATGAAAATATACTAATTCTCTAGGAGACATGTAATCAATACTATAAAAGCTGTAAGAATCGAATTACAATAATTACCTAAGATTTAGGAACCCTAGTTCTTAAACATTCATGGAGAAAACTAAAGGTTGACTGAAATCTTGGGACCTAATGGGTGAAAGGAACACACTAGTTAAATCCCACATACCTAGTGAAGAAATCCACGGAGAAATCTTTGGATTTTTGGGGCTGAACTTAATGAAGGCCTTTGCTTGTTCGTGGGAGAAAACTACCGCCTCTTTTGATTCTTTTCTCTCTAAATCCAATGAATTTATGATAATGAAGGTTTTAGGTAGCTTTGACTAATAAAGTGGACTTAGAGTAGTCAAAACAACGTAGCCTAGGCATTAAATTAGGTAGGAAATATCTGGAATACCCCCGGAAAAATAATTAGAAAAACTATTGAAAATCGTGACTCAGGGATCACGACTTGGTTCTACGACTTGTGGAAAGTTCCACAGGTCGTGGAACTCAATCGTGGTTTCTTGGTCCTGAAAGTTGGGCTACTGGATTGACCCTACGAGTTGGGTTCACAACTTATGGAAACTTCCACCGGTCATGGAACCGACTCGTGGTTCCTGTACTGAGGTTCTTGGTTCTCTGAACTTTGGTTCCACGAGTTGGGTTCATGACTCATCGAAACTTCCATGGGTTGTGGAACCCAATCATGGTTCTTGAGGACTTGAGTATAGGCTAGTAGAACAGGTTCCATGAGTTGGGTTCATGACTTATGGAAACTCCCACAGATCGTGGAACCCAATCGTGGTTCCTGGAAGTCATCAGCCACAAGGATTCCATAGACAAGTTCAACGATCCGTGGAAACTTCTACGGTCCATAGACTTGAGTTGTGGAATGAACTTTAGAGGAACAATCCTCTGATCTTTATTCCACGAGTCCAGTCCACGACTCGTGGACTGTTCCCCGACTCCTGGACTATTCCACGACTCATGGAAGTGACTCGTGGTCCTGTTGTCAGTTGAAAATTTTATTTTTTCTAGTTTTCTAAGCTAAGTATGGGCTTGGAAGTTCTGGGGTGTTATAGAGGTGATTACCCAGAGTTGTAGCCATGGGTAGGTCCTATTAGTCTCATTTCTAATTTCATTGCGGTTCTTGACTTGGTTTGAGTCTTCCTCTAGAGGTCCCAGATGGTTATTTCCTAGTACGTTATCTACCATTGGCTAGAGGTCCTTGTGTTAGTTCGATGTGATACTGGTTGTTTGTGCTGGAGATTGAGGTTTTGTTTTAGGTTGAGTTGTATTGGTTATGCTAGTGAGCATTGGTCGGTTTTGCTTTTTTCGAGTGCTGAGTCTCGACCCCTCTTTGTTTGGTTGGTTAAGGATGTTAGCAAGCTGGGGTTGCTTTCTTTTTTTCTTTTGCTTCAAGCCCGGTACGAGATGTTCTCATTTGTTTTCCCCAGTCCCAGTTTGAATGAATTTTGATCATAGTACTTTGGTTGAGTTTTTAATTATGGCAGTGTGGTTGAGTTTTGGCTTAAGCATTGTGGCTAAGTGTTGATTGTAGCATCGTGGTGGCGTTGTACTCGTAGCATTTTGGGTAAGTTAGGCATTTTGCCCATTCTCCTCCTTCCTTATTGAATATTGACAATGTAGAGGGGGGAGCTAAGGGAATAGCTCCAGGTTTTATTTGAGAAGGAGTTTGTGAAGTTCAAGGTATACTAAGAAAGGGTTCCGTTTAGTTTGAAAAGTAGGGATATGGCTCCTTGTTATATAGATATATATATGTTTTAGTAGTTGACTGCAGTGACGACTGAGGGTTTTCTTTTTCTTGTGTATTGGTGACTTGCTTCGACCAAATACAAATTACAATGGCATTGCCTTAGATGAAGTTTAGGTCAGATCCCTTCTAGTATGAGATTGAGGTAGTGGTCATTTTTAGTACTACCTTTGGGAGCTTGTTGCATTGACTGTGGTTTACTTGTTATATTCTTTGGGGGACCCATGTTTCAATAGCGTCTATAGATTAGGCAACTTGTATATTCAGAGGCTAGCTGGCTTCGGTTCCTAAGTGTTCATCGGCAGCGTATGGGTCTACTCATTGGTTTGACAGAAGCATAATTGGTAAATTAGTGATGGGTTTCAGAATCATGGCTTAGCAAACTACTTTGGGTGGTTCGTGGGAGTTTCTCTTTTGTTGTAGCATCCTTAGGCCGGGAGGCAATGGGTGCGGGAAACTTGGCTTCTTTACTTTGGTTTCAGAGCGGTTGTTGGCCTTGGACACCCAGTCCTTGGCTAACCATTGGTTTAGGCTGGCCATTCCAGATTTTAGTGGTGTTCTTAATTGTACGAGGTTCCTTCTACCATGGTTGGATAAACTCAATGGCGTAAGTTTGAGAATAAGCAGTGGTGTATGCTATATGTGATCAGGCTGTGTATATTGAGGTTTGCGAGGCTATTTTGGGTTCTAATGATACTTGAGACTTGTGGTAACTCTTGTTTCCTGAGTGTTGAAAGCTCAACTAGTTGATTCTTCAGGGGTTGTCTTTTGTGTGAGACTCTAGCATTGGTTAGACTCCTCTAGTGTGGGATGGGAGTTGTAGTGTGTTTGATGCTTTTGGAATTAGTGGTTCGTGTGCGATTACAGTAGACCAAATGGTTTTGAGCCAAAGGGGTGAGTTAAAGGTTTATTCAAAATTTTGATAACTAGATGGCGACCTTGGGCATTAGACATCTTTCCTTTGCCTACACAGTATTTGACTTGATTTTCACGGAGCTTGATTGTTAGCTACGGACTTCGTGGTAGGCTTACCACACTCCTTGTAGGGTCTTGGTCTTTGTTTGGGTCTTACAGGCAGGTTGCCCTCGTTCATTCATTTTCTTTTGAATCAGACTTGGAACAGTTCAGCAAGGTTGGCTTAGTTAGACAGTTGGGATATTTGTTCATTGTCAAAGGGTGTTCATTCATGCCTTTCCCAACCCTGGTGTATGGATTTTGTCTGAGCTTCGATGGTTGGTTTAGTTGTGTTTTGGTTTTAGAATTGATCAGAGTAAAATCATTCGTTCATTGGTTGATGGTCAGTTGGGATAGGGTACCCCAGTTTTCGAGGATAGTAGACTATAGCTTGACCTGGATAGAGTTTGAGTATAAAGGTGACCTCATTCGAGGTTGAGTATTGCAGGAACTATGGATCTCTGGTGTGTTAGTTGATGTTTCAAGAGTGGCTCGAGTTTTTGACTTATATGAAGCTTTATGATTATGGTGCAAAAGGGTTCAGGTCAGAATAAAGGGTTTTGTGGATCAGATAGTTTCTGTGTTAGAGTTTTGGTTGGTGACTTTGTGGGTGATCTTGGTTGTAGTATCAATGATTTGAGTTTTGTGTGTTGAACGCCTTGGTTCTCTGGTTTTGATGCTGTGTCGGTGCTTCCATTTGAGATTCTAGAAGTTTGGCTTGATTGATAAGCCTTTGGAGTTTTCAACTTATGGGTTGGAATCTAGCTTGGCTAGTGAGGAGTTAAGGCTTATTTGTGGTTCTTTGGTTCCATTCTGTTGGGTTTCATCCGGTCGCGGAGGCTACCTGGGTTGTCTAAGGGAGTAGCACAGGCATTGTATCCATAGTTCTTGATTCCTCATTGTTTCCTTCTTTCTTGACTTTCAAGGATGAAAGTCCTTTTTAGTAGTGGATGATGTAATGACCCTTCCGGTCATTTATGCAGTTTTGCCTCCCCTGTATTGTTAGAGGTTTCCTGTAGCGGCACGAAGTCATTTATAACTTATTGGTACCGATGGTTCGGTGCTCGGGCTATTTGCTTTGCCTTTATGGTCATTTCCTTGTTTTAGAGCTTTAACTTTAGAAATCGTTGACTTTAGTCAAAATTCATAGTTATCGTTCTCGGAATCGAATTTCGATAGTTACATTAGATTTGGAGCATGGACTTTGATCCAGGTGGACCTGTGTTTTTAGGCCAGTTGGGCTTGTTTTGTTAACTTTGGTCAAAATTCGGAGAAGACGACATTAGATGGAAATTCAATCACTGTTTTTAAGCTCCAGAATGCTGAGTTTGTGTTAGTTAGTTGGTTGGTTCGAGTCCAGTGTGATATGAGTTAATTTCAGATGTTTGGTTGGCGTTAGGTAATGTTTACTTGGGTCAACATTCCTTTGAGATGACCTTGTATGTAAGTTTCATAAATTCAATTGAGTCCAGAATGTCATTTTAGCTCTAATAGCATTGTTGGTTTTTGAGTATCGGGTTTCGATTGCGCCCGGAATGTCCTATAGAAGTTTGAGTTTTTGCTGATTTTTATTGCAGGCCGGGCCTCAGCGCCAGTGGCACCCAGGCAACGGGATAGCACTAGCCTGTGCATGCCATCAACACTGATAGCGTTGTGCTAGTGCAATAGCACTCTTGTGCCCCGCCAATGTGACAACGCGATGGCACCTCAGCGCCTGGCCTCCTCCTGCGCGATAGTGCTGCTTTAGCGCCAATGGCACTGATCAATGTTCAGTAGCTATAAACTTTTCTCCCTTTATTTTTACAGCCTTGTTCCTTATAACTTCACTACACCAAATTGATAATTCTCTCTACCGAAGTTCTCCCATCAATTCAAAGGTAGGGGAATTCATTTGGTGGACATATTTTGTCACTCCCTCGTCACTTGGTAAGTTTCTCCTTCCCCAAAGTTGCTTCTTATCCATTGTTCTTGATTCTTAAAGCTTGGGAATTCCTTGTAGAAGCTGTTATTTTGGGGTTGCATATTCGTGAGTTCGTTGATTTGACTTCCTTGGCATGTTTCACCTCCTTATGGTAAGTAGTTCTTGCTCCAATTTTTGATTTTATTCTTGAAAATCTTCTTTAATTCTCTAACTTGAGCGTGCTGTTTTGGGCCCTTCCTCTTGGCCAAATTTTGTCAATTTTTGAGAATGCTCTCTTGGTATTATTGTGATCATCCTTTTTCTTTTCATTTCTGATTTCAAGTTGTGAGCCCTGCGGGCTCACTTTTGACCCAAATTTTGACGCGGCAATTATTATAGCAATAAAGGAATCTTTAGTCTTGTTTTAATGCAAAAATTATGTTCTTGATAGTGCTTTCACGAATTGGACCTTCTCAGAGCAGTTCGAGCTTGGACGACGTCGTTCCGACAACTAGTCATCGAACGACATGTAGGTTATGGTTTTCTATACCTAAACTCTATTGATATAGGCTATAACTGCATTAATTACCATCCTTGGGTTGTTTTTCTAGGTTGGTACCCTCAGACCTTGTCCGCCTCTTCTGTCCATTTATTTCATATGTTGTTTGTAGTATTCGTGGTAATGTTGTATTGGTACCCTTGTGTCCCTGTGTGGCCTTGTATATACCTCTAGACCATAGACGGTGGGATATTGGGAATTTCCGTGAGTCTCGGACATCATGATATTACTATAGGCTGGTTATCTATGTAGTAGAGCTGATTGTGCCTGCGCAAGGCCGATAGGAATGTTTGTGAGCCATTTTGGGATAATCTATTATCTGCGAGCATATCATTCATGTAAAACGTTTTCCCTATATGTTTTACTATTGTTTTGGCTTTGGGCCTACTTCAAACATTTTTTAAACTCTACATGGACCCGAGGGCCCATTTTCGGTAAAAGTATTATGGAAAGGTTTTTGGTACTGACTTTTTATGAAAATTCTTAGAGTAGAGAGGATAATACGATGACGTCATCACTAGTTTTTATATTAACACTAGGCTCGACTGTGTCATAACACTAGATGTGATTTTCTATGGATTTAGACCCGGACACGTGCCGGGCACCCTATTTAGGGAATTTTGAGACTTGATTATTTCTTTAGACCCAAACACACTTTGGGCACCCTTATGAGGTTTTGAGATCACTGCTACTATTTTAGACTCAGTTTGATTCTAGGCACATACCACGAGGGGTTAATTGTTGAGCTATAATTAAGGTTTTGCGATTTGTATTTGGTCTATGAGTAGAACTCCATGGACCCTGTCATTCCTGGTCCAATGGCTACGAGCTGATGAGTGTGCCAGGTGGTGAGGGATATAGTGTAGTAGAGGTACTCGGGTGCGCCTTCCATAGATCCTACCTCTATTGGGGAAGTTGCAAAGGGATTTCCGAACAACCCTGCATACAGGACGTCAGGATAACAGATAAGGAATCGGTAGAAGCCTTAAGATAGATAAAAAGAGAAGAATTTGATACTGTAGGAGGTAAGATACGAGTTACTATTACACTAGATTCATCACATCATCATCATCATGCATATTTAAATTGGATTCCACCCTTGTTTGATGTATCCTTAGTATACGCTCTGGTTGTATGGGCGGTCGAAAGGTTTGTTTTCACTTGATTGCGTTAATCGGTTGTAGGGGTGGCTATTGGGACTGTAGGTAGATTATATTACTCCTTTCATTTCATAGAGCTGGTTATGACCTTCTCCATTAGTTGGATTAGTGGTTTTTGGCATGTTGAGGCCCTGGTTATTTGGACTGAGATTATTGAGGGGCTACTGGGTCCTATATTATTGAGGCACTACGTATGTGGCCTTCTGAGCAGGTTATGGGTTATCATATCTTATTCTTTATCGTGGATTTTTATTACTGGATCTCGGTTCTTTGTGGCTTAGTTATTCCATCCTAGGGTTGCACTTGAGAGACTGATTTCTGTCTATGCTTATCTTGTAGTTGGGTTTAGCATGATACTTTTCATATATTTCTTCTAGCTTGAATATGTTGTCTTGCTTCCCTTCTTTCTCTTTTTACTTGAGGTTACTGGTATACCGCCCTTCTCTTTAAACTCTCTCTATTTATATACTGTTGTTGCAAAGATCCCAGGTGTGTTCTTCTTTCTATCACATGTGTTTCTGTGTTATGTATAACTTTTGTGCTAGCGTTGTATGCTTATAAGTCTTGATTGAATATTCTTCGTGCTAGTTTCCATGTGCCTGCTCTATTGCTTCAGTGATTATTTTTTTGCTATTTGCTATATTACTTTTTTTTTATCTTATATGCACTCACTCGGCCGATAATGCTTACTGGGTACCCGTTGCTTAGCAATTGGTGGTCATACTACACTTTTTCATCCTTGTGGTGCAGATATCAATATGATATTTCGTCGTTGATAGCGTGGAGACTCGTGCAACTTGGGATATTCAAGACATGGGTGAGCGTCTGGCGACCGTAGCTTGACCACATCTCATTTTTTGGTAATAATACTCTTTGTACTTTCAGAGACAGTTGTATATCATATTTTGTTACTTCTAGTACTGGTATTACATTAGAAGCTTTTGTACTATCGAGACCAAATCTTGGGGTTGGTTTAGTTTCCTTGTGTTATTTATATTCAGGTTGTTGCTTCCGCATTGTCTTTACTTGTATTTGCTTCCGCATATTTCTGCTTATTGTGAGTATTGGTTAGGTAATAGCCCATTACTAATCGTTCAGAGCTACGAGAATAGGTTCACCTACTGGGGGTTGTAGGTGCCATCATGACTTGAGAAATTGGATCGTGACGATAGTCACACCTTTATAAATCACAATTATAGTTTGTGGTGTTTAATTATGAAATATAGATCTCAAATAAGAAGGTATTTTAGAAGCACTATTAGGAAAACTTAAATGTTGATCGGTCTTCGTTGCTCATTCAAGTAACTTCTCATAAAACTCACTTTGACCCTTCATTAACATATATAAGAAAAACAAAAAATGATGAGAAAAAAAAGACAAGATTCTCATTAATATAATCCATATTACTATTTCATTTTGTCGTATCATAGTGTACTTAGTACGGATGTATCCTAAAGAAATTTATATTTTTTTAAATCTCACACTGCAAAACCTCTTTCATTAATTTTTGTTCTTCAATAATTATTTGAATTAGTAAAAAAAAACCATAAAATTAATTTTTTAAACATATTTTTATATGTAACTAAATTTTTAAAAAAAATTTAGCCACTAAATTAAATAAATTTTTATATGTAACTTTATTTAAAATGCTCCTTTTTTTAATCTCTAATTTTTTACATCAATAAACTAATTTCTTAATATATTATTCTTTTAACTTTCTTGATCACTGAAATGACTAAGCAAGCACATTTCTAACCATCTTTTATGGATACTACTTACTTAGATTTAAATCACGCTAACTATTTTTTCTAATAAAAAAAGTTTGACTAAAAAATGGTTATCAGTATAAGACCAGAGAGATAAACTACATATATTTCAAGATGATACCAAATCTAACATCTTTATCTTATATACCCTCATTTAGTTTCATTCCTAAATAGTGATTATTGATAATTAAGGATTTTCTAATTCAAACTGTTCAAAAATTTACAGAATGTAAATTCTCCTACATATAGGAGTCAATCCTAGGCAAAGAAACACGCAACAATAACAAAGCCATTTGAACCCTCATATCTCTGAACAAACACAATTCACTTTTTCTTCCTCCTATTTAGATATGCCTAGAAACAAATCGAAGTTTTCTTTGATTGAAAATAAAACTAACAGGAAAGTTTCATACCAGAAGAGAAAAAAAGGGTTATTCAAAAAGGCTGAAGAACTCAGCACTCTTTGTGATGTTGAAATTGCTACAGTCATATATAGTCCTTACACCAATGAACCTGTGGTGTCTCCAAATCAAGATGATGCAATCAACTCCTTCACAAAGTTTAGGGAGTTTCCAACGATGGAGAAATCAAAAAACATGGTGACAAGAGAAGAGTTCACCAATAAAAGAATTAATAAGATGGAAGAAAAATTAGAAAGGTTATTGGAGGAACATAGGGTCAAGGAGGTTACAAATGAGATGTATGAAATATTGAAGGGAAAAGATATTTGTACTGACATGCACCTTTATGATTTCAATGATCTGAGCTACGTGATAAATCAAAATCTCAAACACCTACATGAAGTGATGAAAAAGAAGGTTGATGTAGAAGTTCTACATCAAGTGCCCCATCAATGCCTTCAACAACAATGGCTTCTATGATGCCTTCACCAATGATGACTCCTCTATTGCCTTCTTCAGTGTCTCCTCCAATGACACTACAAATAGACCCTTCAATGGGTATCTCCCCAATGGGTGTATCAAATGCCAATAAATAACTACCAAAATTACTCAGCTGAATTTTCACAAAGTCCTCCATTGTCTGAGTTATTTAACTGGGATGATAAAGTAGTGACTTTATTGGATGACCTATCTTTGAACAACAATAATGTTCATGATCCAAATCACACCAATAATTTTTAAGGACATTGAATCAACGTGTGTCTCTGTTAATTAGTATTGTTTTCTATATCGATATTGTTTCATGGACTATTTGTGTATTTTATTATTTTGCATGTTTAAGTTGTGTTATAAGAATCTCCACTTCTCTTTCCCTTTGTCCTCATTTGAAGTTTTCATTTTTCGTGTTTCATTATTTATTTTTAAGTCTGTAATTTTATTTACATGTTAAATCTATGGTCAATTTTTTTTAATGTTTCCTAGATACTTATATATTTTTGCTATTTTAAAGTGTTATTTATTATTGTTATTGAAATATTGTTGTTAGTATGATTTTCAAAAATGACCTCATACACTTTAAAAATCTAACAAATCAATTTACATATCTGATAATTTTCATTCTGAAACATTTCAGTGTAAAATAATAATACATCTAAAATTAAAATGAATTAAAACATTAAAGAAGATTATCTAGAATACCTATTTAAGATCCATTAATTGAAAAAGTAAGGTTATAGTACAAAATTGATTACTTTCCTTTCATTATATAGTTAAAAAATTCAAGTGTTCTGTTTTATGTAAATTGTCTAGAATTGATTTCTACACCTCAAAACCTTAAAATTGTATCATAATTTTATATTTTAGATTCATTATTCTCATTTTTCTTGTTCTTTTGTTAAGTCGAGAAATTGGTTCCACGTAGGGGGTCTGTTAGAAAAAACTAGTGTATCCCCTTGTATCAAAAATGGACTTTTTCCCATTTATTTAGCATATCAAAGACAAATATTTAATAAAAAGCTGAAAATAGGGGGAATGACTATATATTATTAGATAAAATTTAAAATATGTCAATTAATAATAGTCTAATTGTTTTTTGAAAAAAAAACCGTAGATTTAGAGATATCCAAAGTTATCTAGGCATGCTTGTGAAAGCTACAAAATTCGTCAAATACATTATAATATACTATGGGTTGGCCACAAATATTTGTTTGTCTTAAACTTTCGCGGCATAAAATTTTAAGTGACTTTATATATACTTCATTGTAACTTTGAAAAAAGAAAATTGTTTAACATAACTCTTTTACGATTTCAATAGAAGAAGATGAAGTTTAATAATTTTCTTATGTTTTTTTTTTCAAATTTCTTATGTGCAAAATATAATAAAAACTTTAGGAGATTTGTCTTAAGACTAATAAAAATATAATGACCACACAATCAATTGACCAGATCAAATGACTTATTCTCGCTAATTTTATATACTTTCTACTCCACCGTGATAGAATCATATATACATAAAACCAAGAACTTTTGATTAAGAAACTTGGTTTATTCTCATTCATTCTGATGCAAGATGATATATACATACTAAGATGTAGTAATTAATATCCTAAAGTAGATCTAGTCCAAAAATATAAATCCTTATATTATCAACTAAAGAAAATGCATGTTCATTTTACTTGCAATGAATTTACTTATATATTTCCATCAATTATAGAATTTAATCAGTAGAGTTTCGTGGATCGGTATGATGACGTCTAAATCTATCTTCGGGAGGTTATGAGACCTTCATAGGAAACATCTATTCTTTGATTCCATATGTAACACCCCAGAATTGTCAAGCCCAGACTAAGCTCAGAAAACCAGTAGAAACTAAAAACTTGTAGAAAAATTCAAGCTTCCAGGAACCACGGTTCAAAGTATGGACCGTAGTTTAGAACTACGGCCCATCATCTTGAACCGTAGTTCAAGATCCAGTAGCCCAGAAATTCTTCCCCAGGGACCATGGTTAGGAGTACTGACCATAGTTTGGAACAACGGTCCGTCTTATCAACCCTTAGTTCAAGTTCCAGTAGCTTCTCTGTACATGTTCCAGGGACTACGGTTAGGAGTACGGACCATAGTTTCCAACCACGGTCCATCATATCAAACCATAATCCCAAGTCCATTAGCCTCTCAGTTTTATCTTCAAGAACTATGAGTCAAATGACGCTCCGTACTTCAGAAGAACGGTCCGTCCTTTGAGTTGTGGAAATCCCCAGGCTAAGTCATGTCCCAGGAACTACGAGTCACATGACAAACCATGGTCAAGGAACACAGTTTGTCCTGTTGAGTCGTAGTTCTTGAGACTAGAGAACCCTAACACTGTTAGGCAGAATCACGACTCAGTTTGACGGTCCGTCGTCCAGGAGTACGGCCTGTCAACCAAGCTGTGATCAATGGGTCGCATTTTCTGCGAAAATTCTTTTAACTTTCCCAGGTGTATTCTGGACTTTTGATATACCTATTATGGCCTAAGCTATGTCATTTTATGTTGTTTAAGCCTAATTAATTAGTCTAAAACTAACTAAAACCCTCATTCTAAAAAAATCATCGGACTTAGACAAAAAAGAATCAAAAAGAGGCGTAGTTTCTCTCAAGAACAAGCAGAGGCCTTAATTCCCAGAACTTTTGAGCAAGGTAAGGTCTAGGAAAATTCGGGTGCGTATTGGGTGTTATATCTTGGGTCGAGCTAGTTTTTCTATTAGCCAAGTCCTTAAGGAGTTCGGGAAACTTTTTCAGAATCGAATTCGAGTAACTAGAACTCTCGGTATGTGGGTTGACGTGAAGAGGTTGTTTTGGAATGTCAGGAAATTAAGTGTGTTGTAAAATTAGCACTTTTGGGGAACTTTATGACTTTCTATCCTATGTCAACCTCCATAGCGGTTGAATACATTGCTATTGCGACCTCCACTATAGCGGAAGTCAGCGACAGTCAACACCATAGCATGGGAATTAAGTTTTGGTCTGTTATGTTTGAAATGTTTTGCTCCGGTGTTTCAATGAGGCCCCAGATTTCTTGGGCACTCGAGGAGGAGTAATCTAACCAGTCTTGTATAGCTCGAAGGAAGAAATTCCTTAACAAAGTAGAATCGAATTAAATTTCGGTTGAACTGGGGTACACCCAGGGGAATTTGAGAGTTTGGTGGTTGGCGTAAGGCTATTCTATGATGTCATAGTAGAGCGTTATGTTTTTAAGGGCTGGTTCATTCTTTTCCTTCTGCCTTAGAGGTCGTTCAGGTATGAACAATGGGTAAATTGGTATCTGTTTTAATGACATGTTCCGTCATCCAGGAGTACGACCTCTCAACTAAGCCGTGATCACTGTGTCGCATTTTTTGCAGAATTTCTTTTAACTTTCCCAGATGTATGCTGGACTTTTCCTTTACCTTCTAAGGCCTAAGATATGTTGGTTTATATCGTCTAAACCTAATTATGTTCTCTAAAACTAACTAAAACCCTCATTCTAAAAAAAACATCGGACTTAGACAGAAAAGAATTAAAAAGAGACGTAGTTGCTCTCAAGAACAAACAGAGGCCTTCACCAAGTTCAGTCCCAAATATCCAAGGATTTCTCCATGGATTTCTTCACCAGGTATGTGGGATTTCACTATTGGGTTCCTTTCACCCATTAGGTCCCTAGATTCCAATTAGTTTTCAGTTTCCTCCATGAATTGTCAAACCTAGGGTTCCTAGAACTTAGAGATTTATCGTAATTCAGTTTCTACAATCTCTATGGTATTGACTATATGTTCTTGGAGAATTAGTGTAGTTCTATGTATAATGTTCAGAAAACCTAGTAGTGTACTTCCAGTATTTCATGAATTAAGTTCACTAGACATGCTAATTATATGTTCATGTACTAGGATTCGAAGGCCATATCTCCCAGTATTTTATGTTGCATTCTCAGTTGATTTCCAGTATTTTAATCTATCCATCATTTAAGTACATTGTTGTTTACATTCAGTTGGGAGTAGACTAAGTACCGAGCGGACGAGGGGATGAAGGCTTAGCTGTCAGTTTAGTCTAAGACCTTTAGTTGAAGTCCTCAAGTCCCAGAACTACGACGCCACCATAGGTTTAAAGGAGTCAGCTGTCAGACTAGGTTGCACCTTCTTGTCCCTTGTTGACATCAGTAGTGGATCCACATCAGACTTGTTCATACCCTAGGCATAGTATGAACGCCTTTCCATCCAGGGTCACAGGTTGGCCCCATAGTTAGCTCAACTTGGGGTATGTCGGTTAGTAGTGTCTCCCACAGTCAGATTCATGTGCATTGACATTGTATCCAATATTTATGTTCTCTATTCAGTTCAGCATGCTATTTCATGATTTATACTTGGTCATTGCATTTAGTTCAGTTTTCAATTATGTTGCAATATATCTATCTTCATGTTCAGTTCTATATTTCCCAGTTTTGCATATATATCCTGCATGCTCAGTACATTTAAAGTACTGACGCATAATTTTGTGCTACATCATTTTATGATATAGGTTCAGGCACTCAGCATCAAGACTGTGCCTAGTTCGGTTCCCCAGTTCATACTCAGCAGCTCAGTGGTGAGTCCTCATTAGTTCGAGGATAATAAACATGCTTCTTTTCAGTATTTACCTTTAGTTTTAGATTTTTAGATTTAGCTGGGGGCATGTCCCAGCAACTCCTATTTAGTTAGATGGCTTTCAGACATAGACTAGATTCAGCAGTTGTTAGTGTTGTGTTCAGTAAGCACTAAACTATTTTTCATAGTGTACCCATATTTAAATATGTTGGGCTCTCTTCTTATTTTCAAATTTTAAGTTGCTTTAGCTTCCGCACAGTACATATCTCTAAATTTGTTTTTCGTAGATATGCCATGCCATAGGTTAGCTTGGAGTCACTTATGACACTAAGCATTGTGTTGCGTCCAGGGAGTAGCTTCGGGGTGTGACAAACTTGGTATCATAGCATCAGATTTAAGTGTCCTAGGGTTTCTGAAAGCCGCATCAAGTAGAGTTTTCTTCATGGGTGTGAAGCGCGCCACACTTACGGGGGAGAAGCTATGAGACGTCATTAGGAATAACTTCCCTTCTTTCTTTTCCAGTTCGTACTAAAGAGTATAAACTCTATTTAATTCTCCTCTACTATAACTCATGCTCTATGCATTTCAGAAAAATGCCTCCCAGAAGAGCAAATGCTAAGAATCATCCAGCACCAGCAACTCCAGCAAACCTACTGAATGAGCAGGTTACGCATGCCGAATTCAGGTGTAACGACATGTTCCGTCGTTACTGAAAATATTTGTGATCAAGGTAAGTGCCTCTCATTCTTAATAAGAGTTTGGATTAATTCTTTATTATGGGGAGTACATTTGGTATGTACTAAGGTCATAGAATACTCTTAACACAAAGTTAAGTTGAAAACTTCCTTACTGATTTAGTTTTGGGTTTAGTTCAAACTAGGGTCAACTTCAAACATGCTATCCTCCTAGAATGTTAGGAGTTATGGGTCCCAATACCCATTAAATTAGAAATCTCTGAGTCCTCTTTTCAACGCCATGGACCGTTCACCAATCCGCTTCCCGAGTAAAAAATTATGACTATTTTACTGAAGACTATCTGTGCTAAAAAATTGAGTCTGATGTAGGGAAATTTAGGTTGCTATAGCGGTTGGCCGTCCGCTATAGCAGAATGACGGAACTAAAAATCCCAGAAATGGGTTTTATAATCCCATTCTCCCTTTTAGTCAAAAATAGACAAGGGTTGCTCTAAAAAACCTCCTAGGCTGCTCCAAAGCTTAGGAGCCATGGGGAGGAGGGTTTCCAGCGAAAGGGATGTGAAACCATGGATTTGGGCCTGCATATTCATCAGGGAACGCCTTGACGGAGCCAGAAAGGGCATGGAACAGCTGCTCGGCATCCAGGTTGGCTAGGTTTCTTACCAAGAGTAGATTAACCATTTTCATTTTCTATTATTGTGTAGAATGAAATGGAGAATCCATGATTAGGCCTTCGGGCACGTAGTCTGGCGGATTTATTACTGGTTATGTGTGAATTAAGAATTGTATGGATTGAAGGGTTGGTTTTATGATGCGTATAATGGGGATAATTTTATTGTCTTGGTAGACTACAATGATAGGCTGGGGGACTGGAACGTCGGGAAGGTTCGGGCAATCGGGAGAATGCTTGGGAGCTATGGGTAATGGAAATGGGGAACTCCTAGATATGGTTTCACGAATATAAATGGCATGATATGTAGTTTTTGGTTTTACTAGGGATAAGGGGAGGTGCTCCCACTCTGTTTTCAGTGTTGGGTAAAGTCTCGGGAAACACGTAGTAGCTAAATTATGCTAAGAAAGGAAATCGTTCATTATATGTCAGTAAGGGGAAATAGGTTAGTCCTCAGACAAAGGTTGGACTAAGTCACTCACCCAGGAAGGGGTAGGTGATCGTTAATAATTCTTGTAAATGTTGTATGTTGTGTACTCTTATCTAAGTGTTTGTATGAGATACATTACTTAGGGAATTGTTAGGAATGTATGTTGTGTGCTCTTATCTAAGTTTTTGTATGAGATACATTGCTTAGGGGATTTTTAGGAACGCCTAAGAGTCCTGTATTACAGTCTGTGGATTGAACGATGTGTTGCTTGTTGGTTTTCCAAGTTGTTTGTTCATTATTTTACTGTGGATTGATTGACATTCGGTTGTCTTCGGTACCACGCCTGGTACGGGAATACTAACGGTTATCTCGGGTACCATGCCTGGTATAGGTATAACAAATAGTTGGCTCGGGTATCACGCCTGGTACGGGAAAATACTAACGATTGGCTCGGGTACCATGCCTGGTACGGGTTTACTTTACTGCATCATTTCATTGATATTGTTTCACTGTGTGATTGGTGTTGGTTCCATGAGTGGTGCGGGCTGTGTTTATAAATTGTGATATTATATGTGGTCTTGGTGTAGGCTAAGTTGTTATAGTATATTACTTTTGGTCTTGGTGTAGGCCGGGTTGTTATATTAAATTGTACTTTTTGTCTTAGTGTAAGACGGGTAATTATATTGTAGTTGAGTATTGGTTTAGGCCTGGTTATTATATTATATTGTGCTTTTGGTCTTTGTGTAGGCTGGGTAATTATATTGTAGTTTGGTCTTGGTGTAGACCGGGTTATTATATTATATTATGCTTTCTGTCTTGGTGTAGGCTGGGTAATTATATTGTGAGTTTGGTCTTGGTGTAGACCGAGTTTTCATGTTAACACCTATATGTGTTAGGGGGATGCGAGTGGGTCCGTACTATGTAAAAGAGGTTATGAGTTCACAATTTATTTTTATTAAGTGTATTAATGACGGTCAAGAAATAGTTATGGTTTGTAAGCTAAGGGTGGGTCTTGGTGTAGACCGGGTAGCCTGTTGAACACTTAGGTGTGGTTAGAGGATCCTTGGAGTATCCGGGTTTCGGGATTAGAAAGGGATTTAGATATAACTTTGTTGTTGGCATTGAATGTGTCAATGGTTGCTAGGTGATTTTCATGTGATTGGTCAATTGGGAGTAAGACAGAAAGTATGGGGTTGTAGTTGTTGGTTGTTGTAACCAGGATGGAAAGTTGTCCTTGAGTTTCGGGAAGGGCCGGACACTGGTAATTAATACTACGGGTATAAGTGGTTTGGTTGGGTAGTTAGCCAGGTTAAGTTTGAATATCTAGTCAAGGCGGTTGACTTGGGAAAGGGAAGGGTAGTCCAAGTATGGACATTGTTATTACTAAGGATTAAGTGAGACTTGGGAAGTCTAGGGAACAGGGAGACTTGGGAAGTCTAGGTGAAAAGGCGAGTTGGTAAGTCTAAAGGTTAGGAAGGTCGGTTCCGGAAGGGGGGATTGATAAAAGTGATGTTGAAAGGGGTAAAGCATTTACCTTGTGGATTTTATATTTATTTTTATATGATGGTAGGAGTGAATTCGGGTCAGCCGATAATGCCTACCAGTACGTGTGTTTGTACTGATTCTACTCTTTTTATACCTTTTTGGGTATAGTCTGGTTGCAGGGTTGGTGAAGTTTCACAGGTTCAGTATTGCTGTGATTTTGAAGCAGCTCCTACTTTCCTTCTATGGTGGGAGTTGTATCATCTTATATCATATACTCATCTTGTAGAAGCTCATGTACTAGCTTAGACTAGGTTCTGAGGAGGTTATTTCATATTGTAAATGTTTTCCATAAATTCTTTAAGTCTTTTCTTTTTCTAAGCTATTGGTAAAAAGGATTTCTCATGTATTTAATGGACTTATTTAATGGTTTATTTTCTTTTCCGCATTTCCTGTTGGTTCGGGTGGTAAGGGTTCTCCTTTCTAGGTGGATTAGAGTATGTGCCCGCACGGCCCGGTAGTTGGGTCGTGACAAATGGTATCAGAGCCCAGGTTACTGGTCTCCCAGTACAAGAGAAAAATGTCGAATAGAGTCCCGCGGATTGGTGTATTGATGTCCACATCTAATCTTAGGGAAGCTATGATGTGTTCTAGGAAACACTTCTATTCTTTCATTCCTTTTCGTGCAGTTTTGTTACTTGCTTGTATGGGTTGAGTCCAATTGGTATCTCTCGATTCCAATTGGTATCTAAACAAGGTGAAGGATGTCATTGGACTCAGGGTATGACAAACAAGCAAGAAGGATTGAAATCGGGAAGGTTCCAATTGGTATTTGGCCGGGGAGGCTATGTAAAGGTATGGATGGATCTGCTAATGGTCATCCATGAGGCGAATAAAAAGTAATGAAACTGATTTGATTGATTGTTTAAGCTTGAGGCTTGAGATTGTGCTTATGTGTATTGATGTTGTTTGAATGACTTCAAATGTGTGGTATGCAATTATTTGATTTGCTTTGAATGTTTTGGTCTGGGAGGAGTCATAACTTGAATTGGTGTGCTTTGGTTGGTAATTACTTTTTACGTTTACTTAAATTGGTCAGTAAAGTGGTGTTACATTTCGGAAATGGGTTTGGCACTGGTAAAAATGGTAAGTGGACAAGTCTTACGACTGTAGGGAAACTCCAATTTCAAGACAGTCAAAATTGGTTAGGAACCATGGGGGAAAAGGCTATCATTGCTTGATGGCAGGAAATGCGGTAAGGAAATTTTTATGGTAACTCATGATTGTAACTTAAGGAAAATTTATTCCCAGCTTGAAAGTTGTGATTGTTGTAAATGATAAATTGTGATATGCCTTAATTAGAATTGTTTTTATTACATTAGGGTATAGGCTTACCACTTATATAGATGGTAAGGGAACAAAAAAAAGGGATTATGGACTGTAGGGAAGCTCCGGGTTCAGGACAGTCGGGACTTGGTTGAGAACCAAGGGAACTAGGGGGGGTTATTTGTGCTTGATAGCGTAAGTGTGTTCTTAAGAATAATTGCTTGCATAATCCTCTTGTTGATTTGTGATAATTGATGCTAAGTTTCAGTCTGTGGAGTGCCGAGAATGGTCTTGAGGATTGTTTAAGACCATGGCGGGATTAACGGGATTAAACAATATTAACAGGGAAGGGGAATGAGAGAATTTTTCAGAGAATGGTAAATTTTCTGGGCTACTACTTTTTGGGGTTTCCATAGCAGTGTGCAAGTCGCTATAGCGGGATGGGCAGGGCATGATCCCTGTCCTATTTTTCTCTTGTTTTGTCTTTCATTCTCGTGTCATTTTAACTCACTATTTGAGCTGCGAGTTATTGCAGGAATTTAGCATCCATGTGCAATAAGAGGAAAGGGTAGATATGATAGCCCAGGGTATTGGTGAATTTTTTGATTTACCACTGGTTGGAATAGTCACCTAGGTAGAATTTGGCCAAATGACAGTAGTTGGCTGAGTAGTGTTGGAAATTGCTCATAGCCTTATGTCATGAGGGTGATTTGGATGGTTTAATATTGATGATCCTTATTGGTATGGTCAGTTGAGGGAGTTCGGGCGATAAAACTTCCGATTGTGGAGTTAGAAATCTCGGGTTAGGCTAGTCTCGGATGAATTTTAAGCCAGGGAGGTCTAGGGAAATTCGAGTGCATATTAGGTGTTATATCTTGGGTCGAGCTAGATTTTCCATTAGCCAAGACCTTAAGGAGTCTGTGGGACTTTTCGGAATCAAATTCGGGTAAGTAGAACTCTCGGTATGTGGGTTGACGTGAATGGGTTATTCCGAAACGTCAGGAAATTAAGTGTGTTGTAAAATGAGCACTTTTGGGGAAGTTTATGACTTTTTATCCCATGTCAACCACCATAGCGGTTGAACACATATTTATTGAGACCTACGCTATAGCAGAGAAATTACAGCTATAGCGGAAGTCAGCGACAGTCAGCACCATAACATGGGAATTAAGTTTTGGTCCGTTATGTTTGAAATGTTTCGCTCCGATGTTTCAACGAGGACTCAAATTTCTTGGGCACTCAAGAAGGAGTAATCTAACTAGTCTCGTATAGCTCAAAGGAAGAAATTCCTTGACAAAGCAGAATCGAATTAAATTTTTGTTGAACTGGGGTACACCCGGGGGATTTAAGAGTTCGGTGGTTCGCATAAGGCTATTCTATGCTGTCATAGTAGAGCGTTGAGTTTCTAAAGGCTGGTTCATTCTTTTCCTTCTGTCTTATAGATCGTTCGGGAATGAACGATGCATAAATTGGTATTTGTTGTAACAACCTGTTCCGTCGTTACTGAATATATCTGCGACCAAGGCAGGTGCCTCTCATTCGTAATAAAAGTTAGGATTAATTATTTATTATGGGGAATACATTTGGTATGTACTAAGGTCATAGAATACTCTTAGCATAAAGTTAAGTTGAAAACTTCCTTACTGTTTTAGTTTCGGGCTAAGTTCAAACTAGGGTCAAGTTCAAACGTGATTTCCACCTACAACATAAGGATTTAGGGGTCCCAATACCCACCAAAATAAATATCTCTGAGTCCTCTTTCCAACGCCACCGACCGTTTATCAATCCGCTTCCTGAGTAAAAATGTTATGACTATTTTACTGAAGACTGTCCGTGCTGAAAATTTGAGTCCGCTGTAGCGGAATTTAGGTCGCTATAGCGGTACTGCTATAGCGGAATGACGTAACCAGAAAGCCCAGAAATTGGTTTTATAATCCCATTCTATCCAAAAACCCTCCTAGGCTACTCCAAAGCTTGGGAGCCATGGGGAGAAGGGATTCCAGCAAAAGGGAAACGAAACCATGGATTCGGTCCTGCAGAATTTTCGAGGACCACATTCACGGATACAGAAAGGGCATGGAATAGCTGCTCGACATCCAGGTAGGCTAGGATTCTTCCCAAGAGTAGATTGACCATTTTTATTTCCTATTATTGTGTAGAATGAAATGGAGAATCCATGATTAGGCCTTCGGGCACGGAGTCAGGCTGATTTATTACTGGTTATGTGTGAATTAAGAATTGTATGGATTGAAGTGTTAGTTATATGATGCGTATAATGGGGATATTTTTATTGTCTTGGTAGACTAAAATGATAGGCTCGGGGACTGGAACATCGGGAAGGTTAGGGAAACCGGGAGAATGCTTGGGTGCTATGGGTAATGGAAATGGGAAACTCCTAGATAAGGTTTCAGGAATGTAAATGGCATGATATGTAGTAGTTGGTCTTACTAGGGTTATGGGGAGGTGCTCCTACTCTGTTTTTGGTGTTGGGTAAAGTCTCGGGAATCACGTAGTTGTTAAATTATGCTAAGAAAGGAAATCATTCATTATATGTCAATAAGGGGAAATGGGTTGGTCCTCGGACCAAGGTTGGGCTAAGTCACCCACCCGGGAAGAGGTAGGTGATGGTTAATGATTCCTGTAAATGTTTTATGTTGTGTAATCTTATCTAAGTGTTTGTATGAGAGACATTGCTTAGGGAATTGTTAGGAATGTATGTTGTGTGCTCTTATCTAAGTATTTGTATGAGATACATTGCTAAGGGGATTGTTAGGAACGTTTAAGAGTCCTGTATTACAGTATGTGGATTAAACGGTGTGTTACTTGTTGGTTTTACAAGTTGTTTGTTCATTATTTGACTGTAGATTGATTGATTGGCTCGGGTAAACTACAAGCTGGATTTAAAGTTTGGTTGGCAGTAAACTACAAGCTGGATTTACAGTTTGGTTGGCTCGGGTACCACTCCTGGTACGAGAATACTAACGGTTGGCTCGGGTAACATGTCTAATACGGTTATAACAAATTGTTGACTCGGGTACCACGCCTGGTACGGGAAAATACTAACGATTGGCTTGGATACCATGTCTGGTACGGATTTACTTTACTGCATCATTTCATTGATATTGTTGCATTGTCTGATTATTGTTGGTTCTATGAGTGAACTGGGTTGTGTTTATAAATTGTCATATTACTTGTGGTTTTGGTGTAGGCCGGGTTGTTATAGTATATTACTTTTGGTCTTGGTGTAGGCCGGGTTGTTATATTATATTGCACTTTTGTTCTTAGTGTAAGCCGCGTAATCATATTGTAGTTTAGTCTTGGTGTAGGTCGGGTTATTATATTGTGAGTTTGGTCTTGGTGTAGACCGGGTTGTCATGTTAACACATATATGTGTTAGGGGGATCCGAGTGTGTCCGGACTATGTAAAAGAGGTTATGAGTTCACAATTTATTTTCATTAAGTGTATTAATGACGGTCAATAAATAGTTGTGGTTAGTAAGCTAAGGTGGGTCTTGGTGTAGACCGGGTAACCTGTGGAACACTTAGGTGTGGTTAGAGGATCCTTGGAGGGTCCGGGTTTCGCGATTAGAAAGGGATTTAGATATAACTTTGTTGTTGTCATTGAATGTGTCAATGGTTGCTAGGTGATTTTCATGTGATTGGTCAATTGGGAGTAAGACGGAAAGTCTGGGGTTGTAGTTCTTGGTTGTTATAACCAGGATGGAAAGTTGTCCTAGAGGTCTGGGAAGGGTCGGTCACTAGTAAGTAATACTACGGGTATAAATGGTTTGGTTGGGCAATTAGCCGGGTTAAGTCTGAGTATCTAGTCAAGGCGGTTGACTTGGGTAAGGGAAGGGTAGTCCAGGTATGGACATTTTTAATTGTAAGCATTAAGTGAAACTTGGGATGTCTAGGGATCAGGGAGACTTGGGAAGTCTAGGTGACAAGGAGACTTGGTAAGTCTAAAAGTTAGGAAGGTCGGTTTCGGAAGGGGGTATTGATAAAAGTGATGTTGAAAGGGGTGAAACATTTACCTTGTGCATTTTATCTTGATTTTTATAGAATGGTAGGAGTGAATTCGGGTCAGCCGACTATGCCTACCAGTATGTGTGTTTGTACTGATTCTACTCTTGCTATACCTTTTTGGGTATAGTCTGGTTGCAGAGTTGGTGATGTTTCACAGGTTCAGGATTGCGGTGATCTTCCAGCAGCTCCTACTTTCCTTCTGTTATGGGAGTTGTGTCATCTTATGTCATATACTCATCTTGTAGAAGCTCTTGTACCGGCTTAGACTAGGTTCTGGGGATCTTATTTCATATTGTAAATGTTTTCCGCAAATTCTTTAAGTCATTTATTATTCTAAACTATTTGTAAAAAGGATTTCTCATGTATTTAAGGGACTTATTTAATGGTTTATTTTATTTTCCGCATTGTTGGTTGGTTTTTAGTGGTAAGGGTTCTCCTATCTAGGTGGATTATAGTAGGTGCCTGCACGGCCCGGTAGTTGGGTCGTGACATCATGGTTGCTTTTCAAGTACTTGCTCAGTCCATGACTGCCCAGGTCAATCAGCAGGCTGCGGCTCCAGATCCGCCTCAGGTTAATACTGCTGCAGCAAGAATCCGGGACTTCAACCCTCCAAAGTTTCATGGGTCCAAGTCAGAAGAGGATCCCCAAGAGTTCTTAGTGGACATTCATAAGGTGAAAGACATTATGGGTGTCACTCAAGTTGAGAGTGCAGACTTGGTTGCCTATCAGCTGAAAGGGGTGGCTTATACTTGGTACCAGCAGTGGAAGGAATCTCGTTGTGCCAATGGAGGATCAGTGACTTGGGATCATTTCAAGAATGCATTTCTGGACCGGTTCTTCCCACTAGAGCTCAGGGAAGCCAAGGTTTAGGAGTCCAACAATATGAAGCAGGATGACATGAGCATAAAGAACTATGCCCTGAAGTTCACTAAGCTATCCAAGTATGCCCCGAAAATAGTAGCTAACTTCAGAGCTCACATGAGTAAGTTTGTGTCCGATGTGTCTGATGATGTGGTCAAGGAATGCAAAACTGCAATGTTCATTAAGGAAATGGATTTCTCCATGCTAGTTACTTATGCTCAACAGATTGAGGAGGAAAATATCAACGAAAGGGGAGGTGAAGCTAAGAGGGCTAGGACATGTGATTATACCCACTTCTAGCAGAGGTCAGAGGGTGGCAACCACTCTCAATATCGCTAGAAAAATTCATCTCCAGCTCCATCTTCTTCTAGTGCTCCAGTGCCCAAGTTCAAGAAGGATTGTCAATATAAAGCGCCTGGATCTAAGTCCCAAGGTAAGGTTACTAGTGGGCGCACTAACCTAGTGTGCAAGAAGTGTGGTAGGAACTACCAGGGTGAGTTCATGGCCGGCAGCGGAAATTACTTTGGATGTGGTAAGCTAGGCCACATGATGAGGGATTGTCGCACAGCTTCTCAAAAGGGTAAGTATGTTCGCCCGTAGACTTAGACTGGTTCTACAGAAGCTCCTGTATGCCACCTTACTCAGCAGGGTGCCTTATCTGGTACAGGTAGTTGTCAGTGTCAGAATAGGTTGTATGCTCTTTAGGCTCGACAGGATCAGAAGGACTCTTCTGATGTGGTCACGGGTACGTTGCGAGTTTTTAATACTGATGTTTATGCATTGTTAGATCCAGGGGCTACACTTTCCTTTATCAATCCTTATGTAGCAGTAAATTTCAGTATTAGTCCAGAAACTCTCCTAGAACCTTTATCAGTCTCTACTCCAGTTTGTGACCCAGTTATAGCTAGACGGGTAT
Source organism: Jaltomata sinuosa (assembly GCA_003996215.1). Lineage (NCBI taxonomy): Eukaryota > Viridiplantae > Streptophyta > Magnoliopsida > Solanales > Solanaceae > Jaltomata > Jaltomata sinuosa. Next base: position 255,686 of record QJPP01001036.1, on the reverse strand, counting down.
ACAGAAACTGCCCCGTGAAAGTTTCCCATAAAGTCACCTCAGAAGATCTTGTAGAATTTGAAATGGTAGACTTTGATATCATTCTAGTCATGGATTGGTTACATTCCTATTATGCATCAGTCGATTGTAGGACTAGGATCGTTCGGTTCTTGTTTCCTAACGAGCCAGTCCTAGAGTGGAAGGGTAGTAACTCAGTGCCTGTAGGTCGTTTCATTTCCTACCTTAAGGCCAAGGAGATGATTTCCAAGAGTTGTATATATCATCTTGTTTGGGTTAAGGATTCAAACTCTGAGACCCCAACTCTTGAGTCAGTCCCAGTGGTGAATGAGTTTCCAGAAGTGTTCCCATAAGGTCTTCCCGGAGTTCCTCCTGAAAGGGAAATTGACTTCGGAATTGATCTCCTTCCAGATACCCAGCCTACCGTTAGTTGAACAAGGTCACAATCAAGAATAAGTACCCCATCCCCAAGATTGATGACTTGTTCGACCAGCTTTAGGGTGCTAGTTGTTTTTCTAATACTGACCTCAGATATGGCTATCATCAGCTCAGAGTCAGAGATAATGACATCCCGAAGACAACCTTCAGGACTCGATATGGTCACTATGAATTTTTAGTTATGTCTTTTGGACTAACCAATGCCCCTGCAGCTTTCATGGACTTAATGAACAAGGTGGTCAAGCAGTATTTGTTGCAGGAGCTTGCGACTCATTTAAGGGATACTCCAAATACTGCTTGAACAACCCTCATAGTCAACATAAATGTAGTCGCATGTTCCTCCGAGTATATTCAGTTTCTACATTCTCTATGATATTGACTACATGTTCTTGGAGAATTAGTGTAGTTCCATGTATAATGTTCAGTAAACCTAGTTGTGTACTTCCAGTATTTCATGAATTAAGTTCACTAGACATGCTTATTATATGTTCATGTACTAGGATTCAAATGACATATGTTCGAGTATATTTATGTTGCATTCTCAGTTGATTTCCAGTATTTTGAGCTATCCATCATTTCAGTACATTGTTGTTTACATTTAATTGGGAGTAGACTTAGTACCGAGCAGACGAGGGGATAAAGTCTTAGCTGTCAGTTTAGGCTAAGACCTTTAGTAGCAGTACTCAACTCCCAGAACTATGGCGCCACCGTAGGTTTAAAGGAGTCAGCTGTCAGACTAGGATGCACCTCCTTTTACCTTGTGCACATCATTAGTGGATCCACGTCAGACTTGTTCGTACCTTTGGCACGGTATGAACACCCTCCCATCCAGAGTCACAGGTTGGCCCCATAGTTAGCTCAACTTGGAGTATGTCGGTTAGTAGTGTCTCGCACAGTCAGATTCATGTGCATTGACCTTGTATCTAGTATTAATGTTCAGTATTCAGTTCAAAATGCTATTTCATGATTTATACTTGGTCACTGCATTCAGTTCAGTTTTCAGTTATGTTGCAGTATATCTATCTTCATGTTCAGTTCTATATTACCCAGCTTTGCATATATATCCTGCTTGCTCAGTACATTCAAAGTACTGACGCATACTTTTGTGCTACATCATTTTATGATATAGGTTCAGGCACTCAGTATCTAGACCGTGCCTAGTTTGATTCCCCAGTTCGTACTCCACAGTTCAGTAGTGAGTCCTCATTAGTTCGAGGACAACAAACATGTTTCATTTAAGTATTTACCTTCAGTTTTCGATTCGTAGAGTGAGCTGAGGGCATGTCCTAGCAACTCCTATTCAGTTAGATGGCTTTCAGACATAGACTAGATTCAGCAGTTATTAGTGTTGTGTTCAGTCAGCACTAAACTATTTTTCATATTGTACCCATATTCAGATTTGTCGGGCTCTCTTCTTGTTTTCAGATATTAAATTTCTTTAGCTTTCGCATAGTACATATCTCTAAATTGGTTTTTCGTAGATATGTCATGCCATGGGTTAGCTTGGGGTCACTTGTGACACTAAGCACCATGTTGCGTCCAGAGGTAGCCTCGGGGCATTACACTATATGGTGTGATTTATTCACTAACTGAATTCTAGACTTGTGATTCATTCTCTCGCAGATAGGTGAAAATGAGGTCAGCTTCTACTTATGTTGTTGCGCCAGCACTGGCTTCTGGGGCCTTAATTAGGGGCCGAGGCCATGGTAAAGGTAGAGCACATGGTGTACCACTATCTAGAGGACGTGTCAGGTGATAAGTTGGTAATCTACCAACTTATTAAGCCTTTATTCATGAATTATTGCCATATTTTGATGAAAATTAGAGGTACTTATTGCCTTTATTAATGAAAATGCAGATACTCTTGATCAAAATTAGAAAACAAAGGAATTGAACCCAAAGAGCTCAAAATGAGTTGAAGTGTGAAGGTGATTGAAAACAAGGAAGAATATGCTGAGAGATGCGAACAACATGAGAGCCACACAATATGGTGTGCGGTCAGCACCTCCCTTTACACCTCACATGTCACGTCACACCACTCCCGAAGGGCATTTTTGTTCAATGCCAAGTGACATTTTGGGAAGCTTCTAAAACCTATTTTGGGTTATGTACTAGATATAGTTCATAATTTTGAGTATTGAGTTCATCCCAAGGAAGATATTGAGAGTACTCTTCTCTCTTTATCTTCTACACTTAGAATTCACCATTTTTGTATTAAATTGAGCTTAGATTTGGATTTTGGCTTATATATGAATGAAAGTATGAGTTACCCAAAATTGTATATCTTCTTATTTCCTTAGTATGAGCAGCTAATTTCCTAGTCTAGGGGCATGTGTATGATGGGTATTTGAATTTGGGTGTGGGTCTTATTTAATTGATCTTATAATTGATGAATTGATATGGGTCTACTGAATATCTCATGTTTTAATCTTAAAATTAATGGTTGCAAACATTAATTGGGTTTTCTTAATTGTGTTCTTACTTGAAAGAGGGGTTCATAATTTGGATAGGAATTCAATAGTGGGAATTTGACATTTTCACCTTATATTGAGGCTAGAAATAGCTTAATCGACGTTTCGATTGAGGCTAGAAATATCTTAATTGATGAAAACTCTCATCCAAGAGTCTACGCTAGAAATAGTATGAGTTCCCCAAGCAATTGAATTAGTTGGTTTATGTTAAAACTATGGTGCTTGAGCAAAGACCATAGGATATATATTTTGAGGATCGACAGATTACCAAATATAACTAAAACCAATGATACTAATATCATTAATAGAGAATTTGCATAATTAATCATGTACCCTAACCCTTTGTAGAATCCAATCAAAAGCATACCCCTAGTCTTCTTCTCATTGATTACAAATCTCGTGTTTACATACGCTTTTGTATTGAAATCAAAGTTGTTACGCGAATTTCTCTTTCCAATTCCATCAATCTTTAATTTTAATTTTTTGGAGCATTTACTTTCTTAGTGATCATTTCTCAAAGATGTCTTAGAGAATAATTACTTCACTCTCTGTGGATCTGACCCCGACACTCGTTAGGTTACTTTTGTTTTGCTTGACAATCGCTACAACCTCCTTCAGGAGAGTGATATTGAGCATCATCACCACGGCAACCTCTTTTGAGCCAGAGATAAAGTTCACAGATGAGGCTAACAACTGGAGAATATAGGGCAAGCTCAGGTTCCACCGAGTTTTGTACCCACCCCAGTGTTGCAGGATACTATAGTTAAGAATCTGAGTTTCTTGGAGGGTATGGCTTAGACAGGGGTTTTGCTTCTCACTCCTGATGGATCACAGACTAGAGATGGGGTTCAAGCTTTAGAGCAAGTACTGATCCAGGTCTTTTAGACCCTTAGAGCACAGCCTGCTGCAGTGGTGGCTCTTCGCATTAATGTCTTACCGTCCAGACTTATTGCTCCACTAGTCGTGGCTAGGATAGTGATGAAAGTTGAGGAGCATAAGATGTTCAACAGATTCTTGAGATTTGGGCCTCCTAAGTTCACTGAGGCATGTGGGGAGGATGCATATGAGTTCTTGGACAATTGTCAGGAGAGGTTTCATAACTTATGGTTGGTTGAGTCTGATGGTGTTAATTATACTACTTTTCAAATGGTTGGCACAAAGAAGCATTGGTGGAAATTTTATCTTGGTTGTAGACCAATGGGTTCACCTCCTATGACATGGGCGTAATTCTCCAGAATTATCCTTGAGAAGTATGTGCCTCGCAGCATTAGAGAGAGTTTGATGGCTTAGAACAGAGGACCATGACATGTACTTTGATTGAGATAATTATATGCCATATCTAGGCATGCCTTGATGAGTATTCCAAAGGAGGAGGAGTAGATTAGGAAGTCAGTGAAGAGATTGATTACTGCACTTAATTTGGCTATGACATAGTTAGTGATTACTAGTGTCACAACCCAACCAGTCATGATTGGTACGCACCCTAACTCTATAGTGGGAGAACCATCTAAACCAGCCCTTGACAAACTACCTAGAATTTGCCTAAACCATTTTTTTCAATTCACCACTATTAGCTGACTAAATACAATATAAATTAATCCCAACCATTAATGAGTCATTTAATAATCGAAACAAAAGAGTGGGAAGTATTTCTAATTATTAAAACCCTCGGGACTCGAAAGTCACTGTATAAGAACTCTAAAGAATTTCAACACTAAGTCTAATCAATATTAAGAATACGAAATAAAAAGAATGTCTCTGTACCAAAACAAATGACATAACCAACATAAAGATGATTTAACGGTTGTACGGACATGGGGCTCACCCTTGAATTGATGCCTGAATCATGAACTAGAGCTAAGGTTTTATCTCAAAATTTGGAACACACTAGAATTAAATCTGCTATCAAAGCAGCTTTAAAGCTAGTAGTGACAAGCGTAAGTAAACTTTGTGCTAGAATTGACACCATGGAGGTAGATGTTCAGGAGTTCAGGCAAGTAGTACCGCAAATCATACCAAAGGTACCTAATTGGGATCTCAATCTATCGAGACCTATTTCAGGGTCCCCACCTAAAACTCGTAGCCCTCTTGATTATTGGTGCATGGGTTGGGACCCAAAAGATGATGTAGGAACATCCGATATTCAAGAAGTAATTGGTCCAATAAAGACTACCCCTGTGATCACTTAGCCACCCATCCAATATCACCCAGAGCCCCACTCATCTTATATGGTAGACGGGGTCTGTTAGCCTAGGCCTAGCTGGGCTGCTCCTCTTCCTTCATACCATGAGTTGATGATTCTTCCGGACAAGTGGGAGATTGTGGGTCCTTATGGCCTTCTTAGAATTCATGAGGATCTATCCATTCCCTCGATAGAAGGATTTTAGATAGTTATGAAGCATGCATACATCCTTCCGCCATCACCATCTTGACCCCAAAGGACCCACTACCGTGTTTATGCACAAAGATATCATCGTCAGCATTATATCCACAAGGGCATCCTTGAAATTCATCTTTTTGTATAATTTTTCTCATCGGGGGCTATGCTTTATTTAAGTTTGATGGGGTGTAAGTAGTACTTAAGCCACTTTGTGGCATGTCTAAATATTCATTTGTGGCTGTTGTGTTCTTAATTATGCCCTTGCCAAGCTTGATTCATTATATTGATATTTTAAATATGAATGTCGAGTTAGTCCTACACGATTCATTATTTTACTATTCATGCCTTATTAAAGCACTTAGTGCCTACGCTGAGGCTTGATTGTAAATGATTCATGAGCACTTTAAAAAAATTTGATCACCTTGTTAATAGTAGATTAGTGAATAAACTCCAAGGATTTTCTTCATAGCATGGTTCTTTCCCAAGGAGCAAATTGTTTTTTTTTTGTTTATTTATTTGTGTCAACCCGGGTTGGTATTTTTCTATTATAGATTGAGAGGCAATATTCATAAGGGAAAATGCCAAGTTTTAGTTTAAAATTGAGTCTGTGTTTTGCTTGTCTCAAAATGGGCCCATCGAAAAAAAAAATCTTGGCAAGAAGTTTTTGACAAATTAACGGAAAGAGGGATAATTATTTTGAGTAAAGCATTCTATTGTTATGACTTGCACATTCCACATTTGGCTTGATCAATTTACAAACGAGTGTGTAAAAGAACTCGGAATAGCTTTTCAAAAGTTATTTGTCCCAATTGATTGTGAGACTCATTGTGAAATTGAGCATCATCACCACGGCAACCTCTTCTGAGCCAGAGATAAAGTTCACAGATGAGGCTAACAACTGGAGAATGTAGGGCCAGCTCAGGTTCCACCGAGTTTTGTACCTACCCCAGTGTTGCAGGATATTATAGTTAAGAATCTGAGTTTCTTGGAGGGTATGGCTTAGACAGGGGTTTTGCTTCTCACTCCTGATGGATCACAGACTATAGATGGGGTTCAAACTTTAGAGCAAGTACCGATTCAGGTCTTTTAGACACTTAGAGCACAGCCTGCTGCTATTGTGGCTCTTCGCATTAATGTCTTGCCGGCCAGACTTATTGCTCCACTAGTCATGGCTAGGATAGTGATGACAGTTGAGGAGCATAAAATGTTCAACAAATTCTTGAGATTTTGGCCTCCTAAGTTCACTGAGGCATGTGGGGAGGATGCATATGAGTTCTTGGTCAATTGTCAGGAGAGGTTTCATAACTTATGGTTGGTTGAGTCTCATGGTGTTAATTATACTACTTTTCAAATGGTTGGCACAAAGAAGCATTGGTGGAAATTTTATCTTGGTTGTAGACCAATAGGTTCACCTCCTATGACGTGGGCATAATTCTCCAGAATTATCCTTGAGAAGTATGTGCATCGCAGCATGAGAGAGAGTTTGATGGCTTAGAACAGAGGACCATGACATGTACTTAGATTGAGATAAGGTTATATGCCCTATCTAGGCATGCCTTGATGAGTATTCCATCAGAGGAGGAGCACATTAGGAAGTTCATGAAGAGATTGATTACTGATCTTCATTTGGCTATGACATAGTTAGTGATTACTAGTGTCACAACCCAACCAGTCATGATTGGTACGCACCCTAATACTATAGTGGGAGAACCATCTAAACCAGCCCTTGACAAACTACCTAGAATTTTCCTAAACCATTTTTTTCAATTCACTACTATTTAGCTGACTAAATAAAATATTAATCAATACAAACCATTAATGACTCATTTAATAACCGAAACAAAAGAGTGGGAAGTATTTCTAATTATTAAAACCCTCGGGACTCGAAAGTCACTGTATAAGAACTCTAAAGAATTTCAACACTAAGTCTAATCAATATTAAGAATACGAAATAAAAAGAATGTCTCTGTCCCAAAACAAATAACATAACCAACATAAAGATGATTTAACGGTTGTACGAACATGGTGCTCACCCTTGAATTGATGCCTGAATCATGAACTAGAGCTAAGGTTTTATCTCAAATTTTGGAGCACACTAGAATTCAATCTGCTATCAAAGCAGCTTTAAAGCCAGTAGTGACAAGCGTAAGAAAACTATGTGCTAGAATTGACACCATGGAGGTAGATGTTCAGGAGTTCAGGAAAGTAGTACCGCAAATCATACCAACAATACCTAATTGGGATCTGAATCTACCGAGACATACTTCAGGGTCCCCACCTAAAACTCGTAGCCCTCCTGATTATTGGTGCATGGGTTGGGACCCAAAAGATGATGTGGGAACATCCGATATTCAAGAAGTAATTGATCCAATCAAGACTGCCCCTGAGATCACTAAGCCACCCATACAATATTACCAAGAGCCCCACTCATCTTATATGGCAGTCTGGGTCTGTTAGCCTAGGCCTAGCTGGGCTGCTCCTCCTCCTTCATACCATGAGTTAATGATTCTTCTGGACAAGTGGGAGATTGTGGGCCCTTATGGCCTTCTTAGAATTCATGAGGATCAATCCATTCCCTCGATAGAAGGATTTTAGATAGATCTGAAGCATGCATACATACTTCCACCATCACCATCTTGACCCCAAAGGACCCACTACCGTGTTTATGCACAAAGATATCATCGTCAGCATTATATCCACCAGGGCATCCTTGAAATTCATCTTTTTTTTATAATTTTGCTCATCGGGGGCTATGCTTTATTTATGTTTGAGGGGGTGTAAGTAGTACTTAAGCCACTTTGTGGCATGTCTAAATTTTCATTTGTGGCTGTTGTGTTCTTAATTATGCCCTTGCCAAGCTTGATTCTTTATATTGATATTTTAAATATGAATGTCGAGTTAGTCCTACACGATTCATTATTTCACTATTCATGCCTTGTTAGAGCACTTAGTGCCTACGCTGTGGCTTGATTGTAAATGATTCATGAGCACTTTAAAAAAATTTGATCGCCTTGTTAATAGTAGATTAGTGAATAAACTCCAAGGATTTTCTTCATAGCATGGTTCTTTCCCATGAGCAAATTGTTTTTTTTTTGTTTATTTATTTGTGTCAAACCGGGTTGGTATTTTTCTATGATAGATTGAGAGGCAACATTCTTAAGGGAAAATGCCAAGTTTTAGTTTAAAATATGAGTCTGTGTTTTGCTTGTCTCAAAATGGGCCCATCGAAAAAAATAATCTTGGCAAGAAGTTTTTGAGAAATTAACGGAAAGAGGGATAATTATTTTGAGTAAAGCATTCTATTGTTATGACTTGCACATTCCACATTTGGCTTGATCAATTTACAAACGAGTGTGTAAAAGAACTCGGAATAGCTTTTCAAAAGTTATTTGTCCCAATTAATTATGAGACTCATTGTGAAATTCTTGTGTTGTGATGCCTTGTGTGGTAAGGTTGTACTTAGTTCTTGTGTACATGTGTTGTCTAGAAATTGCCCCAACTTGGAAGATAACCTTAGGCCTTTTTTGCATAAGCCACTTCACCCAAATTGACTTCCCTTTACATTGATCCTAGTAAGCCTCTTTGAGCTTGTAACTTTTCTTTGGCACCCCGTTTGATAACTTGACCTTTTTTGGAACCTAAAATTTTGCACCCATCCTCCCTAATGGATCAAAAGTTAAATGTAGGCTAAAATCCTAAGTTTTAGGGGTAGTAGGGAATTGAAATGATAACGTAGGGAAAAGCATAAGTTTGGGGGGTACATGCACCAATGTGGAGAAGAAAGGGATATATTTCAACACACGGTAGCACCATATGCCTAAGTTGAGAATTACTTCCAAATAGTCCAATGAAATGAACAAAATGAATATAAAAGAAGGAATTGGTGCTACCAAGTAAAGGTGATAAATGGATGTCAAATCGTCAAGATTAAAAGGAAGTATTGGGTTGTGAGAGGGAGAAATAAGGTGAAGTCATTGTACAAAAATGTGAGCGGTGTTTTGAATAATCACAAAGAGTGTTAGAGAGGTTTATCCCTTGAGCCAAATGCAATCCTTACCTTAACCCTAGACAACTTCATAACCGGCAAGTCCTTAGTGATTCTGAGCTTGGTAACTCTACATTAGTGGTAAATTACATAAAGGGAAAGTCTTTGGTTCAATGCGTGTGCACTCAAACTTTCTTGAGAGAGTGAGAGTCTCTTTGGTTCTCTTATAATCCCTTTTGTGTGTAAATTGCATAATTGTAAGTGGGATTTTCTCTTGTTGTGAATGGCATCGCACACTGTAATGTAATGATAAAGTCTCTATTTCAATTGAGAGGAATGAGTGAGACAAGTTATGTGGCAAATCTCGAAGAAAACCTTGAAGGTCCATGCCAATGATTTGAGAAGCTTGAAAATCGTATTTTGAATGACAAATTCCCATGTTTTTGAATGTCCTTTTGATAAACGTTTTGACTTCAAAGTCTAGGATGGTTGTACCTTATTTCGATCTAGTTGAGTGGTTTTGAGACTTCACAATTATTATTTGTGTTATATTTCTTAATTATTACATTTGTTTTGTTGGGTATACCTACCACGGTTGGGGTGGGGTAGAGGTCATCACAAACCGTGTGATTTTGAATCGTGACAATTAGAGACTAGAGTAAAGGAGTTCCAAAAAAATAATTTATAGTTGTAATGACCCTTTCGGTCATTTACGTGTTTTCACTGCCCTTTTAGTGTTAGAGCGTGCCTATAGTGGTCCCAAGTCATTTATGGCTTATTGGGACTTTTAGTTTGGTGCCCGGGTCATTTTCTTGGCCTTTATGGCCATTTCCTCATTTTAGAGCTTTAACTTTGAAAATCGTTAACTTTAGTCAAAATTGTTAGCTATCGTGCTCAGAATAGAATTCTGATAGTTCTATTAGCTCCAGAGTGTGAACTTTGGTCTAGGTATATCTTTGGTCGGTATCCGGGAGCTATTCAACATGGAATTCTCTCTCATTCTGCGTTTTCAGGCTAGTTGGGCTTCTTTGGTTGACTTTGGTCAACATTCGGAGAAGATAGTCTCCGATGGAAATTTTGTCAGTGTTGTTAGCTTTGGAATGCCGAGTTTATGTTAGTTAGTAGTTTTGTTCGGGTCCTAGCTGAGGCGGGCTCATTTTGGATATTTGGTTGGCGTTAGCTAGTGTTAACTTGGGTAAGTAGTTCTTACTCCGATTTTCGAATATATTCTTGAAATTCTTCTTTAATTCTCTAACTTGAGCGGGTTTTTTGGGCCATTCTTCTTGGATAAATTCGCTCAATTTTGGAACATGCTCTCTTGGTATTCTTGATCATCGTGTTTCTTTTTATTTCTGATTTCCGGGTGTGGGCCCCGCGGACTTGCTTTTGACCCGATTTTGACCCAGCTATTATTATAGCAATACAAGTATCATTAGTCTTGTTTTAATGCATAGATTATGTTCGTCATAGTGTTATCATGAATTGGACCTTCTCAGAGCAGTTTGAGCTTGGACGACATCGTTCCGGCAGCTAGTCATCGGACGACAGAAAGGTTATTGTTTTCCCTACCTAGACTCTACGTATATAGGCTATAAATGTATTAATTAGCATCCTTGGGTTGGTTTTCTAAGTTGGTACCCTCAGATCTTGTCCGCCTCTTCTGTCCGTTTATTTCATACGTTGTTTGTAGTATTCGTGGGAATATTGTATTGTTACCCCTGTGGCCCCGTGTGGCCTTGTATATGCCTTTGGACAATAGACGGTGGGATATTGGGAATGTCTGTGAGTCCCTGACATCATGATATTACTATGGGATGGTTATCTATGTTGTAGAGCTGATTGTGCCTGTGCAATGCCAATAGGAATGTTTGTGAGCCATTTTGGGCTAATCTATTATTTGTGAGCTTATCATTCATGTAAAAGGTTTTCTCTGCATTTTTTACTACTTTTTTGGCTTCGGGCCTACTTCAAAAAAATTTCTTTAGACTTGATTACTGCTATAGACTCGAACACACTTTGGGCACCCTTATGTGATTTTGAAATCACTGCTATTATTTTAGACCCAGTTTGATTCTAGATACGTACTACGAGGGGCTGATTATTGAGCTATAATTGAGGTTTTACGATTTGTATGTGGTCTATGAGTAGATCTCCATGGACCCTATTAATCCTGGGCCAATGCATACGGGCCGATGAGTGTGCCAGGAGTTGATGGATACGGTGTAGTAGAGGTACTCAGGTTCGCCTTTCATGGATCCTGCCTCTATTGGGCCTTTTAGATACCGGAGGGGGTAACATATGGTTTACTATTACACTGGATTCATCACATCATCATCATCATGCATATTTCATTCGGATTTCACCCTTGTTTTCTGTATGCTCAGTATACGCTCTGATTGTATGGGCGGTCAAAAGGTTTGTTTTCACTTGATTGCGTCAAACAGTTGTAGGGGCAGCCGTTGGGACTGTAGTTAGATTATATTACTCCTTTCATTTCATAGAGCTTGTTATGACCTTCGCTTTCAGTTGGATTAGTGGTTTTTGGCCTGTTGAGGCCATGGTTATTTGGACTGAGATTATATAGGGGCTAGTGGGTCCTATATTATTGAGGCACTATCTATGTGGCCTTGTGAGCAGTTGTGGGTTATCATATGTTATTCTTTATCATGGATTTTTATTAGTGGATCTCGGTTCTTTGTGGCTTAGCTATTCAATCCTCGGGTTGCACCTGAGAGACTGCTTTCTGTCTATGCTTATCTTGTAGTTGGGTTTAGGATGATATTGTTCGTATATTGCTTCTATCTTGAATACGTTGGATTGCTTCCCCTTTTTCCCTTTTTACTTGAGGTTAACGATATACTGCCCTTCTCTTTAAACTCTCTCTATTTATGTATTGTTGTTGCAAGAATCCCAGGTGTATTCTTCTTTCTTTCACCTATGTTTCTGTGTTATTAATAACTTTTGTGCTAGCATTGTATGCATATAACTCTTGATTGACTATTCTTTGTGCTAGTTTCCATGTGCCTTCTCTATTACTTCAATGATTATTTCTTTGCTATCTACTATATTACTGTTTTTATGTCTTATATGCGCTCAGTCGGCCGATGATGCTTACTGGGAACCCGTTGCTTAGCAATTGGTGGTCATACTACACTTCTACATCTTGTTGGTGCAGATATCAGTGTGATCTTTCTTCATTGATTGCATGGAGACTCGTGCAGCTTGGGATATTTGAGACTAGGGTGAGCGCCTGACGACCGAAGCTTGACGACATCTCATCTTTTGGCACTGTTATAAAAATTGATATTTCAAAATTCTTAGCCACTAAATTAATTAAATATTTATATGTAATTCTTTAAAATGCTCCTTTTTTAAATCTCTAATTTTGTACATCAATAAACTAATTTCTTAATATATTATTCTTTTAACTTTCTTGATCACTGAAATGACTAAGCAAGCACATTTCTAACCATCTTTTATGGATACTACTTACTTAGATTTAAATAACACTAACTATTTTTCCTAAAAAGAAAAGTTTCACTCAAAAATGGTTATGAGTATAAGACCAGAGAGGAAAACTACATATATTTCAAGATGATACCATATCTAACATCTTTATCTTATATACCTTCATTTAGTTTCATTCCTAAATAGTGATTATTGATAATTAAGGTTTTTCTAATTCAATCTGTTAAAAAATTTACAGAATGTAAATTTCTCCTACAAATAGGAGTCAATCCTAGTTAAAGAAACACACAACAATAACAAAGTCATTTGAACCCTCATATCACTGAACAAACACAGTTCACTTTTTCTTCCTCCTATTTAGACATGCCTAGAAACAAATCGAAGTTTTCTTTGATTGAAAATGTAACTAACAGGAAAGTGTCATACCAGAAGAGACAAAAAGGGTTATTCAAAAAGGCTGAAGAACTCAGCACTCTTTGTGATATTGAAATTGCTACAATCATATATAGTCCATAAACCAATGAACCTATTGTGTCTCTAAATCAGGATGATGCAATCAACACCTTCACAAATTTTAGGGAGTTTCCAACGATGGAGAAATCAAAAAACATGGTGACAAGAGAAGAGTTCACCAATAAAAGGATTAAGAAGATGGAAGGAAAATTAGAAAGGTTATTGATGGAAAATAGGGTCAAGGAGGTTACGAATGAGATGTATGAAATATTGAAGGAAAAAGATATTTCTACTGACATGCACCTTTATGATTTCAATGATCTGAGTTACGTGATAAATCAAAATCTCAAACACCTACATGAAGTGATGAAAAAGAAGGTTGATGAAGAGGGTTCTACATCAGGTGCCCCATCAATGCCTTCAACAACAATGGCTTCAATGATGCCTTCACCAATGATGACTACTCTATTGCCTGCTTCAATGTCTCCTCCAATGACACTACAAATAGACTCTTCAATGGATATCCCCCCAATGGGTGTATCAATGACAATAAATAACTACCAAAATTACTCAGCTGAATTTTCACAAAGTCCTCCATTGTCTGAGTTATTTAACTGGGATGATAAAGTAGTGACTTTATCGGATGACCTATCTTTGAACAACAATAATGTTCATGATCCAAATCACACCAATAATCTTTAAGGACATGGAATCAACGTGTGTCTCTGTTAATTAGTATTGTTTTCTATATCAATATTGTTTCATGGACTATTTGTGTATTTAATTATTTTGCATGTTTAAGTTGTGTTATAAGAATCTCCACTTCTCTTTCCTTTTGTCCTCATTTGAAGTTTTTGTTTGTCGTGTTTCATTATTTATTTTAACTCTATTATTTATTTACTTGTTAAATCTATGGTCAATTTTTTTAATGTTTCCTAGATACTTATATATTTTTGTTCTTTGAAAGTGCTATTTATTATTGTTATTGAAATATTGTTGTTAGTGTGATTTTCAGAAATGACCTCATACACTTTAAAAATCTAACAAATCAATTTACGTATCAGATAATTTTCATTCTGGAACATTTCAGTGTAAAATAATAATGCATCTAAAATTAAAATGAATTAAAACATTAAAGAAGATTATCTAGAATACCTATTTAAGATCCATTTATTGAAAAAGTAAGGTTATAGTACAAAATTAATTACTTTCCTGTCATTATATAGTTAAAAATTTCAAGTGTTCTGTTTTAAGTTAATTGTCTAGAATTTATTTCTACAGCCCAAAACCTTAATATTGTATCATACTTTTATATTTTAGATTCATTATTCTCATTTTTCTTGTTCTTCTTTTGTAAAGTCGAGAAATTGGTTCCACGTACGGGGTCTGTTAGACAAAACTAGTGTATCCCCTTGTATCAAAAATGGACTTTTTCCCATTTACATATCATATCAAAGACACAAATATTCAATAAAAAGGCTGAAAATAGGAGGAATGACTATATATTAATAAGTAAAATTTAAACTGTCTCAATTAATAATAGTCTATTTTTTATTTTTTTTTAAAAAACCCATAGATTTTGTGATATCCAAAGTTATCTAGGCATGCTGGTGAAAGCTATAAATTCGCCAAATACATTATAATATACTATGGGTTGGCCACATATATTTGTTTGTCTTAAACTTTCGCGGCATAAAATTTTTAGTGACTATATATATACCTCATTTGTAACTTTGAAGAAAGGAAATTGTTAAAAATAACTCTTTTACGATTTCAATAGAAGAAGATGAAGTTTAAATTTTTTCTTATGTTTTATTTTCAAATTTCTTATGTGTAAAATATAATAAAGACTGTAGGAGAATTGTCTTACGACTAATAAAAATGTAATGACCACACAATCTATTGACCAGATCAAATGACTTATTCTCGCTAATTTTATATACTTTCCACTCCACCTTGATAGAATCATAGATACAGAAAACCAAGAACTTTTGATTAAGAAACATTAGTTTATTCTCATTCATTCTGATGCAAGATAATATATACATACTAAGATGTAGTAATTAATATCCTGAAGTGGATCTAGTCCAAAAATATAAATGCTTATATGATCAACTAAAGAAAATGCTTGTTCATTTTACATGAGTTATTGCCATGTTTTGATGAAAAATAGAGGTACTTATTGCCTTTATTTATGAAAATGCAGGTACTCTTGATCAAAAGTAGAAAACAAAGGAATTGGACCTAAAGAAATCAAAAATAGTTGAAGTGTGAAGGTGATTGAAAACAAGGAAGTGCAACGCAAAAAACACGTGGTGCGACTACACGTCATGTCACATGTCACGTCTCACCACTCTCGAAGGGCATTTTTGTTCAATGCCAAGTGACATTTTGGGAAGCTTCTAAAACCCATTTTGGGTTGTGTACTAGATATAGTTGATAGTTTTGAGTATTGAGTTCATCCCAAGGAAGATATTGAGAGTACTCTTCTCTCTTCATCTTCTACACTTAGAATTCACCATTTTTGTATTAAATTGAGCTTAGATTTGGATTTTGGCTTATATATGAATGAAAGTATGAGTTACCCAAATTGTATATCTTCTTATTTCCTTAGTATGATCAGCTAATGTCCTAGTCTAGGGGCATGTGTATGATGGGTATTTCAATTTGGGTGTGGGTCTTATTTAATTGATCTTATAATTGATGAATTGATATGTGTCTATTGAATATCTCAAGTTTTAATCATAAAATTGATGGTTGCAAATATTAATTGAGTTTTCTTAATTGTGTTCTTGCTTGAATAAGGGGTTCATAATTTGGATAGGAATTCAATAGTGGGAATTTGAGATTTTCACCTTAGATTTAGGCTAGAAATAGCTTAATCGATGTTTTGATTGAGGCTAGAAATAGCTTAATCAACTGAAAATCTCATCTAAGAGTCTAAGCTAGAAATAGTATGACTTCCCCAAGCAATTGAATTTGTTGGTTTATGTTAAAACTATGGTGCTTGAGCAAAGACCATCGGATATATATTTGGAGGATCGAGAGATTACCAAATATAACTAAAACCAATGACACTCATATCATTAATCGAGAATTTACATAATTAATCAAGGGCCCTAACCTTTTGTAGAATCCCATCAAAAGCATAACCCTAGTCTCCTTCTCATTGATTACAAATATCGTGTTTACATATGCTTTTGTATTGAAATCGAAGTTTTTACGCGAATTTCTCTTTCCAATTCCCCCAATCTTTACTTTTAAATTGTTGGAGCATATACTCTCTTAGTGATTATTTCTCAATGATCTCTTAGTGAATCATTACTCGACTCTCCATGGATTCGACCCCGACACTCGTTAGGTTACTTTTTTTTTACTTGACAATCTCTACCACCTCCTTCAGGAGAGTGATTTTGAGCATCATCACCATTGAAACATCTTCTGAGCCAGAGATTAAGTACATACATGAGGCTAACAGCCAGAGAATGTAGGGCCAGCTCAGGTTCCACCGAGTTTTGTACCCACCCTAGTGTTGCAGGATACTATAGTTAAAATTCTAAGTTTCTTGTATGGTATCGCTCAGACAGGGGTTTTTCTTGTAACTCCTGATGCATTACTGACTAGAGATGGGGTTCAACCATTATAGCGAGTACTGATTAAGGTCTTTTAGACCCTTGGAGCACAACCTGCTGCTGTTGTGGCTCTTCACATTAATGTCTTATCGTCCAAACTTTTTGCGCTACTAGTCGTGGTTAGGACAATGATGACAGTTGAGGAGCATAAGATGTTCAACAGATTCTTGAGATTGGGGCCTCCTAAGTTCACTGAGGCATGTTGGGAGGATGCATATGAGTTCTTCATCAATTTTCAGGAGAGGTTGCGTAAATTATGGTTGGTTGAGTCTCATGGTGTTAATTATACTACTTTTCAAATGGTTGGCACATAGAAGATGTGGTGGAAATCTTATCTTGGTTGTAGACCAATGGGTTCGCCTCCTATGACATGGGCATAATTCTCAAGAACTATCCTTAAGAAGTATATGCCTTGCAGCATGAAAGAGAGTTTGATGGCTTAGAGCAGAGGACCATGACAGTTACTAAGATTGTGATAAGGTTTTAAGCCCTGTCTAGGCGTGCCTTGATGTGTATTCCATCAGAGGAGGAGCATATTAGGAAGTTCGTGAAGAGATTGATTACTCCACTTTATTTGGCTATCACATAGTTAGTGACTACTAGTGTCATGACCCAACCAGTCATGATTGTTACTCACCCTAACTTTACAGTGGGAGAACCATCTAACCCAACCCTTGACAAACTACCTAGAATTTGCCTAAACCATTTTTGTCAATTCACTACTATTTAGCTGACTAAATACAATATTAATCAATCCCAACCGTTACTGACTCATTTAATAATTGAAACAAAAGAGTGGGGAAGTATTTCTAATTATTAAAACCCTCGGGACTCGAAAGTCACTGTACAAGAACTCTAAAGAATTTCAACACCAAGTCTAATCAATATCAAGAATACGAAATAAAAAGAATGTCTCTGTCCCAAAAAAATTGACATAATCAATATAAAGATGATTTAACGATTGTACGGATATGGGGCTCACCCTTGAATTGATCCCTGAATCAAGAACTAGAGCTGAGGTTTTATCTCAAATGTTGAAACACGCTAGAATTCAATTTGCTATCAAAGCAGCTTTAAAGCCAGTAGTGACAAGCGTAAGCAAACTTTGTGCTAGAATTGACACCATGGAGGTAGATGTTCAGGAGCTTAGGCAAGTAGTACCGCAAATCATACTAACGGTACCTAATTGGGATCTCAATCTACCGAGAACTACTTCAGGGTCCCAACCTAAGACTCATAGCCCTCCTGATGATTTGTGCATGGGTTGGGACCCAAAAGATGATGTGGGAACATCTGAGATTCAAGAAGTAATTGATCCAATCAAGACTACCCCTAAGATCATTGAGCCACGGATTCACTATCACTCAAAGCCTCACTAATCTCATGTAGTAGACTGGGACTGTCAGCCTAGGCCCAGCTGGGCTCCTCCTCCTCCTTTATACCATGAGTTGATGATTCTTCCGGACATGTAGGAGATTGTGGGTCCTTATGGCCTCCTTAGAATTCAGGAAGATCTATCAATTCCCATGATATAAGAATTTTAGATAGATCCGAAGCATGCATACATCCTTCCACCATCACCATCTCGACCCCAAAAGACCCACTACTATGTTTATGCACGAAGACATCATCGTCAACATTATATCCACCAGGGCATCCTTGAAATTCATCTTTTTGTATAATTTTGCGCATCGGGGGATATGCTTTATTTAAGTTTGAGGGGTGTAAGTAGTACTTAAGCCACTTTGTGGCATGTTTAAATAGTCATTTGTGGTTGTTGTGTTCTTAATTATACCCTTGTCGAGCTTGATTCATTATATTTATATTGTTAATGTGAATGTCGAGTTAGTCCTACATGATTCATTGTTTCACTACTCGTGCCTTGTTAAAGCGCTTAGTGCTTACGCTGAGGTTTGATTGTAAATGATTCATGAGAACTTTAAAAAAAATTGATCTCCTTGTTAGTAGTAGATTAGTGAATAAACTCCAAGGATTTTCTTCATAGAACGGTTCTTTCCCAAGGAGCAAATTGTTTTTTTTGTTTATTTTTTATGTCAAACCAGGTTGGTATTTTTCTATGATAGATTGAGAGACAACTCTCTTAAGGGAAAAAGCCAAGTTTTAGTTTAAAATTGAGTCTGTGTTTTACTTGTCTCAAAATAGGCCCATCAAAAAAAAAATCTTGGCAAGATGCTTTTGACAAATTAATGGAAAGAGGGATAAATATTTTGAGTAAATCATTCTCTTGTTATGACTTGCACATTCCCAATTTTCCTTGATCAATTTACAAATGAGTGTGTAAAAGAACTCGAAATAGCTTTTCAAAAGTTATTTGTCCCAATTGATTGTGAGACTCATTGTGAAATTCTTGTGTTGTGATGCCTTGTGTGGTAAGGCTGTGCTTAGTTCTTGTGTGTATTTGTTGTCTAGAACTTTCCCCTAATGTCATTCAAGGCAAAATCGTAGATGGAACTGAGCTTGGAATATAACCTTAGGCCCTTTTTGAATAAGCTACTTCACCCAAATTGACTTCCCTTTACATTGATCCTACTAAGCCCCTTTGAGCTTGTAACTTTTCTTTGGCACACTATTTGATAACTTCACCTTTTTTGGAACCTAAATTTTTGCACCCATCCTCCCTAATGGCTCGAAAGTGGAATGTAGGCTAAAATCCTAAGTTTTAGGGGTAGTAGGGAATTGAAATGATAACATAGGGAAAAACATAAATTTGGGGGTTCATGCACCAATGAGGAGAAGAAAGGGATGTATTTCAACACAAAGTAGCACCATATGCCTAAGTTGAGAATTACTTCCAAATAGTCCAATGAAATGAACAAAACAAATTAGAAAAGAACGAATTGGTGCTACCAAGTGAAGGTGACAAAAGGATGTCAAATGGTCAAGATTAAAGGGAAATATTTGGTTGTAAAAGGGAGAAATAAGGTGAAGTCATTGTTCAATAATGTGATCGGTGATTTGAATAATCACAAAGAGCGTTAGAAAGGTTTAGTCACTTGAGCCAAATGCAATCCTTACCTTAACCCTAGACAACTTCATAACCCACAGGTCCTTAGTGATTTCAAACTTGGTAACTCTACATTAGTGGAAAATTACATAAAGGGAAAGCCTATGGTTCAATGCGTGTGCACTCATACTTTTTTGAGAGAGTGAGAGTCTCTTTGGTTCTCTTATAATCCCTTTTGTGTGTAGATTGCATAATTATAAGTGGGATTCTCTCTTGTAGTGAATGGCATCGCACACTTAAAAGGAATGATAGTCTCTATTTCAGTTGCGAGGAATGAGTGAGACAAGTTGTGTGGTTAATCTCGAGGTAAACCTTGAAGGTCCATGCCAATGATTTGAGAAGCTTGAAAATCTTATTTTGAATGACAAATTCACATGTTTTTGAATGAGAAATGAAGTCCTTTTGATAAACGTTTTGAAATAAGCAATTGCCTTGAGAATATGATGGTCCAAATTGAGATGAGCATTCTACTTATGACTTCTGAGTCTAGGATGGTTATACCTTATTTTGTTCTAGTTGAGTGGTTTTGAGACTTCACAATTATTATTTGTGTTATATTTGTTAATTATTCCATTTGTTTTGTCTGGTATACCTACCATGGTTGGGGTGGGGTAGAGTTCATCACAAACCATGTCATTTTGAATCGTGACAATTAGAGACTAGAGTAAAGGAATTCCAGAAAAATAATTTATAGTTGTAATGACCCTATCGGTCATTTACGTGTTTTCACCTCCCTTGTAGTGTTAGATCTTACCTATAGTGGCCCAAGTCATTTATGGCTTATTGGAACTATTAGTTTGGTGCCCGAGCTGTTTGCTTGGCCTTCTTGTTTTAATGCATAGATTATGTTCTTGATAGTGTTTTCATGAATTGGACCTTTTCAGAGTAGTTCGAGCTTGGATGATGTCGTTCCGCCAGCTAGTCATCGAACGACAGGTAGGTTATGGTTTTCTCTACCTAGACTCTATGTATATAGGGTATAACTGCATTAATTAGCATCCTTGGGTTGGTTTTATAAGTTGGTACCCTCTGACCTTGTCCGCCTCTTCTGTCCATTTATTTCATACGTTGTTTGTAGTATTCGTGGTAATATTGTAATGTTACCCTTATGGCCCATGTGGCCTTGTATATGCCTCTGGACAATAGACGGTGGGATATTGGGAATGTTTGCGAGTCCCGGACATCATGATATTATAATAGGCTGGTTATCTATGTTGTAGAGTTGATTGTGCTTGTGCAATGCCGATAGGAATGTTTGTGAGCCATTTTGGGATAATCTATTATTTGCGAGCATATCATTCATGTAAAAAGTTTTCCCTGCATGTTTTACTACTGTATTGGCTCGGGCCTACTTCAAAAAAATTTTAAACTATGCATGGAGTTGAGGGCCCATTATTGGTAAAATAATTATGGAAAGGATTTTTGGTACTGACTTTTATGAAAATTCTTAGAGTAGAGGGGATATTATGATTACTTCATCACTGGTTTTCATACTGACACTAGGCCCGGCTGCGCCGTAGCACTAGATATGATATTATATTACTCCTTTCATTTCATAGTTGTTGTTATTACCTTCACTTACAGTTGGATTAGTGGTTTTTGGCCTGATGAGGCTCTGGTTATTTGGAGTTTGATTATTTAAGGGCTAGTGGGTCCTATATTATTGAGGCACTGTCTATATGGCCTTCTGAGCGGTTGTGGGTTATCAGATGTTATTCTGTATTGTGGATTTTGATTAGTGGATCTCGACTCTTTATGGCTTAGTTATTCCATCCTAGGGTTTCACCGGAGAGACTACTTTCTGTCTATGCTTATCTTGTAGTTGGGTTTAGGATGATATTGTTCGTATATTGCTTCCAGCTTGAATATGTTGGCTTGCTTCCTTTCTTTACCTTTTTACTTGAGGTTACCAGTATACTGCCCTTCTCTTTAAATTATCTCTATTTATATACTGTTGTTGCAAGGGTCCCAAGTGCGTTCTTCTTTCTTTAACTTGTGTTTCTGTGTTATGTATATCCTCTGTGCTAGCATTGTATGCTTTTAACTATTGTTGGACTATTCTCCGTGTTAGTTTCCATGTACATTCACTATTGCTTCAGTGACTATTTCTTTGTTATCTCCTATGTTACTATTTTATATCTTATATACGCTCAGTCGTCCGATGATTCCCACTGGGTACCCATTGCTTAGCAGTTGGTGCTCATATTACAATTCTGCATCCTTTTGGTGCGGATATTAGTGTGAGCTTTCGCCATTGATCATGTGGAGACTCATGCAGCTTTGGATATTCTAGACTAGGGTGAGCACCTGATGACCGTGTCTTGACCACATCTCATCTTTTTGCACTGTTACTCTTTCTACTTTCAATGAGTTGTATATCTTATTTTGTTACTTCTAGCACTTGTATTCTATTATGAAGCTTATGTACTATCGATACCATGTCTTGGAGTTGGTGTAGTTTCCTTGTGTTTATTCATATTCAGGTTGTTGCTTCCGCGTTGTCTTTACTTGTATCTTCTTCCACTTATTTTTACTTATTGTGCATATTGGTTAGGTAGTAGCCCATTATTAATCAATCCGGGCTACGGAAATTGGTTCACCTACTGGGGGGTTATAAGTGCCATTATAACCTTAGAAATCAGGTCATGATGGCTTGGTATTAGAGCTCTAGATTCACCGGTGTCATGGTACAGAAGCAAGTGTCTATGTAGAGTCTCACGGATTGATACGATGATGTCTGTATCCTATTTGTGGTAGGCTACATTGCATTATTAGGTAAAGTTGCATATTCTGTGCTCCTTATCATGTGTTCCTGTCTCTATTGACTTCTAAACTTTTTTTGTTTTATTCCTTCTCAGATGCCTAAGATAAGTGTGAAAGCGGGTGATGTCGAGGCTTCTGTGCCTATTGCTTCGATGGTTTAGTCAGTGTCAGGATTTAAGAGTTTGAGCATACCACATCTGTTAGGGGGTTTGGGGCCAGCCAAACCTCCGATTGGATTTATGGCTACCTCAGTTCGTCAGGACACTATGGCTAAGACTCTGAGTCATTCTATGGGTGTTTCAGTACCTTGGGTTGGGGGATTACCTGGTTCTTTGAACAGTGCTTCAGTTAGGGTTGAGCCTCTAGTTCTTCAGTAGGGTTGTATGTCAGTATTGGAGTATAAGACAAGGTTTCACGAGATGGTTAGGCATTTTTCTAAGGCTGTGCCTTTAGAGTTTGATAGGGTTTAGAGCTTTATTGGGGGTTTTATTTCACCGCTCCATTTGGTGACCGAGCACCTCGTTACAGTTGGGATGACCTTCTTTCAAATAGTTGATCATGCTTGGGTTGTTGAGGGTTTGTGCCATGAGGCATATGGAGGTAGTAGTAAGAATCATCATTGTCAGGATAGTTTTCGAGGTTCTCATACCCGAGGTAGGGGATTCTCCACTAGATCTCAGTTCTGTTGCTTTCTATCTAGCAAACTAGTTTCAGTTGCTCCACAAGTTCCAGAGGGTGGTTGTGTAGGGCATGTTGAGTATAGTATACATGGTATGGGTCAGGTTCTTCAAGGTTTTCATTCAGGGTGTGTAGGCCATGGTGGCCGATCAAGTTTAGTGAGACCTTCCCATTGAACTTCATTCAGTGTGAATTGTTTCAGTGTGGTGAGCGTGGCCACTGCGTTAGGGATTGTCCCACAATCGTGTGTCCCAGTCAGCATGGTTGTTATTATTGTGGGGGTGATTGGTCATTATTCCAGAGATTGTCCCCCAGCAAGGAATGGTTGAGCCTTCAGCATCGACTTCTCAAACTAGTGGTAGACACTATCAGTCTGATGCCCTCCTTGATGGGCCAGAGGTAGAGGTTCTCGATATCATTGCCCAAGGTATGCCTACCTGCTACTTGTTTAGTTGTTTTACTGTTTGAGTTGTAGTTCTATTCATGTGTTTATCGGCAGATCAATTATTTTTAGTAGTGGATGGGGTAAGTTGTCCTTGGGAGGTTGTCAAGCCCCGAAGCTACCCGTTGGAGCAACACGATGCTTGGTGTCATGAGTGACCCATAGCTAACCCATGGCACGACACATCTATACAAAATCAGGTTAAGACATGCACTGTGCGGAAGCTAAAATAGTTTAATGTATAAAACCGGGAAGAACCTAAGAATCTGAAAATAAATGAGGTTTATAAAAACATATTGCTGAATGATGACCATACTAAGGACTGCAAAATCTAGTCTATGTCTGAATGCCCTCTAACTGAATATGAGTTGCTGGGACATGCCCCAAGCTAACTCTAATAAATCTTAAAACTGAAATAAATACTGAAGATATAATAAGCATGTCTATTACCCCCGAACTAATGAGGACTCACCACTGAGCTGCTGAGTGCAGACCGGAAATCGAACAAGGTGTGATCTGGATGCTGAATGCATGAACCTAATCATAAAACGATGTAGCATAAAAGTATGCATTAGTACTTTGAATGTACTGATCATGCAGGATATGTACAAGCTGGACAATATAGAACAGAACATGAAAATAAATATTCTGCCATATAACTAAAGGCTTAACTGAATGCATTGACCAAGTATAAATCATGTGATAACATGTTGAACTGAATACTGAACATAAATATTGTATACAAGGTCAATACACATGAATCTGACTGTGGGAGACACTACTAAATGACATACCACAACTTGAGCTAACTATGGGGCAAACCTATAACCCTGGATGGAAGGGATTTCATACCTTTCCAAGGTTACTAATAGGTCTGACGTGGATCCACTACTGATGTCCACAAGGGACAAAGAGGTGCAGCCTAGTCTGACAGCTGACTCCTTTAAGCCTATCGTGGTTCCATAGTTATGGGACTTGGGGGACTGCTTCTAAAGGTCTTAGCCTAAGCTGATAGATAAGCCTTCATCCCCTAGTCCGCTCGATAATAAGTCTACTCCCACTGAATGTAAGTAATAATATACTGAAATAAAGGATAGCTCAAAATACTAATATGAATCTGAGAATGCACATAACATAGTGACGGATATGACATTCAAATTATGGAACATGATTATCTGACTGAGTTGTCTACCAAGTAATATTTATGAAGTACTGCAAATTATCACAAGCTAGAATTTCTGAGGTTTATCCATGAAACTATAATAATTCTCCATGAGACATGTAATCAATACTATAAAAGCTGTAAGAATCAAATTACAATAATTCCCTAAGATTTAGGAACCCTAGGTCTGAGACATTCATGGAGAAAGCTGAAGGCTGACTAGAATCTAGCGACCTAATGGGATAAAGGAACCCACTAGTGAAATCCCACATACCTGGTGAAGAAATCCACTGAGAAATCCTTGGAATTTTTGGGTTGAACTTGATGAAGGCCTCTGCTTGTTCTTCGGAGAAAACTATCACCTCTTTTGATTATTTTCTTTCTAAGTCCGATGAATTTAGGATAATGAAGGTTTTAGGTAGCTTTCCACTAATAAAGTGGGCTTAGAGTAGTCAAAATGACGTAGCCTATTCATTAAATTAGGTAGGAAATGTCTAGAATGCCTCTGGAAAAATAATTAGAAAAACTGTTGAAAATCGCGACTCGAGAATCACGACTTGGTTCTACCGCTTGTGGAATGTTCCACGGGTCATGGAACTCAATCGTGGTTTCCTGGTCCTGAATGTTAGGCTACTGGATTGACCCTACGAGTTGGGTTCACGACTCATGGAAACTTCCCCAAGTCATGGAACCCACTCGTGGTTCCTGAACTGACGTTCTTGGTTCTCTGAACTTTTGTTCCACGAGTTGGGTTCACAACTCGTGGAAACTTCCACGGGTCGTGGAACCCAATCGTGCTTCCTGAGGAATTGAGTATAGGCTACTGGAACCTGTTCCACGAGTTGGGTTCACGACTCATGGAAACTCCCACGGATCGTGGAACCCAATTGTTGTTCTTAGAAGTCATCTGCCACAAGGATTCCACAGACAAGTTCTACGGTCCGTGGAAAATTCTACTGTCTGTAGACTTGAGTCATGGAATGAACTTCAAAGGTACAGTCCTATGATATTTGTTCCACGACTCATGGAAGTGACTCGTGCTCCTGCTGTCAGTTAATTTTTTTTATTTCTTCTAGTTTTCTGAGCTAAGTCTGGACTTGGAAGTTCTGGGGTGTTACTATATCTCCCCCTTGGGATCATTCATCCTCGAATGAAGACTGAATAAGCTGAATTTGGAGGGAAAGAGCTGAATTTCCTACCAACAGTGTACTAGAAACCAATATCTAACTGAACTGAGTTCCATAAACATGCAAGTATGCTAAAATGCAAGGGTAACTGATGGAACTAGGTGCTGAGATTGAATTACAGAAGAGTAAATGAGAGACTAGAGAGGAACTATTTACCTCAAGCTGAAAATGAGTCGGAGGGAAAGAGGTAAAGGTACTTGGACATCATGGCTGCTTTGGATTCCCAAGTAGCTCCCTCTATGGATTGATTCCTCCACAAAACTTTCACTGAAGTGACTTCTTTATTTCTCAACCTATGAACCTGACGGTCAAGAATCTCAACTGGAACCTCCTCGTAGGTGAGGCTATCCTTCACAACCACACTCTTTAAGGGTACTATCAAAGTCGAATTGTCCACACATTTCCTCAATAGGGAAATATGGAAGTCTGGATGAACTCCTGCTAGTTCTGATGGCAACTCTAACTCGTAAGCCACATTACCAACCCTTTTAAGGAATTTGTAAGTACCTACATATCTAGGACTGAGCTTCCCTTTCTTGTCGAATCTCATTACACCCTTCATGGGTGACACTTTCAGGAAAACCCAATCGTCAACTTCAAATTCTAAGTCACTTCTCCTAACATCTGCATAGGACTTCTAACAACTCTGGGTTATCTTTAGCCTATCTATGATGAGCTGAACTTTCTCCATAGCCTCATGTATCCAATCAGGTCCAATTAAAGCTGCTTAGCCTACTTCGAACCAACCAACCAGTGACCTATATCTACGCCTATAGAAGTCCTCATATGGGGACATTTGAATGATGGAATGGAAGATATTATTGTAGGCAAACTCTATAAGAGGTAGGTGATCATCCCAACTACCTTTGAAATCAATCACACAAGCTCTCAACATGTCCTCTATTGTCTAAATGGTACGCTCTGCCTGACCATCCATCTGTGGATGAAATGTTATACTGAGAGTCATCTGAGTACCAAGGCCCTTCTAGAAAGATCTCCAGAAATGAGATGTAAACTGATGACCTCTATCTGAGATGATAGACAAGGGAACTCCATGCAACATGAATATCTCACTGATGTAGAATCTGGCATAATCCTCCACTGAATCTGTAGTCTTGACATCCAAGAAGTGAGCTGACTTAGTGTCTCTATTCACTATCACCCAAATGGATTCATGGTGCCTGCGAGTACGAGGTAGACCTGTAATGAAATCCATGTTGACCACTTTCCACTTCAAAGTACGAATACTAATCTCCTGAGTCACACCACCTGGTTTCTGATGTTCTACCTTAACCTGTTGATAATTGGGACACTTAGCCACAAAATCTGTGATGTTCCTCTTCATGTTGTTCTACCAATAGACTTCCCATAGGTTAAAGCACATATTAGTGGCACCTGGATGAATAGAATGACTAGAATTATGGGCTTCTGAAAGGATCTGCTGTCTCAACTCACCCACCTTCGGAACACATAAGCGACCCTGGTAACAAAGCACACCATCTCCCTCTTGGGAGAAAACCACGACTCTCTGTTGATGAACTGCACCCTTTAACTAAAGAAATATAGGATCACTATCCTATTTCTCCTTAACCGCAGCTACCAATGAAGATTCTGACCCATTCTGAACTATCACACCACCATCTATTATGTCCATAAGGCAAACTCCTAGTCGAGCAAGCTTATGAATATCTCTTGATAGTTCTTTCTTATCTTTCTCAACTTGAGATACGCTACCCATAGACAGTCTACTGAGGGCATCAACCACTACATTGGCCTTACTCGGATGGTAGACCACATTCATATCATAATCTTTGAAGGACTCAAGCCATCTTCTCTGATGAAAATTTATTTCCTTTTGGGTGAACACATATTGGAGAATCTTATGATCTGTGAACACATCAGCATGAATATTATATAAGTAGTGTCTATAGATATTTAAGGCAAACACAATCGCTGGATGCTCAAGGTCATGAGTCGGGTAGTTCTTCTCATGGGTCTTAAGCTGTCTGGAAGAATAATCTATGACCTTACCCTGCTACATCAAGACACATCCCAGGCTGACTCTGGATGCATCACAATAAACCATATAGCCATTTGAACCCTCTGGTAGAGTCAAGATAGGAGTTGTAGTCAACCTGGTATTCAGTTTCAAGAAGCTTTTCTCACACTCATCTGGCTACTGAAACTTGACCTTTTTCTGAGTCAAATTGGTCAATGGGGAAGCTATGGATGAAAATCCTTCTGCGAACCTCCTGTAATAACTAGCCAAACCTAAGAAACTTCTTATGTCTATCGGAGAGGTGGGTTTGGGCCAGTCCTTGACTGCCTCAATTTTTTGAGAATCAACTCGGATGCCACCAATACACACCACATGACCAAGGAAAGTGACTGATTTCAACCAGAATTCACACTTACTGAACTTGGAAAATAACTGGCGGTCCTTGAGAGTCTGCAGAACGACCCTGAGATGACTTAAATGTTCCTCCTCATTTAGAGAATAAGAGAGGATATCATCAATGAAGAGAATGATGAACAAGTCCAAATACTGTCTAAACACCTTGTTCATTAAGTCCATAAAAGCTGCAAGAGCATTGGTTAACCTTAAATACATGACTAAAAATTCATAGTGATCATACCGAGTCCTGACGGTTGTTCAACTGACGATAGTCAATGCACATTCTGAGAGAACCTTCTTTCTTACGCATGAATAAAACTGGAGCACCTCATGGAGAGATTGTGGGTCTGATTAAGCCCTTATCTAGCAGGTCTTTCAGTTGTTCTTTCAATTTCATAAGCTCAACTGGAGCCATTCGGTAAGGAGGAATCGAAATAGGCTGGGTATCTGGAAGGATATATATTCCGAAGTCGATTTCCCTTTCGGGAGGAACTCTTGGAAGATCTTCTGTAAACCTTCCTGGAAACTCATTCACCACTAGGACTAACTCAATAGTTAGGGTCTTGGAGTTTAATTCCTTAACCCGAACAAGGTGATAGATATACCCCTTGGAAATGATCTTTCTAGCCTTCAGGTAGGAGATGAAATGACTTACAGGCACTGAGTTACTACCCTTCCACTCTAGGACTGGCTCGTTAGGAAACTGAAATCAAATGATCCTAGTTCTATAATTAACTGACGCATAACAGGAATGTAACAAATCCATGCCTAGAATGATATCAAAGTGTACTATTTCTAACTCTACAAGATCTGCTGAGATGACTTTCTAGAAACTTGTGACTGGGAAATTTCTGTATACCCATCTAGCTATAACTGGATCACCTACTAGAGTAGATACTGAGAAGGGTTCTAGGAGAGTTTTTGGACTAATACTGAAGTTTACTGCTACGTAAGAAGTGATGAAGGAAAGTGTATCCACTGGATCTAACAATGCATAAACATCAATATTAAAGACTCGCAACGTACCCGTGACCACATTAGGAGAGTCCTCCTGATCCTATCAATCTTGAAGAGCATAAAGCCTATTTTGGTGCTGACCACCACTTGTACCAGATGAGGCACCCTGATAAGTGGGGTGACCTACTGGAGCTGCTGTAGAACTAGTCTGAGTCTGCGGGCGAACATCTATACCCTTCTTAGAAGTTGTGGAACAATCCCTCATCATGTGGTCTGGCTTACCACATCAAAAACAATTTCTGCTACCTTTCATGCACTCACCTTGGTGGTTTCTACCACACTTCTTACACACAAGGTTAGTGCGCCCACTAGTAACTGTACCTTGGGACTTAGAGCCAGACGCTCTACCCTGACGAACCTTCTTGAACTCTGGCACTGGGGCATAAGCAGAAGATGGAGCTGGTGTTGAATTCTTTTGGCAATATTAAGAGCGGTTTCCACCTTCTGACCTCTGCAAAAAGTGGTTGTAATCACCTATCCTAGCCCTCTTAGCATCACCTCTTCTTTCCTTGATCTTCTCCTCTTCAATCTGCTGAGCAATTGCAATTTTGCATTCCTTGACCACATCATCAGACACTCCAGACATGAACTTTCTCATACGAGTTATAGATTTAGCTACCATGGTTGGAGTATGCTTGGATAGCTGAGTGAACTTCAGAGCATAATCTTGCACGCTCATGTCATCTTGCTTCAGATTAAGAACTCCTGAACCTTGGCTTCCTTGAGCTCTAGTAGGAAGAACTAGTCCAGAAAAGTAGTCCTGAAGATATCCCAAGTCACTGGTCCTGCATTGGCACAACGAGACTCCTTCTACTGGTGGTACCAAGTATGATCCACCCCTTTCAGCTGATAGGCAGCCAAGTCTTCACTCTCTACTGGAGTGACATCCATGATGTCTGTCACCTTCTTAATATCCTCTAAGAACTCTTGGGGATCCTCCTCGGACTTGGACCCATTAAACTCTAGAGGGTTTATCCAAGTGAAATCCCGGATTCTGGCTGCAGCAGTGTTGACCTTAGACGGGGCTGGAGCTGCAGCCTACTGGTTGACCTGGGTGGTCATGGCCTGAGTAAGTACTTGAAAAGCATCCCTTAATTTGGCATGCATAACCTGCTCGTTCAACTGGTCTGCTGGAGCTGCTGGTGTGGGCTGATTCCTAGCGTTAGCTCTTCTAAGAGGTATTTTTCTTAAATGCGAACAGCATGAGTTAGAATATAGAAGAATTAAATAGAGGTTATACTCTATAGCACGAACTGGTAAGAAGGAAGGGAAGTTATTCCTAATGACGTCTCATAGTTTCTCCCGCATAAGTGTGGTGCGCTTCACACCCATGAAGAGGACTCAACTTAACGCGGCTTTCAGACATCCTAGGACACTTAAACCTGAGGCTCTAATACCAAGGTTTCACGCCCTTAAGCTACCCCTGGATGTAACACGGTGATTAGTGTCACGAGTGACCTCAAGCTAACCTATGGCATGGCACATCTATACAAAATTAGGTTAAGATATACACTGTACGAAAGCTAAAATAGTTTAATGTATAAAAATGGGAAGAACCCAAGAATCTGAATATAAATGAGGTTTATAAAAACATAGTGTTGACTGATGACCACACTAAAGACTGTTGAATCTAGTCTATGTCTGAATTCCTTCTAACTGAATAGGATATGCCCCCAGTTAACTTTAATAAATTTAAGAACTGAAATAAATACTGAAGATATAAGCATGACTATCGCCCCTGAACTAATGAGGACTCACCACTGAGCTGTTGAGTGCGGATAGGAAATCAAACTAGGCATGGTCTAGATGTTGAATGCCTGAACCTACATCATAAAATGATGTAGCACAAAAGTATGCATCAGCACTTTGAATGTACTGAGCATGCAGGATATGTACAAGCTGGACAATATAGAACTGAACATGAAAATAGATATACTGCAACATAACTGAAAGCTGAACTGAATGCAATGACCAAGTATAAATCATGAGATAACATTTTGAACTAAATATTGAACATAAATACTATATAAAACATCAATGCATATTAATCTGACTGTGGGAGACACTACTAACCGACATACCACAAGTTGAGCTAACTATGGGGCCAACCTGTAACCCCTGATGGAAGGGTGTTCATACCCTTCCAAGGGTACGAACAGGTCTGAGGTGGATCCACTACTGATGTCCACAAGGTACAAGGAGGTGCATCCTAGTCTGACAGCTGACTCCTTTAAGCCTACGATGGCGCCGTAGTTCTAGGACTTGGGGACTGCTTCTAAAGGTCTTAGCCTTAGCTGACAACTAAGCCTTCATCCCCTATTTCACTCGGTACTAAGTCTACTGCCACTGGATGTAAGTAATAATGTACTGAAATAAAGGATAGCTCAAAATATTGATATGAATATGAGAATGCACATAACATACTGAAGGATATGACATTCAAATTCTGGAATGTGATTATCTGACTGAGTTGTCTAGCAAGTAATATTTATGAAGTACTGCAAATTATCACAAGCTAGGTCTGAAACATTCATGGAGAAAATTGAAGACTGACTGGAATCTAGGGACCTAATGGGTTAAAGGAACCCACTAGTGAAATCCCACATACCTTGTGAAGAAATCCACGGAGAAATCCTTGATTTTTTGGGCTGAACTTAATGAAGGCCTCTGCTTGTTCTTGGGAGAAAACTATCGCCTCTTTTGATTCTTTTCTTTCTAGGTCCGATGAATTTAGGATAATTAAGGTTTTAGGTAGCTTTTCACTAGTAAAGTGGGCTAAGAGTAGTCAAAACAAAGTTGCCTAGGCATTAAATTAGGTAGAAAATGTCAGGAATGCCCCCGGAAAAATAATTAGAAAAACTGCTGAAAATCACAACTCATGGATCACGACTTGGTTCTACGACTCGT
Organism: Jaltomata sinuosa; assembly: GCA_003996215.1. NCBI lineage: Eukaryota > Viridiplantae > Streptophyta > Magnoliopsida > Solanales > Solanaceae > Jaltomata > Jaltomata sinuosa. The sequence goes on along the minus strand of QJPP01001036.1, from coordinate 223,286 downwards.
GGAAAGTTCCACGGGTCATGGAACTCAATCATGGTTTCCTGGTCCTGAAAGTTGGGCTACTTTATTGACCCTACGAGTTGGGTTCACGACTTGTGGAAACTTCCAAGGGTCGTGGAACACACTCGTGGTTCTTGAACTGAGGTTCTTGGTTCTCTGAACTTTGGTTCCATGATTTGGGTTCACGACTTGTGGAAACTTCCATGGGTCGTGGAACCCAATCATGGTTCTTGAGGACTTGAGTATAGCCTACTAGAACAGGTTCCACGAGTTGGGTTCATGACTCATGGAAACTCCCACGGATCGTGGAACCCAATCGTGGTTCCTGAAAGTCATCTGCCACAAGGATTCTACGAACAAGTTCTACGGTCTGTGGAAACTTCTACGGTCCGTAGACTTTAGTCGTGGAATGAGCTTCAGAGGAACAGTCCTCTGATCTTTATTCCATTAGTCCAGTCAATGACTCATGGGCTATTCCACGACTCATGGAAGTGACTCGTGGTCTTGCTGTCAGTTGAATTTTTTTTTTCTTCTGGTTTTCTGAGTTAAGTCTGGGATTGGAAGTTCTGGGGTGTTACAGAGGTGATTACCCAGAGTTGTAGACGCGGGTAGGTATGATGAGTCTCATTTCTAATTTTATTGTGGTTCTTGACTTGGTTTGATTCTTCCTTTTCTAGTGGTCCCATATTGTTATTTCCTAGGCCGTTATCTACCATTGGCTAGAGCTCCTTGTGTTAGTTTGATGTGATACTGGTGGTTTGTGCTAGATATTGAGGTTTTATATTAGGTTGAGTTGTATTGGTTATGCTAGTGAGCATTGGTTGGTTTTGCCTTTCTCGAGTGATGAGAGTAAACCCTTCTTTGTTTGGTTGGTTTAGGAGTTAGCAGGTTGGGGTTGCTTTCTTTTTTTCTTTAACTTCAAGCCCGGTATGAGATGTTCTCATTTGTTTTCCCTAGTCCCAGTTGGAATGAGTTTGATCATAGTACTCTGGTTGAGTTTTTAATTATGGCAATGTGGTTGAGTTTTACCTTTAGCATTGTGGGTAAGTGTTGACTGTAGCATCGTGGTGGTGTTGTAATCATAGCATTTTGGGTAAGTTGGGCATTAGCCCCATTCTTCTCCTTCCTTATTAAATATTGACAATATAGAGATGGGAGTTATGGGAATAGCTCCAGGTTTTATTTAAGAAGGAGTTTGTAAAAGGAGGGAGATGGCTCCTTGTTATATATATATACACACACACACACACACATACACACACACACACACACACACATATATATATATATATATATATATATATATATATATATATATATATATATTAGTAGCTGACTGCGGTGACGACTGACGATTTGCTTTGGCTTTTATATTGGTGACTTGCTTCGACCAAATACAGATTACAATGGCATTGCCTTAGATAAATTTGAGGTCAGATCCCTTATAGTATGAGATCGAGGTAGTGGTAATTTTCTGTACTACCTTTGGGAGCTTGTTGCATCGATGGTGGTTTCCTTGTTATATTCTTTGAGGGACCCAAGTTTCAGTAGCATCTACGGATTAGGTAACTTGTATATTCAGAGCCTAGCTGGCTTCGGTTCCTAAGTGTTCATCAGCAGCGTATGGGTCTACTCATGGGTTCAACAGAAGCATGATTGGTAAATTAGTGATGGGTTTCAGAATCATGGCTTAGAAAACTACTTTGGGTGTTTCATGGGAGTTTATCTTTGGTTGCAGCATCGTTTGGCCTGGAGGCAATGGGTGCGGGAAACTTGGCTTCCTTACTTTGGTTTCATAGTAGTTGTTGGCCTTGGACACCCAGTCCTTTGCTAACAATTGGTTTAGGCTGGACATTCTAGATTTCAGCGGTGTTCTTAATAGTACGAGGTTCCTTCTACCTTGGTTGGATAAACTCAGTGGCGTAAGTTTGAGAATCAATAGTGTTGTATGCTATATTGATCAGGTTGTGCGGGTTGAGGTTAGCGAGGCTATTTTGGGTTCTAATGATACTTGAGACTGGTGGTCACCCTTGTTTGCTGAGGGTTTGAAAGCTCAACTAGTTTATTCTCCAAGGGTTGTCTTTTTTGTGAGACTCTAGCATTGGTTAAAATCCTCTAGTGTGGGACATGAATTGCAGTGTGTTTGATGCTTTTAGAGTTAGTGGTTTGTGTGCGGGTACAATAGACCAAATGGTTTTGAGCCAAATGGGTGAGTTAAAGGTTTATGCAAAATTTCGATAACTAGATGGCGACCTTGGTCATTAGACATCTTTCTTTTTCCTACACAGTGTTTGACTTGATTTTTGCAGCATGATGTATTTCTTTCTGAGTTGATACTAGTACGGTGTTCTTAAATCCGAGTTGAGTTTTAGTAATAGTAGCAGTAGCGGTACTTCTAGAGCTTGGAGCTTGATTGTTATCTACGGACTTCATGGTAGTCTTACCACACTCCTTGCAGGATCTTGGTCTTAGTTTGGGTCTTTCGGGCAAGTTTCCCTAGTTCATTCAATTTCTGTTGAATCAGACTTGGCACGGTTCAGCTAGGTTGGCTTGGTTCGACAGTTGGGAGATTTCTTCGTTGACAAAAGGTGGTCATTCATGCCTTTCCCAACCCTGGTGTATGGATTTTGTTTGAGCTTCGATGGTTGGTTCAATTGAGTTCTTGCATTAAAATTGATCTTAGTAAAAACATTTGTTTGTTGGTTGATGGTCAGTCGGGACAGGGTACCCCAGTTTTCCAGGATAGTAGATTATAGCTTGACCTATATAGAGTCTGAGTATAAAGGTGACCTCATTCAAAGTTGAGTATCGTGGGAACTATGGATCTCTGGTGTGTCAGTTGATGTTTCGAGAGTGGATCGAGTGTTTAACTTATATGAAGCTTCGTGATTATTGTGCAAAAGGGTTAAGGTCAGAATAAAAGGTTTTGCGGATCAGCGAGTTACTGTGTTAGAGGTTTTGTTGGTGACTTTGTTTGTGATCTTGGTTGTGGTATCAAGTATATGAGTTCTGTGTGTTGAAAGCTTTTGTTCTCTGGTTTTGATGTTGCGTCGGTGCTTCCGGTTGAGATTCTAGAAATTTGGCTTGATTGATAAGCCTTTGGAGTTTTCAAGTTAAGGGTTGGAATCTAGCTTGGCTAGTGAGGAGTTAAGGCTTGCTTGCGGTTCTTTGGTTCCATTCTATTGGGTGTCATCCGGTCGGGGAGGCTACCTGGGTTGTCCAAGAGAGTAACATAGGTATTATATACGCAGTTCTTGATTCCTTGTTGTTTCTTTCTTTCTTGACTTTCAAGGATGAAAGTCCTTTTTAGTAGTGGATGGTGCAATGACCCTTCCGGTCATTGACGTGTTTTCTCCTCCCCTGTAATGTTAGAGCCTACCTATAGCGGCACCAAGTCATTTATAAATTGTTGGGACCGATGGTTCGGTGCTCGGGCCTTTATGGCCGTTTCCTTGTTTTAGAGCTTTAACTTTAGAAATTGTTGACTTCAGTCAACATTCTTAGCTATCATTTTTAGAATCAAATTTTGATAGTTCCCTTAGCTCTGTAGCATAGACTTTGGTCTAGGTGGACCTTTGGTTGGATACCAGAGCTATTTAGCTTTGAATTCCCTCTCGTTCTGTGTTTTCAAGCCAGTTGGGCTTGTTTGGTTAACTTTGGTCAACATTTCTAGAAAACGGCATTGGATGGAAATTCATTCAGTGATTTAAGCTCCAGAATGCCAAGTTTGTGTTAGTTAGTTGGTTGGTTCAAGTCCCGGGTGAGCCGGTGTTAGCTAGTGTTTACTTGGGTCAACATTCCTCTGAGATGACCTCATATGGATGTTTCATCGATTCCATTGAGTCTAGAATGTTGTTTCCACTCTAATAGCATTGTTGGTTTTTGATTATCGGATTCTGATTCTGCCCAAAATGTCCCATAAAAGTTTGAGTTTTTGCTAGTTTTTGTTGCAGGCCGGGCCTTCAGTGCCAATGGCGCCTAAGCAGCGTGATTGCGCTAGCTTGTGCATGCCATCAGTGTTGATAGCGCCATGCCAGTGCAATAGCACTCTAGTTCCCGCCCGCGTGCCAGCTCGATGGCGCCTCAGCGCCTGGCCTCCTCCTGCGCAATGGAGCTGCTTTAGCGCCAATGATACTGACTAGTGTTCAGCAACTATAAAATTTTCTCCCTTCATTTTTCCAGTCTTGTTCCTCCTAACTCACCACACCAAATTGATAATTCTCTCTACCGAAGTGCTCCCATCAATTCTAAGCTAGGGGAAATCATTTAGTTGATGGATTTTGTCACTCCCTCTTCACTTGGTAAGTTTCTCCTTCCCCAAAGTTGCTTCAAGTCCATTGTTACAAACCTCCATTGTTCTTGATTCTTAAAGCTTGGGAATTCCTTGTAGAAGTTGTTCTTTTGGGGTTGCATGTTCGTGAGTTTAGTGATTTCACTTCCTTGGCGTGTTTCACCTCCTTGTGGTAAGTAGTTCTTGCTCCAATTTTCGATTTTATTCTTGAAATTCTTCTTTAATTCTCTAACTTGAGGGGGCTGTTTTGGAACCTTCCTTTTGGCCAAATTCGCTCAATTTTGGAGCATGCTCTCTTGGTATTGTTGTGATCATCGTGTTTCTTTTCATTTCTGATTTCAAGTTGTGCGCCCCACGGGCTCACTTTTGACCCGAATTTCGACATGGCTATTATTATAGCAATACGGGTATCGTTAGTCTTATTTTAATGCATAAATTATGTTCTTGATAGTGCTTTCATGAATTAGACCTTCTCAGAGCAGTTCGAGCTTGGACGACATCGTTCCGGCATCTAGTCATTGGACGACATGTAGGTTATGGTTTTCCCTACCTATACTCTATGTATATAGGTTATAATTACATTAATTAGCATCCTTGGGTTGGCTTTCTAGGTTGGTACCCTCAGACCTTGTCCGCCTCTTCTGTCCATTTATTTCATATATTTGTTGGTAGTATTCGAAGTAAGGTTGTACTGTTACCCTTGTGGCCCTGTGTGGCCTTGTATATACGTCGGGACCATAGACGATGGGATATGGGAAATGTCCGCGATTCCCAGACATCATGATATTACTATAGGCTGGCTATCTATGTTATATAGCTGATTGTGCCTGCGCAAGGCCGATAGGAATGTTTGTGAGCCATTTTGGGCTAATCTATTATTTGCGAGCATATCAGTCATGTAAAAGGTTTTCCCTACATATTTTACTACTGTTTTGGCTTCGGGACTACTTCAAACATTTTTTAACTCTACATGGCCCCGAGGGCCCATTTTTGGTAAAATGATTATGGAAAGGGTTTTTGATACTGACTTTTATGAAAATTCTTAGAGTAGAGGGGATATTACAATGACTTAATCACTGGTTTTCATATTGACACTAGGCTCGGCTGTGTCGTAGCACTAGATATGATTTTCTATGGATTTAGACCCGGGCACCCTATTTAGGGAATTTTGAGAATTGATTACTACTTTAGACCCGAACACACTCTGGGCACCCTTATGAGGTTTTGAGATCACTGCTACTATTTTAGACACGGTTTGATTCTAGACACATACTACGAGGGGCTAATTGTTGAGCTATAATTAAGGTTTGCGGTTTGTATATGGTCTATGAGTAGACCTACATGTACCCTGTCATTCCTAGGCCAATGGCTACGGGCCGATGATTGTGCCAAGAGGTGGGATACGGAGTAGTAGAGGTACTCGGCTGCGCCTTCCATGGATCCTGCCTCTATTGGGCCTTTTAGCTACCGGAGGGGGTAATATACGGGTTACTATTACATTGGATTCATCACACCATCATCATCATGCATATTTCATTCGGATTCCACCCTTCATTGTTGTATGCTCAGTATACGCTCTAGTTGTATAGGCGGTCGAAGGGTTTGTTTTCACTTAATTGCGTTAATCGGTTGTAGGGGCCGCCGTTGGGACTGTAAGTAGATTATATTACTCCTTTTATTTCATAGAGCTTGTTATGACCTTCACTTTTAGTTGGATTAGTGGTTTTTGGCCTGTTGAGGCCCCGATTTTTTGGACTGAGATTATTGAGGGGCTAGTGGGTCCTATATTATTGAGGCATCGTCTATGAGGCCTTCTGAGCGGTAGTGGGTTATCATATCTTATTCTTTATCATGGATTTTGATTAGTGGATCTCGGTTCTTTGTGTCTTAGTTATTCCATCCTAGGGTTGCACCTGAGAGACTGCCATCTGTTTATGCTTATCTTTTAGTTGAATTTAGCATGATATTGGTCGTATATTGCTTCTAGCTTGAATATGTTGGGTTGCTTCCCTTATTTCCATTTTTACTTCAGGTTATCGGTATACTGCCCTTCTCTTTAAACTCTCTCTATTTATATAATGTTGTTGCAAGGATCCCAGGTGTGTTCTTTTTTCTTTCACCTGTGTTTCTGTGTTATGTATAACTTTTGTGCTAGCGTTGTATGCTTATAACTCTTGGTTGACTATTCTCCGTGCTAGTTTCCATGTGCCTTCTCTATTGCTTCAATGATTTCTTCTTTGCTATCTGCTATATTACTTTTTTTATATCTTATATGCACTCCGTCGGCCGATGATGCTTACTGGGTACCCGTTGATTAGCAATTGGTGGTCATACTACATTTCTGCATCCTTTTGGTGCTGATATCAGTGTGATCTTTCATCGTTGATCGCGTGGAGACTCGTGCAGCTTGGGATATTCGTGACTAGGGTGAGCGCCTGACGATCGTAGCTTGACCATATCTCATCTTTTGGCACTGTTACTCTTTGTACTTTCAGAGACAGTAGTATATCATATTTTGCTACTTCTAGTACTTGTATTACATTAGAAGCTTATGTACTATCGAGACCAAGTCTTGGGGTTGGTGTAATTTCCTTGTGTTATTTATATTCAGGTTGTTGCTTCCGCATCGTCTTTACTTGTACTTGCTTCTGCATATTTCTGCTTATTGTGCATATTGGTTAGGTAATAGCCTATTACTGACCATTCTGGGCTACGAGAATAGGTTCTCCTACTAGGAGATTGTAGGTGTCATCATGACTTGAGAAATCGGATCGTGACAATAGTCACACCTTTATTAAATCACAATTACAGTTTGTGGTGTTTAACGATGAATTATAGATCTCAAATAAGAAAGTATTTTAGAAGCACTATGACATTAGGAAAACTTAAATGTTGATCGGTCTTCATTGCTCGTTCAAGTAACTTCTCATAAAACTCACTTTTACCCTTCACTAACTTATATAAGGAAAACAAAAAATGACGAGGAAAAAAAGACAAGATTCTCATTAATATAATCCAAAATACTATTTCTTTTATCGTAGCATAGCGTACTTAGTGCGGATGTATCCTAAAAAAATTTATATTTTTTAAATCTCACATGCAAAACCTCTTTCATTAATTTGTGTTCTTCAATAAATATTTGAGTTAGTAAAAAAAATACCATAAAGTTAAATTTTTTTAAACATATTTATATATTATAAAAATTGATATTTCAAAATTCTTAGCCACTAAATTAATTAAATTTTTATATGTAACTTTATTTAAAATGCTCCATTTTTTAATCTCTAATTTTGTACATCAATAAACTAATTTCTTAATATATTATTCTGTTAACTTTCTTGATCACTGACATGACTAAGCAAGCACATTTCTAACCATCTTTTATGGATACTACTTACTTAGATTTAGATCACAATAACTATTTTTCCTAATAAGAAAAGGTTGACTCAAAAATGGTTATCAGTATAAGACCAGAGATATAAACTACATATATTTCAAGATGATACCATATCTCACATCTTTATCTTATATACCCTCATTTAGTTTAATTCCTAAATAGTAATTATTGATAATTAAGGATTTTCTAATTCAAACTGTCCAAAAATTTACAGAATGTAAATTTCTCCTACAAATAGGAGTCAATCCTAGGCAAACAAACACACAACAATAACAAAGCCATTTGAACCCTCATATCTCTGAACAAACACAGTTCACTTTTTCTTCCTCCTATTTAGACATGACTATAAATAAATCAAAGTTTTCTTTGATTGAAAATGAAACTAACAGGAAAGTCTCATACCAGAAGAGACAAAAAGGGTTATTCAAAAAGGCTGAAGAACTCAGCACTCTTTGTGATGTTGAAATTGCTACAGTCATATATAGTCCTTACACAAATGAACCTATGGTGTATCCAAATCATGATGATGCAATCAACACATTCACAAAGTTTAGAGAGGTTCCAACGATGGAGAAATCAAAAAACATGGTGACAAGAGAAGAGTTCACCAATAAAAGGATTAAGAAGATGGAAGGAAAATTAGAAAGGTTATTGAAGTAAAATGGTCAAGGAGGTTACGAATGAGATGTATGAAATATTGAAGGGAAAATATATTTCTACTGAAATGCACCTTTATAATTTCAATGATCTGAGCTACGTGATAAATCAAAATCTCAAACACCTACATGAAGTGATGAAAAAGAAGGTTGATGAAGAGGGTTCTACATCAAGTGCCCCATCAATGCCTTCAACAACAATGGCTTCTATGATGCCTTCACCAATGATGACTCCTTTATTGCCTGCTTCAGTGTCTCCTCCAATGACACTACATATAGACCCTTTAATGGGTATCCCCCCAATGGGTGTATCAATGCCAATAAATAACTACCAAAATTACTCAGCTGAATTTTCACAAAGTCCTCCATTGTCTGAGTTATTTAACTGGGATGATAAAGTAGTGACTTTATTGGATGACCTATCTTTGAACAACAATAATGTTCATGATCCAAATCACACCAATAATTTTTAAGGACATAGAATCAACGTGTGTCTCTGTTAATTAGTATAGTTTTCTATATCAATATTGTTTCATGGACTATTTGTGTATTTAATTATTTTGCATGTTTAAGTTGTGTTATAAGAATCTCCACTTCTCTTTCCTTTTGTCCTCATTTGAAGTTTTCGTTTGTCGTGTTTCATTATTTATTTTAACTCTATTATTTATTTACTTGTTAAATCTATGGTCAAATTTTTTTAATGTTTCCTAGATACTTATATATGTTTGCTCTTTTAAAGTGTTATTTATTATTGTTATTGAAATATTGTTGTTAGTATGATTTTCAGAAATGACCTCATACACTTTAAAAATCTAACAAATCAATTTACGTATCGGATAATTTTGATTCTGGAATATTTCAGTGTAAAATAATAATGCATCTAAAATTAAAATAAATTAAACATTAAAGAATATTATCTAGAATACCTATTTAAGATCCATTTATTGAAAAAGTAAGGTTATAGTACAAATTTTATTACTTTCCTATCATTATATAGTTAACAATTTCAAGTGTTCTATTTTAAGTAAATTGTCTAGAATTTATTTCTACACCCCAAAACCTTAAAATTGTATAGATTCATTATTCTCCTTTTTCTTGTTCTTTTGTTAAGTCGAGAAATTGGTTCCACGTAGGGGGTCTGTTAGACAACGTCTGAATCTATCTTTGGGAGGCTATGAGACCTTCATAGGAAATATCTATTCTTTGATTTCGTATTGTGTGATTTATTCACTAACTGAATTCTAAACTTGTGTTTCATTCTTTCACAGATAGGTGAAAATGATGTCAGCTTCTACTTATGATGTTGCACCAGCACCCGCTTTAGGGGCCCTAGTTAGGGGCCGAGGCCATGGAAAAGATAGAGCAACTGGTGTAACACCATCTAGAGGATGTGGCAGGTGATAAGTTGGTAATCTACCAACTTATTGAGCCTTTATTCATGAATTATTGCCATATTTTGATGAAAATTAGAGGTACTTATTGCCTTTTTATTAATGAAAATGCAGGTACTCTTGATCAAAAGTAGAAAACAAAGGAATTGAACCCAAAGAGCTCAAAAAGAGTTGATGTCTGAAGGTGATTGAAAACAAGGAAGAATCTACTGAGAGATGCGAATGACATGCGAGCCACACAATGTGGTGTGTGGTCAGCACCTCCCTTCACACCTCACCATAAACTCAACTGACATCACTAGTTGGTTGAAAAAGAGACATGTGATGCACAACACTCGTGGTGTGACTGCACGTCATGTCACATGTCACGTCGCACCACTCCCGAAGGGCATTTTTGTTCAGTGCCAAGTGACATTTTGGGAAGCTTCTAAAACCCATTTTGGGTTGTGTACTAGATATAGTTGATAGTTTTGAGTATTGAGTTCATCCCAAGGAAGATATTGAGAGTACTCTTCTCTCTTCATCTTCTACACATAGAATTCACCATTTTTGTATTAAATTGAGCTTAGATTTGGATTTTGGCTTATATATTAATGAAAGTATGAGTTACCCAAATTGTATATCTTCTTATTTCCTTAGTATGAGCAGCTAATTTCCTAGTCTGGGGCATGTGTATGATGGGTATTTCAATTTGGGTGTGGGTCTTTATTAATTGATCTTATAATTGATGAATTGATATGGGTCTATTGAATATCTCAAGTTTTAATCATAAAATTGATGTTTGAAAACATTAATTGAGTTTTCTTAATTGTGTTCTTACTTGAAAGAGGGTTTCATAATTTGGATAGGAATTCAATAGTGGGAATTTGAGATTTTCACCTTAGATTGAGGCTAAAAATAGCTTAATCGATATTTTGATTGAGGCTAGAAATAGCTTAATCGACGAAAACTCTCATCTAAGAGTCTAAGCTAGAAATATTATGGCGTCTCCAAGCAATTGAATTAGTTGGTTTATGTTAAAACTATGGTGCTTGAGCAAATACCATAGGATATATATTTGGAGGATCAAGAGATTACCAAATATAACTAAAACCAATGATACTCATATCATTAATCGAGAATTTGCATAATTAATCAAGTACCCTAACCCTTTGTAGAATCCCATCGAAAGTATATGTAATGACCCTTCCGGTCATTTCCACGTTTAAGTTTGAAGTCAAGCAAATCGGCAAAAGATATCGTAAGACCTTTAACAATTTTCTGAACTTTGGGTCAAATGTGTCGGGGCTTTTCTCCCAATATATAAAGAGTTAGAAGTCCCCCGAAATACCAAATCGAAGATCTACGAGTCTAGTTTCCAACGCACAAAACCGCGCATCCAAATAATCTTGGAGCAAAGAGTTATGACTGTTTTACCGCGGACTGTCTGGCAGAAAACGGGTTGCGAACCGGGTCGCGAATCGGGTCGGGTTTAACCCGATTTAAGCTTCAATTTTACGTTTTAAAATGCCATTTCAGTTCCGAAACAGTGATAAAATATAAGGGAGGATTCCGAGAGAATTCTTGAATAATTAAAATCGTGCGTAGGCGAATTACGAGCCTAAACTTAAGAACTTCATTAGCATCGTGCGTGTATTTGAAATAATTATTTAAAAGTTTAATTTGGTAAAAAGTATATTATTATTACCTTTTCAAAATATTTTAAAAGGCTTATGAAAAATATGTTTGGTACGATATAAGTGTTTACGTATTTATTTTATAAAGTTTTTAGACTCCGTAATATTTTAACGGAGATAGTAAATTTAATTATGTTAAAATTTATTATTATAATATAGTAGGTTTTATTGGAAATGATTTTCTAATAATTATGGTATATTTAAAATACTATAATTATTTTACCACGAATTTACGCAATACCCGAATATATATCTAACGGAGGGAATTGGTTGCCACCTCCACCCCCACGTGTAAGGGGAAGGTGAAGGCAGCAAATGGGAAAGGTGGCCAGCAAATGGGAAAGGTGGCAGCATGTCTGCACTTATATATATTAGGTTAATGGCTGAAAGTAATTTACCTATATATATATATTACTGTTGCACACAACTTGCACAGTATTAAATGCTCATTCACGTGAGAGGTTTTGTGGTGAGAAAAATATATTTGATAAAGTAAATCAATTATCTTGTCAAGTTATTTCTTCCCAAATTCGATTCCGATTCCGATTTAATTTTGGATTCTCTCGGAGTGGTTCGAGCTTGGACATCGTGTTCCAGCAGCTTGTCGTCGGACGACAGGTAGGTTACGGTTTAATTTCCCCAGACTCCATATATATAGAATAAAATTGTATTAATGGGCATCCTTGGGTTGGTATTAGGTTGGTACCACAGACCTTGACCGCTTTATTCATGTCCGCTATTTTTTTATTCCTCCGTTGTTTGTAGTATTTGGCGATATATTTCATTTATTTACCCTTGCGGTCCTGTGAGGGCCTTATTGACTCTGGAACATAGACGGTGGGATTTTGGGAATGTCCGCGAGTCCCGGGCATAGATTTATCCTTCTAGGCTGGTTATGCTTGCTGAGTAGCTGTGGGCCTGTGCAGGGTCGGTAGGTTGATTGTAAGCTGTTGAGCAGCTATTGTTGTGTGTGAGCATATCATTTCCATGCATATAAAGAGGTTTTATCGATGTTTTACAGTGGTTTTGGCTTTGGGCCTACTGACACTGTTTTCTAAACTTTGCATGGCCCGGGGGGCCGTTTTTGATGGAAATGATTTGGAAATGGTTGATTTCACTTGTGGTTTAAAATCATCAGTTTTACTATTATCACTAGACTCGGCAGGGCCGGAGTGCTAGATGAGTTTTCTTACTACTTGAGATGATTTTTAGCTTCGGTTGGACCGAGCACATGAGATGACTTTTTACTGTTTAGACCCGGTGACGCCCGGGCACCCTTGGAGGGGTTTTTCAGATATTTTCCTACTATTTTTTAGTCCTGGACGGGGTCTGGGCATGCATATTTGAGACTGGTTCTATATCTTGATATTGAGACTGGGACTCTATCTTGATACATGTTCTGATACTGAGATATGGTATGGGGTCGAGGACCTCCATGGACCTTGCTATCCGGGCCAGGAGCTACGAGCTGCGTGTGCCGGAAGAGGGGTATACGGGGGAGTAGAGGTATACGGGCAGAGACCTTCCATGGAACCTACCTGCTGGGCCGGATCGGCGCCGGAGGAGGTACATACAGAGATACTATGGCACTTGAGATCTTCATGCATCATATCATTCATGGTTCGAGGTTCCACCCTTGTTTGCTGTTTGCTGATTGTACGCTCCGGTAGTATGGGATGCCGGAGGGTTTGTTTTCACTTGTTTGTGTTCCTCGGTTGTATGGGCGGCCGAGGGACTGTAGGTAGACTTTTGCTATTTTAGTTACAGAGTTGTTCTCTATTAGGGATGAGTATGAGATTGGTTACTGCTAGACTGTTAGTTTCTGGATTTGAGATTGTTATGATTAGTTGGGTTGATTCATGTCTTGAGCATGCCTATTATTACTCTTTCTCTCTTCTTCTTACACTTGAGGTTACCGGTATACCGTCCATTTCGTAAACTTATTTTGTATACACTGTTGTTGCAAGGACCCCAGGTGCGTTATTTCTTACTTTCACCTGTGCCTATGGTGTGTATATTCTGCTTACTAGCCTCATCTGTGGTTCTGTTGATTTCCCTCTGGGCTAGTTCCTGTGTATCTTTCGTTGATTTCTGTGACTACTTGCTTCTATTCTGTCTATTACTGCTCTTTTATCTTATATGTGCCCAGTCGGCCTATGATACCTACTGGGTACCTTATGCTTTGCATTTGGTGCTCACCCCTACCCCCTGCATCTTTGGGTGCAGATCCTAGCGTGGGCCATCGCCGCTAGATCGTGTGATTCGTGCTTGGAGATCTGTTGGAGACTACTTCAGGCTGAAGGTGGGCTCTTGGCGATCGGAGCTTAGCTTTAGTTTATCTTTTGCTTCATGTACTCTATTTCCATTCAGAGACATCTGTACACATAGTTTTGGTTACTTGTACTCCATGTATGTAGTTTGGCTCTGTACTATGATACCAGGTCTTGGGGTTGGTTTAGTTTCCGCATATGTATATATTTATATACCTGTTATCTATTTTATTCGTCTTATTCTCTTATTTGTTAGATGGTAGCCCATTACTAATTGTTCTGGGCTACAGGGATTGGTTCACCTACCGGGGGTTGTAGGTGCCATCATGACCGAGAAATCGGGTCGTGACACATGCATACATGTTTTACGAAGTTTGTTCACTCATGTTTTAAGTCAAAACTCAGTCATTATGCCTATACTTTGACTTTTCATGTTCTATTGGTTGGTGTTGTACTTTTTTCTCTCTAAACTTCACTTACTTAGTCTTCATTCGAGGATGAACGATACCAAAAGGGAGATGAGTCCTTATGCCTATAATTCGGCTTTTCATGTTCTATTGGTTGGTGTTGCAACCTTTTCTCTCTAAACTTCACTTATTTAGTCTTCATTCGAGGATGAATGATACCAAAGCAGAGATATCTTAACACCTTGGAATCTAAACCAACTTTTAAACCTAGAATCTCTGAAAATTTTGATGTTTCCAGGATCCAAGGGCCCAAACCATGAGCCATGGATGGAATCACGGATCATGGAAAGACCTTGTGGAATCAGACCTGCAAAACTCATCCTCTGATCTCAAACCACGACAAGGATTCATGGGTCGTGGATCAAACCATAGACCATGGTTTACCCTCGTGGAATCAGGTCTGAGGGTCATCTATTCCCCCAAGAACCACTGACAGGTTCTACAGACCATGGATGGTTCCACAGGCTGTGAAACTCGTCTATGGAAATCAGACCCGCAACTTGAATTTTTGCCCAGAAACCATGACCTCCAACTATGATCCGTGGTTCTGTCTACGAGCCATAAACTCTGTTCGTGGAAACCTGAACTGAGTTTTTTTAACAATTTTCCAAATTTAAATACCAAGGGTATTTTTGTAATTGCTCACTTATTAAGCTTCTAAGTTAATTCATTTTAGGCCTAATTAGAGGAGTTTTATTCCCACTTAGCCAAGTTCTCCTTCATTCTCTCAATCAAGTTCCAAAAGAAGAAAATAATTTCAATTACCTCTAGCTCCAAGACCTAGGGTTCCTTCTCAAATCCTCCATCTTCAAGCTCTATGAAAAGAAAGATTCAAGTTCAGGTATGTGGGCATTCAATAAGGGATTCCTTTCACCCTTATGCCCAAACCCCCCCCAAGTTTTTCATTGATTTCATGAATTCCTCAAGTTAGGGTTCTCACCCAATTATATGATTTTCTACAAATTCATTTTTCTCATGTTCTCCTGTGATTTATAATTCTAATTACATGATTTTACATGGGTTTTTACAAGTAATTATTTATCTCATGATTTGAAGGATAACCCTAGCCTAATTTTATATGCATGGCTTATTTTAAGAAAAATGGCATATTTAGATAACATGGCCTTATGTATTTTAAGAAATTGTATGCTTAGTTCTTAAATTTATGAATTCTTATACGATTATGCATTTGGACTAGTGTCATGCAAGCCTTTAAGATATCATCTATTATGAATAATATATGTAATGACCCTTCCGGTCATTTTTGCATCTAGGCCTTCTTTGTACTTCTAGAGCTTTCCTATAGCGGCCCCAAGTTATTTATAACTTGCTGAGACTGGTGAATCAGTGCCCTGGTCGTTCGTTTGGTCATTTTGGTCGTTTGCCTATTTTAGAGACTGAACTTAGAATATCGTTGACTTTAATTAAATTTCTTGGTAAACATGCTCAAAATCAAACTTCAATAGTTTCGTTATCTCCAGAGCATGGATTTTGGTCTGGGTGGATCCTGGGTTGGGTTCTGGAAGCTTTTGTTTTAGTTTTGTCTGGGTTTTTATGTATTAGACAAGTTGAACTTGAAATTTTGACTTTGGTCAACATTCAAAGAAGACGGCTTCGGATAGAAATTTTGACTGTGCTATTAGCTCCAAAATGTCGACTTTGGGCTAAGGGAACCTTTGGTTCAGGTCCTGGGGCTCCCAGACTTGTTTTGAGGTATTGAGTTCCGAGTTAGTTTGGGCATGGGGTCCACTTTTCCTTAAAACGATCTCCATTGGTAAATTCGTTGATTCCATTGAGTCCAGAATGTTGTTTCCACTCAAATATCTTTATTTATTTATAAGTATCGGGTTTTGATTGTGCCTGGAATGCCCCGTAGAAGTTTAGAAAATTGCACATTTTTCTATTGCGGGCCAACTTTAAATAGTTGTTGGCAGCTTTATTTTCAGCTTTTGCTCTCATCTTCCCAACTCATTTTTTCCACCATTTTTACACCAAATTCTGTCAAATCTTCACCTGCTCTTACCTATAACTTGTAGGAATAATTGTTGCTGATCTGGGTGTGTTTGTTGGCCTCATGAATAGGTAAAATCTCTTGTTAACTTCCATTAATTTCTACAAATTTCATTCTTTAAATTCTTATTTTTCATGATTTTCAGCTTATTTCTTTCACTTCTTTCAACTCCAACTTCATTTTTTCTTAACTCTAATTACTCAAGAACAGAGTGGGTTCGTGGAAATTCTCCAAATTATCGTTAATCTCGCTCCTTTATCGTATGTAAGACTCTTCTTCTTCAAGCCTTGTTCTTCTCTTCAAGCTCAAAAACCTCCATGGTTGAGGCTCTTACAAGCTTGATTTTTCTTGGGTTAAAGCTGCATTGGAGAGCTTGATTATTCGTGGTAGCTGTAGTTCCAATCTGTGGTTGATTCTTGCTACCAAATTGGTACGTTTCCGCCCTTGAAAATCACAATTCTCCACTTTTGTTCTCATGAATTAGTAGTACTTTGAGCTTGTTTTGAGCCCCAAAACGAACTCCGTTTGCTCTCAAATTTTAAGCATGGGTTCTTAAATTCATCACAGACATAACTGTGAATTTTTTTCCTGTTTTGCTGCACGAGCCCCGAGGGTCATTTTTTGACCCAATTTTCGACCCGATTTTCCGTATAGCAACATGGGTGTCAGTCTTCTCGTCTTGATACCTAGATTATGTTCTTGATAGCATGGCAGATTTCCAAGGCTATTCAGAAAGGAAAGACACACGAGGGATGGTTCGTGTTTAGAGTTTGGCCCCGAGGTAGGTTATGATTTAAATTCCTTAGACTACGCATATATAGAATCAGATTGCACTAATGGGCATCCTTGGGTTGGATTTACTAGTTGGTACCACAGACCTTGACCGCTTTATTCATGTCTGAATCCTTTTCTTCCTTCGATGGTTGTAGTATTTACTATAGATGATATTATCACCCTTGTGGTCCTATGTGGCCTTGTTTGACTCTGGAACATAGATGGTGGGTTATATGGGAATGCCTGTGAGTCTCGAGCATTATTATTATTATTGTAGAGCTGTCTATCTGTGTTGTAGAATGATTGGAGCATGTGCAGGGTCGATAGGTTGATTGTGGGTCGAGGGACACTGTTGTGATTGTGTATACCATTCATCATGCATATAGAGGGAATTTCTTCATGATTTTACTACGATTTTGGGTTTGGGCCTACTATTGCTGAATTTCTAAACCTTGCATGGCCCATGGGGCTTGTTTTTGATAAAAATGATTGAAAAAGGGTTTGGTACCGACTTAATGGGTCTTCATGTTGTAAAGGGGAATTAAAGGATGTTTTATCACTATTTACACTTATACTAGACTCGGCGGGGTCTAGCGCTAGACTTGTTTTACTACAACTTTCGGGGTGATGCTAAACTCGGCGGGGCCGTGTGGTAGGACTATTTGACTTACTGATTTAGACCTGGATACTCTTCGGGCAGCTTTACGTAGGGATTTTTGAGATTGCGGGGCATATAGTATGTTAGTCGGGGGCCTCCATAGACCTTAACATTCCAGACCAATGGCTACGTGCTGCGAGTGATGTAGGGGTGGTATATAGCGTAGTAGAGGTATACGAGTGTGACCTTCCATGGATCCTATCTTTTGGGCCTTATAGGACACCGGAAACGGGTAACATACAATACTACTATCACTTTTGGTAACATACGGTACTACATTCATTTGGGTGAAGTTCCACCCTTGTTTGCTATTTGTTTATTATATGCTCCAATAGTATGGGATGTCGGAGGGTTTGTCTTCACTTGTTTGTGTTCCTTGGGTGTATGAGCGCCCGTGGGACTGTAGGTAGACTTATTGTTACTATTTCACTCTATTGGTTCGAATTGTGGTTCTTATGACTTTGGATATTGTTAAGGTTAAACTTGGGCTTCTAGCTATTCAATTCTTGACTTGAGATTGCATGCTTAGTTGGGTTATCATTCCTTGTATTTGAGCATGTTTACTATTTTCTTCCTCTCCTTCTCTATTCGTTGAGGTTACCATTATACCGCCTGCTTTCTAAACTCTTTTCTATATACTAGTTGTTACGAGGATCTCGGGTACGTGTTTCTTTCTTTTAACTGTGATGTGTATTCTTTTAGCTAGCCATATGTCTTGTTCCTTCTTGTGTTCCTTCTCTGCTAGATTCCGTGTACTTATTAGTTGCCTTCTGTGACTAATTGTTTTCTATTCTGCTTGTTACTGCTCTTTTATATTATATATGCCCAGTCAGCCTATGATACCTACTGGGTACCGGTTGCTTTGCAATTGGTGCTCATACTACACTCTGCATCTTCTGGTAGTTAGCTCATTGGAACTCATGCGGGGAGCTATTTTTGAGATATTTCAGACTGAGAGTGAGCTCTTGGCGACCGGAGCTTAGCTTTTAGTTATAATTTGCATCATGTACTCTGTTACTACCCGGAGACATTTGTATATTGTATTTTAGATCCTTCGTACTACTTATATGTAGTTCTGGCTCTATACTATGATACCAGTTCTTGGGGTTGGATTAGCTTCAATATATGTTGTTATATATTCTTGTATCTACCTTATTTTGCTTTTTCCTTTGTTTCCGCTTACTTAAATTATTATTCCGCTTATTTGTTAGATAGTAGCCCATTACTAACTGTTCTAGGCTACGGGGATAAGGTCGTTTACTGGGGGATTGTAGGTGCCATCATGACCAAGAAATAGGGTCGTGCCAGCTTGGTATCAGAGCTAGGTTCACAAGTATCATCGGTATAGGAGCCAATGTCTAGTGGAGTCCTGCGGATCGGGGTGGAGACATCCGTACTCAATCATGGGTGGCTATAGTGAAAACTTAGGAAATGTGACTCTTTTATTTGCTTCTGTATCATGTATAATCCTTGGGAGTTTCTTAAAATCTCACTTGATCTCATTCATTCTTCTACAGATGGCTCGTACGAGATCATCGGCATTGGACGGAGATGAACCTCTGACTCCATCAAGGGGTCGGGGAGGTCGTAGAGTAGGTGTTGAGGACATCCCCGAGCAGCAGTAGCTGCTAGTGTTTAGATAGGTCCCGAGCATGATCATAAGACAAAGTTTTCTCCTGAGCAGCATGTGAACCAGGGGCCAACCCAGGTACCACCAGCTCCAGTGCTAGCTTCAACCCCAGCTCAATCTTCAGATATTTAGGGCTTACTATTACAGTTGTTGGGTATGATTGGAGAGCGTCCTTCTGAGGCAGCACATACATCCACTCCGGTGACATCCCTGGGTGAACCGAGTTCAGGAGCGCAGCCTATTACTGTGGCTCCTCATGCCGAGGTTATTCTGGTCCTATCAGTTGCACAGCCTCTTGCTCCTCGTCAAGCATTGACAGAGATGGAGCATAAGGCGTTAGGTAGATTCTTGAGATTGGCACCTCTGAGGTTTACTGGTACTTCTGGGCAGGACCCCCATGAATTTATTACTACTTGTGAGGAGATGTTGTACCATCTGGGTTTATTGGAGACTCATGGGGTTGGCTATACTACATATCAGCTGGAAGGCCCAACGAAGTTATGGTAGAGGGCCCAGGTTACTTGCAGACCATCACCATCACCTCCTTTGACTTGGTCTGAGTTGTATGAGGCCTTTATGGACAATTTATTACCTCAGAGTGATAGAGAGAGGCAGAGAGAGAAGCTCACCATTCTTACTCAAGATACCATGATCGTCTCAGAGTACGAGACCCGTTTCCATCAACTTGCTCCATTAAGGTCCATCATTATGCCTATTGAGTCTGACAGAGTTTGTAGATTTTTTTAGGGGCTATGAAGAGAGTTTAGAGAGCCTACAGAGATATTGGTTACTAGTGGTCGGTAATTCCAAGCTATTGCAGACTATGCATGTACTGTAGAGAATTTGCGTCGTCATGAAACTGGGGTCAGAGATAAGAGGCCTTGACATCAGGGTAGCTACAGTGGTTCTTGTTATAGTGGTAGAGGTTCAGGCCTGTGGGGCCAAGGTCATCACCTGCAGAGGCATCAGGGTCAGTCTAGTCGATCGGTTCTGGCTTCACTTCAGCCTTCTGGTTCTCACTTTGAGCAGGGTCAGAGAAGTCAGCATGGTCATAGTGGCTAGTGTTCGAGAGGTACTACTTCTGGGGCATCAGGCCGAGGTGGCCACACAGGTTCAGTGGGTTCATCTCGGTAGGGTGGGCCATCAGTGCCTTGCTATGAGTGCAGAGTCAGCGGTCATTTTTCCAGAGATTTCCCCTAGTGGTGTACAACCTGCTATCAGTATGGAGTTAGTGGTCATTATGCTAGAGATTGCCCCCAGAATGGTAAAGTTTAGCCAGCCACTCTGTTTGCTCAGCCTATTCGCTCAGTTCAGCTACCGGCTCGATAAGGTGGTGGTCAAGGTAGAGGTGGTAGCCCACAAGGCAGGACAGGTGGTAAGGATGGCATCGGTCAGGTGGTGGTCGCTGTCAGTTCTATGCGATCCCTGGGAGACCGTAGGCAGAGGCCTCAGATGTTATGATCACAGGTATAATTTTTGTATGCCATCGACTAGCTTATGCTTTATTTGATCTTGGATCTACATGTTCATACGTATCTACCTACCTTGTGTCTTGTTTAGGGTTGGCTAGTGAGTCATTATCTATTCTTATTTTAATTTTGACCCTAGTAGGAGATTATTTAGTAGTGGATCAGATTGTGAGATCTTGCATGATATATTTTGGTGATTTGGAGACTTGGGGTTATTTGATGATACTTGATATGTTAGATTTTGATGTGATACTGGTCATGGACTGGTTATCCCCTCACTGTACGATTTTGGATTGTTATGCCAAGACTGTTACCATCGTCGTGCCTAGTGTATCCCCAGTTGTATGGAATGGTTCTATTAGCAACGCGCCGTCTGGAATCATCTCTTGTCTTTGAGCTAGGAAGCTTGTTTTGCGAGGGTGTTTGTCTTACTTAGCATATGTCTGATATGCTAGTGCCGACCCTTCTTCCCCTGAGTCCGTTCATATGGTTAAAAACGTCCTAGATATGTGCCCTACTGACCTGCCAGGCCTTTCTTCTACGAGAGATATTAATTTCGCTATTGAGGTAGAGCCCGGCACCAGGCCCATTTCTATTTCTCCCTACCATATGGCTCCTGTTGAGTTGAGAGAGCTTATGGAGTAGCTCTAGGATTTGTTAGCTAAGGGGTTCATTAGACCGAGTGTGTCACCTTGGGGTGCTCCTGTTCTATTTGTTAAGAAGAAGGATGGGTCGATGCAAATATGTATTGATTATCTGTAATTGAATAGGGTTACTGTGAGGAATGGGAATCCGATGTAGCATATTGATGATTTGTTTGATCAGCTCCATGGTTCAGCCATGTTTTCAAAGATAGATTTGAGGTCAGGCTGTCATCAGTTGAGGATTAGGGTGGAGGACATCCCTAAGACAAATTTCAGGACACGTTACGACCATTATGTGTTCTTGGTGATTTCTTTTGGGTTGACTAATGCCCCTCGTAACTTTCATGAATCTGATGCACAAGGTGCTTAGCCCGTATTTGGACTCCTTTGTGATAGTCTTCATAGACGACATTCTAATATAATCAAAGATTAGAGATGAACATGACCAGCACTTTAGGATTATACTCCAAACTTTGAGAGATCATCGGCTTTATGCCAAGTTCTCAAAGTGTGAGTTTTGGCTTGAGTCAGTTGCATTCCTAGAGGCTAGGACACGTGGTGTCTAAGTATGGTATTAGAGTAGATCCGATTAAGATTTTAGCGGTCCATGATTGGCCTAGACCTACTACTCCTACCGAGGTTCGCAACTTTGTTGGGTTAGCCGAGTACTATAGACGGTTCGTAGAGGGGTTTTCTTCCATAGCAGCACCTTTGACTAGGCTGACTAGGAAGGATGTCCCATTTCAGTGGTCAGATCAGTGCAAGGATTGCTTCCAGAGGCTTAAGGCCTTGTTGACTTCAGCTATTGTATTGACTTTACCGATTGAGGGTTAGAGTTTCTCCGTGTATTGTGATGCTTCTGGGGTTGGTCTTGGTTGTGTGTTGATGCAGCAGGGTCGTGTGATTGCATATGCATCAAGGTTGCTGAAGGTTCATGAGCGCAACTACCCCACCCATGATTTGGAGTTGGCGACAGTAGTTTCCGCACTCAAGATCTAGAGGCACAACTTATATGAAGTTCATTGTGAGATATTCACCGATCACCGTAGTCTTTAGTATATTATGAGTCATGAGAGCTAAACTCGAGGCAGAGTACATGGATTGAGTTTCTGAAGGACTATGATTTCACTATTCTGTACCATCCGAGCAAGGCAAATATAGTAGCGGATGCCTTGAGTCAGAAGGCGGTGAGTATGGGTATCCTAGCTTCACTTTCATTTTATGAGCGACAGTTGGCCTCAGACATCCAGTCCTTGGCTAACCTCTTGGTTAGGCTTGATTTGTCAAATCCCAGTCGAGTTCTTGCCAGTGTTGAGGTTTGGTCTACTCTTGTTAATCAAATACAGAGCCATCAATTTGAGAATCAGCAATTGTGTGACCTTCGAGATCAGGTTGTTTAGGGTGACGCCAGCCGAGGTATTCTAGATTTAGATGGGTTCTGAGGTTGAGTGGTCAACTTTGTGTTCTGAGGGTTGGTGATTTGATTCTGTTGATACTCCATGAGGCACATTGTTCTAGATACTCCATTCATCCTGATAAAACGAAGATGTATAAAGACTTGAGATAGCTTTACTGGTGGATTAGTATGAAGCAAGATGTAGCAGAGTTCATGTCTCGGTGCTTGAACTATCAACAGGTGAAGTTAGAGCACATGAGACCTGGTGGATTAATGTAGCGACTTCCCATTCCTGAGTGGAAGTGGAAAGGGATTACTATGGATTTCGTGGTTGGTTTGCCTCGTACCTCCAGGGGTTTTGATTCCATTTGGGTGGTTGTGGATCGACTAACTAAGTTAGCCTATTTCTTAGCGGTTCAGACTTCTTACAGTGCCGAGAGGTTAGCTGAGATCTATCAGGAGGTTGTTCAGTTGCACGGGGTCCCAACTTCTATCATTTCAGACCACAACACTCAGTTCACATCTCAGTTTTGGAGAGCTATTCAGCGAAATTTAGGTACAGAGGTTCAGCTTAGTAATGCTTTCCACCCTCAGATAGAAGGCCAGTCCAGGAGGACCATCCAGGTCCTTGAGGACATGCTTCGATCCTGTGTTCTTGATTTTGAAGGTTCTTGGATCAGTTTGTGCCTTTGGCTGAGTTTGCATATATTAGTAGCTTCCATTCTAGCATTGGCATGGCACCCTTTGAGGCACTGTATGGTGGGCATTTCAGATCCCCAGTTGGTTGGTTTGATGGATTGGAGTCTAAGCCACAGAGTACTAATTTACTTCGGGACTCCTTAGAAAGAGAGGGTGATTCAGGATAGATTACGAGTTGCTCAAAGTAGGCCGTGATGAGATTTGGTCAGCGGGGAAAGCTTAGCCCCAGGTATATTAGGACGTTTGAGATCCTCCAGAGAGTTGGTAGTGTTGCCTATCAGTTAGCCTTGCCTCTGATGTTTTTAGCTATGCATCTGGTGTTTCATGTTTCTATGTTGAGACGGTATTTTCCAAAGGAGTCTCATATGTTGCATTGGGAGTCAGTTCAGTTGGATGAGAGCTTGTCCTTTGTCGAGGAGCCAGTTGCTATATTGGCCAGAGATGTGAGGAGGTTGAGGTGTAGGGATATTCCTGTTGTAGAAGTTTAGTGGAGGCATTGTCTAGTCGAGGAGGCTACTTGGGAGACCAAGAGAGATATGCGGGACCAGTATCTACAGTTGTTTGAGCCTTCAGGTACCTATTTCTTCTTGACTTTAGAGGATGAAAGTCTTTTTTAGTAGTGGATGATGTAATGACCCTTTCGGTCATTTTCGCATTTACTCCTTCTATGTTCTGCTAGAGCTATTGTGTAGCGGCCCCAAGTCATTTATGACTTGCTGGGACCGGTGGTTTGGGGCCCTGGTCGTTCGTTGGTCGTTTTGGCCGTTTGCCAATTTTAGAGCCTTAACTTAGAATATCATTGACTCTAGTCAACATTCTTGGTAAACATGCTCAGAATCGAATTTTGATAGTTCTGTTAGCTCTAGAGTGTGGATTTTGGTCTAGATGGACCCTGGGTCAGGATCTGGGAGCTTTTGGTTTAGTTTTTGTGTTTTAGCCAAGTTGAACTTGAAAGTTTGACTTTGGTCAACATTCGGAGAAGATGGCCTCGGATGGAAATTGCGTCCGCGCTATTAGCTCCAGAATATCGACTTTGGGCTAGGGGAACCTTTGGTTCAGGTCCCGGGGCTTCCAGACGTGTTTAGGGGTATTGAGTTCCGAGTTATTTTGGGCATGGGGCTCACTTTTCCTTTAAATGATCTCCGTTGGTAAATTCGTTGATTCCATTAAGTCCAGAATATCGTTTCCACTCAAATTTCTCTATTTGGTTGTGTGTATCGGGTTCCGATTATGCCCGGAATGCCCCGTAGAAGTTTAGAAAATTGCAAATTTTTTTGTTGCGGGCCAGCTTTAAATAGCTATTAGCAACTTTATTTTCAACTTTTTCTATCATCTTCCCAACTCGTTTTCTCCACTATATTTACACCAAATTCCTTCAAATCTTCACCTTCTCTTACCCATAACTTGGAGGAATAATTGTTGCTGATCCGGGTGTGTTTCTTGGCCTCGTGAATAGGTAAAATCTCTTGCTCACTTCCATTAATTTCCACAAATTATATTCTTTAAATTCTTGTTATTCAGGATTTACTTCTTTCAACTCTAACGTTATTTTTTCTCAATTCTAATTACTCAAGAACAGTGTGGGCTCGTGAAAATTCTCCAAATTATCGTTAATCTCACTCCTTTATCGTTGGTAAGCCTCTTCTTCTTCTAGCCTTGTTCTTCTCTTCAAGCTCAAAAACCATCATGGTTGAGGCTCTTACAAGCTTGATTTTTCTTGGGTTAAAGCTGTGTTGGAGAACTTGACTGTTCGTGGTAGATGTAGTTCCAGTCCTGCTTGATTCTTGCTTCCAAATTGGCACATTTCTACCCTTGAAAATCGCAATTCTTCACTTTTGTTCTCATGAATTAGTAGTACTTTGGGGTTGTTTTTATCCCCTAAACGAACTCCGTTTGCGTTCAAATTTTTAGCATGGGTTCCTAAATTCAGCACGGACATAATTGTCAATTTTATTTTTTGTTTCACTGCACGGGCCCCGAGGGTCATTTTTTGACCCAATTTTTGGCCTGATTTTCCGTATAGCAATATGGGTGTCATTTTTCTCTTCTTGACACCTACATTATATTTTTGATAGCGTGGTAGCTTTTCGAGGCTATTTGGAAGGGTAAGGCACACGAGTGATGATTCGTGTTTGCAGTTCGACCCCGAGATAGGTTACGGTTTAAACTCCTTAGACTTTGCATATATAGAATAAAATTGTACTAATGGGCATCCTTAGGTAAAGTTTACTAGTTGGTACCACAAATATTGACCTCTTTATTCATGTCCAATTCCTTTTCTTCCTCCGATGGTTGTAGTATTTGCTATAGATGATATTATCACCCTTGTGATCCTATGTGGCCTTGTTTGAATCTGGAACATAGATAGTGGGTCATATGAGAATGTCCGTGAGTCCCGGGCATCGTTATTATTATTGTAGAGCTGGCTATTTGTGTTGTAGAACTATTGGAGCCTGTGCAAGGCTGATAGGTTGATTATGGGTCGGGGGCCACTGTTGTGATTGTGTATACCATTCATCATGCATATAGAGGGAATTTCTTCATGATTTTACTATGATTTTGGCTTCGGACCTACTATTGCTGAATTTCTAAACCTTGCATGGCTGGTGGGGCCCCTTTTCGATATAAATAATTAAAAAAGGGTTTGGTATCGTCTTAATGGATCTTCTTGGGGTAAGGGGGAATTAAAGGATGTTTTATCACTATTTCCACTTATACTAGACTCGACGGGGTCGAGCACTAGACTTGTTTTACTACAACTTCCAGGGTGATGCTAGACTCAATGGGGCAGTGCGCTAGGACTATTTGATTTACTGATTTAGACCTGGATACACTCTGAGCAGCTTTACTTAGGGATTTTTGAGATTGCGGGGCATCTAGTATGTTGGTCAGGGGCCTCCATAAACCTTTCCATTCTGGACCAGGGGCTACGTGCTGCGAGTGCTGGAGAGGGGAGGGGTATACGTTATAGTAGAGGTATACGTGTGTGACCTTCCATGGATCCTGTCTTCTGGGCCTTATACGACACCGGAAGAGGGTAACATACGGTACTACTATCACTCTTGGCTTAGCATGGCATGTCATACCATTCATTTGTGTAAGGTTCCACTCTTATTTGGTGTTTGTTAATTGTACGCTTCGGTAGTATGTAATGCCGGAGGGTTTGTCTTCACTTGTTTGTGTTCCTTGGGTGTATGATGGCCCGTGGGACTATAGGTAGACTTATTGTTACTATTTCGCTCTATTGGTTCCTATTGTGGTTTTTATGACTTTGGATGTTGTTAAGGTAAAACTTGGGATTTCAGCTATTGAATTCTTACCTTGAGATTGCATGCTTAGTTGGGTTATCATTCCTTGTATTTGAGCATGTTTACTGTTTTATTCCTCTCCTTCTCTATTCGTTGAGCTTACCGGTATACTACCTGCTTTCTAAACTCTTCTTTATATACTTGTTGTTGCGAGGATCCCGAGTACGTGTTTCTTTCTTTTGCCTGTGATGTGTATTCTTTTAGCTAGCCATATGTCTTTTTCCTTCTTGTGATAGCTTATGTATACTTATTCGTTGCCTTCTGTGACTAATTGTTTTCTATTCTGTTTATTACTGCTCTTTTATCTTATATATGCCTAGTCGGCCTATGATACCTACTGGGTACCAGTTTCTTTGCAATTGGTGCTCATACTACACTTTGTATCTTCTGGTGCAGATCCTAGTGTGGGCCATTAGCGTTAGATCATTGGAGACTCGCGCGGGGAGCTACTTTTGAGATATTTCAGACTAAGGGTGAGCTCTTGGCGACCAGAGCTTAGATGTTAGTTATCTTTGGCATCATGTACTCTGTTACTACTCAGAGAAATTTGTATATTGTATTTTGGATCCTTCGTACTCCTTATATGTAGTTCTGGCTCTATACTATGATACCACTTCTTGGGGTTGGCTTAGCTTCTATATATGTTGTTATATATTCTTGTATCTACCTTATTCAGCTTTTTCCCTTGCTTCCTCTTACTTAAATTGTTCCTCCACTTATTTGTGAGATAGTAGCCCATTACTAACTGTTCTGGGCTATATAGATTGGTTCTCCTACTAGGGGGTTGTAGGTTCTATCATGACTGAGAAATTGGGTCGTGACAATATGACATCCTGACATGCCATTAATGCTCATGAACTATTTTTCAAAAGCAAGGTTTGTGAGTAGTATGACACCTGGATTTGCCATTGTGGCTATGTATAAGCTTTGATATGCAAGTGTGTCATATGTTATGTGAGCACTATAATTTATTTTGGGAGTAGTATTTAGCACCGAGCGATGAGGGTTCTAGATAACACAAGTTCAAAACTATGGTTGCACTGTAGGTTCCCCTTTGTGGCTTACTTCAGGATCCTTATGTTTATGGTTTAATCTTGACCGGTTAGGACAACCTTTTTCAGTGTGGGTCTATGACACTGGACACCATGGTGATCAACATGGTTTAGTGTCTGTTAAGAGAAACTCTCGTAAGAATAATTTTAAGCGACTAAGTTATATGATATTCTATTTTGAAGCTTGGCTCACTCTTTTATGACTTATGTTCAAATTATGATATTCACTTATGATTTCTTCTACTAATGCATGAACTCAGTTTTAAGTATATTTTTTCGAGTATGTTTTTACCATGACATTGCATACGCTCACATACTGAGTACATCCTATAGTACTGACACATACTTCTTGAGTTGCATCCTATCATGTTGCAGATTCAGGCTCTCGCTCCCCGACTCGTGGCTAGACCCCACAGGATTTTCAGTCAGAGTTGGTGAGTCCTTATTATTTAAAGTCTAGTTATGATTCCTAGTTAGTTTGGATGTCCTTTATTAAGTACTTTGAGTTAGCTAGGGTCTTGTCCCAGCAACTCGCTCTATCAGTTCTTAGAGGCTATTTAGACATAGCTAGACAATCAGTGTTTTATGTTTCAGATTGTTACTCCTAGAATCCTGTTTTCTATTACATATGGAGTTGCTATTTACCTATGATTAAGATTCTGCTTATTATGTTTATGCTTGTGTTAAATATATGCTAAAGCCAAGGGTTAACTTGGGATAACTTGTATCTCAAGTCCCATATTACGTCCAGGGGGTAGCCTCGAGGCATGACACCAATGTGACACTCTAGGTAGAGCATTGCAAGGCCAGTGTTATGTCCATCATGCTGGAATGTCGCCTAACTTTCAGAGAGTAAAACCTCGGCCTTTTAACGGGGTGAACTACTCATTTCAGTACCATAGGTAGTGTGGCGCACTGAAGGTATCCTAGCTGAAATTTTTCACTTTGTTCTATTAAGGCTGTTTTCATCCTACCATTATTATATACTCAACACGCATGACTTAAAACCTCTTTTATCTGAGGAAAACACTTATAAGAAATTAGTATGCTCTTTTTCTCTCCTCCCTCCTCCACTTAGAACCCCAAGGGTTTAATGAAAGTTATGCTCAAAAGCTCAATAAAAGAGATCTCTTAGGTTCCTTCTGCAAAGTTCTAGTTTCCCAAGGTATGTAAGGCTAATTTTATGTGTGGGAACCCTGTTCTTCCCTACCAATATTATAATTATATTTCATCTAGGAAAGATATAGGGTTTTAATCCAATCCTCAAGTCTTAGTTTTCTTTTAAACTCTTTGACTGAAGTTTCCATGATTTCTCTATGAAAGCTTTTGAGTTCCAGAAATATACCCTATCTCATGTTTATGAAATTTCTCTTCGATTTATGAATTTTGTCTCATGTTTGTAAAGTTATCTCATGTTTATTAAACTATCTCATGAATGCTTATCAGATTCTCTAATGAATTTGAACATGAATTGAAAATAATGTTATGTCTTAAAAACCTAGACTCTGTATTCTCATATGGATTCGAGCTTGGGATCTGCTAGCATGTTTTCTTATGAATAAGAGCCAAGGTTCGCAAGCATGACAATTATATGATTTAGAGATAATGCTCACTAGCATGATCTATATATGATTTTGAGTTGATGCTCCACAATATGATTTTCAGCTTATCTTTAAAGATTATAGTATGAGTATATATAGTTTATTTTTGGGAGGACTATTGTTAACCAAGAAGGGTGTGAGTTCAGATAATACATGCCCATAAACTATGTATGCTAGTGTAGGATATGAACGTGTTGTAGGTTTGGGCGACTCCTCTTTAAACCACTGGTAAGGGCTCAATATGGATCCCCAGTTCTGTTATGCCCTATTCCCTGGAAAGGCTCAAGACAACCCCCAAATAGGACAGTGATTGGAGATTATGAGCTCACATGGTGTATGTAGATTATAAGAAACTCCCCAATAGAAAAACATAGTATTTTCAAGAAATAGAATTATGAGCTCACATGGTGTGTTTTACATCCATTTTACTTATGATTTTCTCAATTACTCATGATTCAGATACCCCGTTTATCCTATGATTCAGTATTCAATTACATTATGATTTTGAAAAAACAGAATGGCTTGTATTTCAACATCTAGTTATCTCATGATCTTCATATGTATCATATTCATATCTCATTTTTTCAGCTATATCAGAAAGTATGGTTATTTTACTAAGCTATTTTACATACACTACATTCTACCTACTTACGCCAATTGGCGCTGCATCTTTTTAGAACACAAACTCAGGTACTTTGATTTGTGAACAAATGCTCTGTTAGACCCTCATCTCCTCTACTAGTGGTGAGTCCTCTTTGCTTTAGAGGACTTAGTCAGATGTCTAGTTCAGTAGTTTAGTTAGTTTTCTTTTACTAAATAAAGTTATACCGGGGGCCTTATCCCAGTAGATATTATTTAGTTTTGTCATAGAGGCTTCACAGACATTTAGTTTGATCAGTTAGTCAGATACATGTTCAGTGTTCAGTTTGACTTTAAGCCATATTTATAAAGGTACTTTATTTTGTTTTAAAGATTGAATATTATTATATCTTTCTGTGCTTCCGCTTATTTTTCAATGTTAGTTCTAGCAGTATGACAGGTCAAGGGTACGCTCAGGCCAATAGTGGCTTTGGGTACCAGTCCCACCAAGGGTGTATGATCGAGGCATGACATCAATTAAGACTATTGACGATCTAGAAGAATTATGTTAAATTGTATATTGAAGAGATAGTTCAATTATATAAGGTTCTGAGATACACTCTTTTCACTACTTTTTCGCACATTTGTGCCATTTTTTAGGATAATTTATCTTAATACTAGTGGTTTATACTTGATTTCCTGATTTATCGCTTATGAAAGGTATTTTGTGCAATATAGATGAAAACAATCAAAAAATGACTAATCATGGTGTTTTTAGAGGTGAACAAGCAAGCTCACGGAAGTTTACACCCTGCAAATAAAATTCCAAGGCTAGCAGTTGGTGCAAAGCTGACATAAATGGTGTAAAGATCACAGAAATGTAGGCTAGGGATAGAACTTATGTTGATCAACAAGTTACAGACTTAGCCAATATCTAAGACGAACCTCAAATAAATAAAGAGAGTGAGTTCTTAAAAGTAGAGAGTTGCGATGAAAAAGAAATAATGAGCCAATATTTTCTCAAGCAACAAATTTATGAGTTAATTTTGGATTGTCTTTCCAACATGTCAAAACAAATCAATGAAGGGAGAATAGAGCTTAGAAAGAAGGTAAAGCAATTTGACTGAGATATATATCCATGATTTGCTGGCTTAATTGAATAAAATAATTGAGATGTCTGATGTCTAACCACAAATTATTTTTGATATTGACCAATTTGTGGAGAAAAAGGAAGAAAACTAACCGTTCAATCATATTTTTTTAGAAGATGTCACTGTTTAGAAGATTACACCAGAGTCATGTATAAAATGGACAATATTATTTATTAAGACTCTAGTGTGCATGAATATGAGAGTGTAAATACGAGAACAATAGTGTGGTTGGAGTGCACTGAATCTCTTTCAAATCACATCCCAACATTCTAGGTGCATAGTGGCGATCCACAAGAATTAATACTGACACTATGGGTGGAATATGACAAGCCACTAGAACTAATGGAGGAGTCAATGGACGATGAACAAAATGCTTATATCCTAAAAGTTATTGTGGCAGACCGACATAATTATATTCGCCATTCAAAAGTAAAGAAGTGCTACTGGTCACTTAGCTCAATATCAGGACCTAACCCTCCGTGAGTGGCACCCACACTAACCTCCAGTGGGAGAACCAACTAACCAATCAATACTTAATCCAAAATAAAGTAACTAAAGTCAATTCAATAGATAATAACCAAGATTCACATGTAAAATTAATAGAATAGAAAACCTGTAGAAATATTCCCCTAGAATATAAAAGTTGTGTACCAAAAATCTAAACATATCTTAAAGATGGGGATGCAACTCCAATATAAATAAAGTCTAAGTACGAACAAGGGACTAGAACTAATAGAAGAATTCATGGTAGCCCAAAAGATTTAGCCTACCCTTGAATTCAAAAGTTATCTAGATCACAATTGAGGTCTCAAAATAGCTGTCGGAACATGCTCTGTACTTAAAAAAAGAAGAGCAAGTGCAGTATTAGTACACAAAACAACAGTGTACTTGTGGGATCATCGGCCAGTTCCAAGATACGAAATATGAACAAACAACCATAACTTAGTAAAACAAGACAACATGTATAAATAAAGTCAAGTACATATAAGCAAGACTCTCAGTCATCAACCTTACTTAACCACCATATAAGACATGTTCAAAAACCCATAAACAATAGCAACCTGACCCATCCAATGATCCCTAGGACATCATCTATGGCATTCAACATGCAGTTTGTGTTTACTCAAGAAACCACCTTAGAACTTAAACATACCATCCCAGCCACTCATGGAACAATATGTAATAATAACATCACAACAAATAAGCCCAGCTCACTCATAAAACCAACAAATATTACAATAATTAAACTTGTACCAGGCATTGTACCCGAGCCATCATAAATGAATTTGTACCAGGTATGGTACCTGAGCCAACCGATGAATAAACATGTACCAGGCGTGGTACCCAAGCCAATAATAAATTTGTACTAGGCATGGTGCCTGATCCAACCAAAGAATCACATATATCACAGCAATCATGACCACAATGAATAACATACCACACTTGTACAATTAACAAGCATTAAAAGAAGTTTATTGCATGAGATTGACACTTAAGATATCACTAACATGTATTCCCTTTTTCCCTGAACACATATGGAGCAATTAATACTATGAGATAGAAATTAGCAGCAATAGAAAACACTAAAGGCAACAACATATCAAAGCTCACTCTCTCTATTTGACAACACAATGCCTCAACTATCCTCTGCTATACGTCTCTTTCGTTCGCCCATGGCAAAGTCCACGAGTTCATTATCTAGCTCGTGTGGCAAGCTCTAATTTTTGGACTAGAGTTAAATCGCAACTTCTTTTTGCCTCAATTTATTTTATCTGGGACTTTTTCTACACTTATAAATAGTGTAAACATGATTTTCTATATTTTTTGTTTCTATTTTTATTTTTACTTTTATTATTTTGTAGTTTATTCTAACTTTTGTAGGAATATGAGCATGAACGTATGCTATACATTGGAGCAATCAAAAGGTAAGCAAGATGGTTGGAACTAAGTGTGAGGTGATCATATGAAGGATCATATTTGGGAGAAGTCTGAGTATCCCATGACGTGATCTGCTAATGCATAGGTCTTGTCCATCTAGTATTTGTTTATCCTTGTATTATTTATGATATTTACTAAGGACAATGCATAATTTAAGCCTAATTTGACGCTTTTATATTCTAAGTATTATTACTATTATTATTATTAGCAAGTAGTACGAGCAGTTATCTTTGTTAGTGCAACCCTTGATTTTTATTTTCCGTTCTTTTCTAAGGGTGTCTTTTGAACCATAAGTCGTAGAAAATTTTACATTTTGAGGATATTTTAATTTTTTTAGGAATTAAAAGAGAAGAGTAACTCAAATGCCTTAAATAAGCTAGGTGTTTTTATCTAGATATGCTAAGACAACGCTAGGTAGTTCTCTTAATAAAGTTGTGTATAAAAGGTAGATATATTCTAGTTGAGACACGTAGGCTCTAAGATTGACTCTAAATAAATAAATAGGGTCTTCAAAATGTTTTCATTGAATTGAAATGTATTGTTAGGTAGAGAGTTAATAGTGAGCTGGTTTTATTATTTATGTGTCATTATGTGCTGAAGTTCGCATATTCTATATTTTATGTTGTTTGTTGTTTTAGCTAGAACTTACCCAAAGTGTGTAAACATTGAAACAAAGTGTTGATTCGTAGGATATGATTTTGGAATTTCTTTGTGAAACTAAATTTTGACTCTATTTTTTTCTACCCTTTTATTATCCGTAGTAAGCCCCTTTGTGACTTTTTAGCCTATTTTTTCGATAGCTGCTTAACTAACCTCTTCTTGGATGACCTTGCATTAATTTGATCCAAAAGTCCCTAGTGCACTATAAAGTTACGACTTAAAAGTAAAGAAAAGAGGATGGTGAATTAAAGAGAATTGGTGTTGAAAAAAAATAACATTAGCTAAAAGGGTGCCCATGTATAATAAGTTAGTCATTGTAGTAAGGTGAGAAATATAAAAATTAAAAATAAAATATAGAGAGTTTTCCTTGCTAACAATGTATGAAAAAGGGTGAATTCTTAGAAATAAAAAAAGATTAAAAGAGGGAAGGGTAAAGAAAAAGTTAAAATTGGGAGACATAAGGAAAAAGAGAAAAAAAATTGAAGTAAAAGTCTTAACAAGTGCATAGGGAGAGTAGTCACTATTTTAATTAAATATTTCCTACTCGTCTCTTAGTCAAATTTACAACCAAATAAAAACCTTTTGATCCTATATTTCTATGATTTTGATAATGGAGTATTACACTAAGAAAAAACCTATGGTATATCTTATTTGCATGTGAATTCTTTTATGAGAGCGAGCGTTATTGTTTCATTCATATGCCCAGAAAATTGTTATATATTGTGAATGTATGAGGGGACATTTCTCTTGACAAGTGAGGGAACTTAGGTGATGTAAACTTGACAATCTATTCAACATCTTTGCTTGACTATATCATTGTAATTTTCCCTATGTGTTGAGTGAAGAGTCGCTTCTAAAGGTTACGTCGTCTTAGTAGAATTGTCTTATTTTAAATTATTCAAATGCACTTTGTATGAGAATTGATTGCATGTTTAAAATTTTCATGGTAATCTAGTTAAAAGTAACCTATTGATTTTGCATTGTTAATTCGAGTCTAAGCTAAAAGTGTTTAGTGGTTGTTCCAGGAAGAATAAAGGTTAAAGTGTGGGGTTATGATGTGGATCTAAGAAACACTCTTTTTTACTACTTTTTGCCAATATTTGTTCCTTATTTTTTGAATAATTTAGCTTAGAACTAATGGTTTATGCTTGATTTCATAATTTATCACTTATCGAAGGTGTTTTGTGCAATATAGGTAAAAATACCCCAAAAAATGATTATGGACTTTTTAGAGGTGAAAAAGCAAGCTCGTGGAAGTTTACTCCCTTCAGGACAAATTGCAGAGCAAGCAATTAGAGCTTACAAGGCGAGATCCAAAGCTCGTAAGGCGAGCCATGTGAGATCAGTACATGAAGACCAAAATCCAGCTTTACCCAATCCGACTTGGAAGACCCTTTTTGGTGTTTTATACATTATAAATACCCCCCCCCCTCCTTAGGTCATTTTTTAGAGGAGAATTATTAGGGAGCAACATGTGGGGGCACAGAGCAAGGGAAAAAGCTTCATTCTTATAGGTTATTTCTTTATCTCTTTCTTTCACATTATTTCTTATTTTTACTCAAACTAAATCATTGTAATAAGATTGTGTGCAACTGAAAACCCTCTTCTAGGGTTATGGCTATAGTTTGAACGTCGTCATCTTTATATGAGTTTGTTATTGCAGATTCTATCATTACATTTCTTCTCTTAGTCGTATCCATACTATTATATTACTTAGCTACCAATAGTTTAAACAGATAATTCCTCAAATAACTCGAGGAATGGTGACTAGGAATAAAACATGAGTTAATGAGAGTAGAATGTGTCAACTGCAAGATTAGAAACTAGGATGTAGGCGTAGCTAGATCATCCTACTTGGGTCAAATACATGATAAAAACTTATTTCCATTTGGATTAGTATAACTATCCCTGCTTAATAAAATAGTTAGAAGGCTAATTCAGGTAGACAGTTAGATTATTGGTAGAGCCTATGACCATACTATTAACTCTGTGATTCAATAATTCAATAAATATGTTAATTAAGCTTATCAACTATATAAAGATCTGACAAAATTACACAAGTGTCATAACCCTGGGTCTTAACTTTTGTGTAAACAACCTCCCTTATATTTATTCTTAATTACTTTCTTGCTTTAGAAAAATAAGTAGTAGAATCAATAATCAACCATATCTTGGGAACTGATAGCTTGAGTAAATAACTAAAACTAGTTTAATTTAGTAAATAGTTAATTATAAGTCCCGGTGAGTTCAACATCCAATTCTCTAAGTCACTTCATTACTTTGACGATCACATATACTTTCATGTACTGTAGGAGGCAATAAGACACTTAGTTTATTATGAATATTTTGACGTAATTCAGACCAGATAAAGTGAATAAATTTTCCAATATTAAATGATTAGTACAAGAGAACGATTTAAATACTTGAATTTAACCTGGTAATTCTGTTCTATGGTCTCAAAAATGGCCAAATTTATGAAAATAGGACTTAGGCCTAATTCTAACCTAAACCTACCCTAACATTCATGTAACTCATATCATATAAAATCTAATTAAGCCAGGTCTAATAAAATTAAACCGTAACCTACCTCGGGGATGAATTGCACGCATGAATAATCAATTATATGCCTTTCCCTTCTGGATAGCTCGGAACACTGCCACGGTATCACAAACATAATTTAGGTGTCAAGATGAGAAAAATAACACTCATATTGCTATACAAAAATTTGAATTGGAAATTAGGTCAAAAAATGACCCTCAAGGTCCACTTAATGAAACAGAAAATAAATTTCACAAACATTCTCCCAATGGAATGCGGGGTGCATGCCCCATATTTGAGAAAAATGAGGAGTAAATTCAGACTCTGAATGGTTCTATAATGACCATCTAGGTCATATCCTTTATTTTCAAACTTTTTTTGTGTTTTGAACTTTTCCACAGCGGCTACATGTCATTTATGACTTGCCAGAACTGACGGTTTGGTTCCGGGTCTTTCATTTGTGTTTTAAGCTTATTTCCCTCTTTTTCAACTCTTATAGCTGGTAGAGTTGACTTTGGTCAACATTCAAAGAAGACGGTCTCTGATAGAAATTCTATCAGCATTGTTAGCTATGGAATGTCGACTTTGGGCTAGAGGTACCTTTGGTTTAGGTACCAAGGCTTCCAGACTTATTTTGGGCTATTGGGTTCCTTTTTAGTAAAAGTTGGTTCTTGGTCATGGGCTCAACTTTTCGTTAAAATGATCTCTGTTAAGAGTTTTATCAATTTGATTGAGTCTGGAATGCCATTTCTGGTATCCTTAAGTTTGTATTCACGGGGTTCCTAATGAATCCCAAGGGTCCATCTAGTGACCTTTTAACCTTAAGTTTTTGCTAGTTGTTGTTGTACTATTGCAGACCCCTTTTGTTATCGCGACCGCGAGGTGACTATAGTGTTCGTGATGGTCTAGCTTTTTGACTATTGCAATCGTGATGAAGGCTGGATGGAACCCAGTCCGTCTTGCTATTTGTGAACGCATGGCTGGACTATTGCGATCGTGATGATCTAGCTAGCATGGTCATCACGACCATGTGAGGTCCTTCGCGATCGCGATGAAGGACTCCTGGAAGTATATAAAGTTTTCACTTTATTTTCTTCTCTCATTTTCTGAAATTCCACCATTGTTAGGCGCTTGTAGGCTGGTCCAAGGCTAGTACCTCATTCCTCACTATTCTGGTAAGTCCCTCCTAGTCCCCTACTCCTTTTCTATTATTTAATTCATGTAGTTTCCATTATAATTTCGTAAAACTCCTTGTTTATAATTCTTGATTAAAGAGGACTTTAGTGCTGTTTTGGACCCTGAAACGAGTCCCATTCAAGCTCAACTTTTGAGCATGGGTTTCTAAACTAGTTGCAAACATAAATGTGATTTTTTTTTCATTTTGTTGTACGGGCCCTGAGGGTCATTTTATGACCTAATTTCCTTCCTGAATTTCATATAAGTAATATGGGTGTCATTCTTCTTGTCTTGACACCAGGATTATGTTCTTGATACTGTGGTAGCTTTCTGAGGTTGTTCATAAGGGGAAGGCACATGAGTGATGGTTCGTGCTTGTAGTTCGGCCCCGAGGTAGTTTAGGGTTTATTTTTTTAGACTTGTCTTAGCTAGATTTTATATGTTATGATTTTACATGAACTTTATGTTAGGTTTCACGTTAGAATAAGGCTTAAATCACGTTTCTTGTTTCTTTTTGCCATTTTTGGGAGTGTAGAATAGTATTATTACTGTTTATCCTTAGTTTAGGAGCTAGTACGATTGTCTTGGCTAGCCTAAAATCCTTAGAATGATTTTAGGAGGTTCTAGAGGTAGAGTAGGTGCTCTTGCTTATTTTCATGTTAAATTTCCATTTCTTCCATTTATATTTACCATTACTGTGTAACTATGGGCCCGAGGCCATAGCTTTGTACTAGGCGGAGTTCCAGGAAAGTACCTTGTTTGGAGGTCACCCTTGACCTATTTTGGTGTGTGTTTCCATTTTTACTTGGTTGTCGTATGGCCTATGCATGTATATATATTCATCCATGTGAGCATGAACATGGCATAAAAGAGGTTTTTCAGTGTTACCATGCATTACGAGGTTTTACCAGGATCTTTACTTCTGAATTTCGAATTTAAAAACTGAGACGCCTCTCTTTTTACTGATTTAAGTTCCATAGAGGACATTTTTATGTATTGCATGTCCGATGCTGGGATTACAGACTCACTTTTACTTATTGCATGTCCGATGTTTGGATTTCAGACTCATATTTACTTATTGTTCATCCGATGCTGGGATTCTGGACTCGTGTTGCATTGGCCACTTTTTGGCATCATATCATCTCGCGGTGCGTCACATTCACTTATGTGTACTTGGAATTTCTTGCTTTATTATATTTATTATCTTCACTATCTATTGGGTTGCGACTCTATTAGCAGATAACTAGATTTAGGTGGATCGCTGTAGCCAGTTTACTTTCCAGTATCTTATTATGTATATTATCTTTCTGAGCTAGGTCGGCATATAATGCCTACTGGGTACCCGTTGCTTTGGTACTCATACTACACTCTGCATCTTTTTTTAATGCAACACCTAGTACGAGCCACCCTCATTAATCATCTTGTCATTCATGGCCAGCTGCAGTTCAAATCGCGGTGAGCTCCTGGAATTTTGGAGACCATTACTGCTTTTTATCTACATACATGTCTATACCTTTTTTTGTATTTTTGATAGAAAGCACCTGTTATATATCTATTTCATACTTTAGACGCTCTTGTGTCGATGATCCTAGGTTTGGGGTTGGTCTTGTAGATGGTTGTCTTCTCGGTCACTTTGGGGACGTTTTTGTATATTTATTACTGTTGGGTTTGTTGATATACTGTTGATACACGAACCTCAAGTCTATCTTAGAGAACACCGATGCACCCTGTAGCTGGTTAAACAGATCATCAATACGCGACATTGGATACCTGTTCTTACCTGTCACCTTATTCAATTGCATGTAGTCAATACACATACGCATGGACCCATCTTTCTTCTTCACAAACAGAATATGAGCACCCACGGAGACACACTAGGCCTGATGAACCCTCTACTCAACAGATCCTTGAGTTGATCCTTAAGCTCCCTCAACTCGGCTGGTGCCATCCGATATGGTGGAATAGAAATGGGTTGAGTGCGCGGCTCAACATCAATGGCAAAGTCAATATCACGATCAGAAGGAAAAATCAGTAGATCAGAAGGAAACACATCCGAATACTCGCAAACCACAAAAACTGACTCAAGTGAAGGTGTGGTTGAACTAGTATCACGAACGTAAGCAAGGTAGGCCAAGCACCCTTTCCCAACCAACTGTTGGGCACTCATGAAAGATATTACTCCCCTCGACATGTGGCTATCGGCACCCTTCTATAACATAGGGATACCAGGCATCCATAGAGTAACGGTATTGGCGAAGAAATCCAAGACCGCATGGTAGGGAGACAACCAATCCATGCCTAAAATCACATCGAAATTAACCATGTCTAGCACAATCAGGTCTACCCACATGTCATATCCCAGGATAGTCACCACACAATCCCAATGTACATGATTCACTACTAAAGAATCTCCTACTGGGGTAGCTACACACAAAGACACATGCAATAACACACAAGTAGACTCAAGACAAGTAGCATAATAAGGAGACACATAGGAGTAAACCCCTGATCAAACAAAGCGTAAGCGGAATGATAACAAACGAAGATCATACCTGTGATAACAGTATCTGAAGCCTCATGCTCTGGACGTCCCAGAAGTGCATACATGTGGCTCCAACCGCCATGACCACCTGATCTACCAGACTGAGGAACGCCTTTAATACCTTGGGGACCACCCATACTATCCTATGTACCTTCTCTGGCTGGTGGTGCTGGAGCCTTGGGGGCCTGAACCATCTGATCATGTCGACTGCGGTGCTACGCTGATGGACAATCTCTAGCAAAGTAGCCAAACTAACCACACTCATAACAACATCGGTCAACCATACCCTGCTGTGGATACCCGATTGAATTAGACTGACTACCATGACCTGTGGACCCAAAATGAGCACCTCGCGAAGACTGAATCAAACCCTGACTTCTGACCCTTAGCAATTTGTAATGTCTCCTGAATAGACAGACTTAACTAGAAATGTTGTTGATGTTGACCCTTACATATGTTTGTGAGCCATTGTAACTGCCTTGATGGTGGGGCCATATATCGCTGCCCCCTTGGGACTCGCAAAGTATGCCCTCAATAGTGCGGGCATGATCCACTACCTCCTGGAAGGACTGACGCAAATCTACCATACTCTCTGTAGCCAAACAAAGCTGTAAAGTTAAACATCGAATAAAGTAACGCACCCTCTCATGCTCGATGGACAAAATCATGGTGGCATGCCTAGAAAACTTGTGGAAGAGAACATCGTACTCTGAAGCAGACATAGAGCCCTTCTCCAACCTGGAGAACTGATCCATCAACCGCTCTCTCAAGCTACAAGTTACATACTTCTCCAAAAAAATTGCGAAGAATTGTGCCCAAGTAAGCTGAGGTGACCCGAATAGCCTGCAAGCTTTATACACCTCCACCACTATTTTGGATGGTCCATCCAGCTAAAACATTGTGTAATTTGTTCCGTGCAACTCAACCAACCCAATATTATGCAATTTTCCCTGGCAACTAGTCAGAAACTCATGGGCATCCTCCCTAGGAGCACCTGAAAACATCGGGGGACCCAACCTCAAAAACCTACCAAGCATCTTATGCTCCTCAGAAGACATAAAGGGCCCTGCTGGAATAGGCAGAATAACGGTATGGACCAGTAATACCTTTAATTGGAGAGCCATAGAAGCAGGCTGCATTCCTGAACCCTGTGCCGCTACCTGGGCTGAAGTCTGAGCCTCGTCTTAGACCTAA
Organism: Jaltomata sinuosa; assembly: GCA_003996215.1. Lineage (NCBI taxonomy): Eukaryota > Viridiplantae > Streptophyta > Magnoliopsida > Solanales > Solanaceae > Jaltomata > Jaltomata sinuosa. The sequence continues at coordinate 182,121 of QJPP01001036.1, read as the reverse complement.
GAACCAATCAGAGTATCGAGCGAAGCTGCCGGCTTTGACATACCCTCAATGAACCCAAGCAAGCAAACCAATGTGTCCTGTAGCACTGGAGTAGCCACAAAACTATTGGATGCTGGTCTTGCCTCACACTCTCTAGATCATACTGTACCTCCTCAACCCCAATATTAGGCTCTGGTAATGGTAACCTAGTATGGGCCGGAGCTGGTACCGCAACCCATCGCCTACCTCGACTTTTAGGTTGACCTCTATCCCATCCCTTAGTTGGGGCTCTAAATATAGGTGTAGGGGTCTCATCCTCACCCGCTTATGATCTCATCCAAATCATCTAAGAATCAATGAAACAAAAGATACTTAGAAGTTTCAAAGGTCAAGGACGCACGATAAGGGATCAAATAAATTGGAATCTTTCCTAGGAATTCCCTATAGCCTCTCGCAGATAAGATATGTACATCATCATACTGATCCACGAGACTCTACTAGATACTTTGCTCTTGTACTAGCTTTGATACCACTCTGTCATGACCAAAAATTGGGCTATGATGGCGCGTACCTAACCCCCCTCCCTGGTAGGAAAGCCAACTCAAAGATGCGGAGGATAAAGATACAATATAAATAAGGGAAATGGCAGAGAAAACCCAAGAAAATAGGGGCCGACAGTATAGATACATACCAACTGTAATAAATATACAAAAATGGCCCTAAATTGATCGAGAAGACAACATATACACAAAAACCAACCTCGAACCTGGTATCACCAGTACAAGAGAGTCTACAGTATAGAATAGTTGTACAACAGGTGCTATCTATTTAAAAATACAAAAAATATAGACAGGAAGGTAGATGGAAAGCAGTAAAAGTCTCCAAAATGTTGAGAGCTCACCACGATCCGAACAACAGCTGGCCATAAATGACAGGAGGATCAGTGACAGTGGCTCGTACTAGGTGCTGCATCAAAAAAGATGCAGAGTGTAGTATGAGTACCAAAACAACGAGTATCCAATAGGCATCGTAGGTCGATTAAGCTCAGAAATATAATATATATTATAAACTACGAGAAAGTAATCTAACTATAGGGATCCACCTAGATCTAGTTATCAACAGAAAAACTGAACTATCTATCAAATGGTGAAAATAATAATGATAAACAGGTAGAAGCACTCCCAGTGCATATAGATAATGTAATGCAATGCATCATGAGATGATATGATATGGAGTATGGCCAATGCAGAACAGTAAAACCCGGTATCTAGTACCCAGAGTGCCCGAAATAAAACTCGAGCTTATCAACATATGCATAAAAATAAAACTCGGATATGTGCTTTTGGGCCGTCCAGAATCGTACCTCGGACTTATCAACAGGAAAGTAAAAATAGATAAAGGGTACAGTAATGTCCCTCAGACCGTCATAACAACAGTACTTCCCTTTCTCTTCGAAAACCAGTGGTTAAGTAAAATTTTGAGTTTGAACAAAAAATCTCGTGTTTGAACCAAAAATCATGTGTTTCTTTCATTTTCATAACCAATAGTAATGTAGTGCAATAATGATATATGATGCCATGTTCAGAGAATATCAATTCAACCAGGGTAAAACACCCTCCAAACAAGATATCTGACCTGGCACTCCATTGGTTCCATGTTATGGCCTCGGGCCCACAGATACACAAATATAGTATATAAAAAAAAGGAATAGAAAATAACCACGAAAATAAATAAAAGCACCTACTCTACCTCTAAAACCTCATAAAAGCATTCTATGTATTCTAGACTAGCCACAAAAATTCTACAAGATCCTACACTAAGGATAAACTGTATAATTCTACTCTACGGTCCCGAAATAGCCAATTTATACAATCACATGAATTAAGCCTATTTCTACTCTAAGATACTACCTAACGTTCTAATAATTTATAAAATATAGAGTCTAACTAAGCCAAGTCTAAGGAAAATAAACCGTAACCTATCTCGGGGCCGAACTGTAAACATGAACCGACAGTCATATGCCTTCCTCTTCCAAACAGCCTCAACATACTACCACGCTATCAAGAACATAATCCATGTATCAAGATGAGAAGAATGACACCCATACTACCAAACATAAATTCGGGCAAAAAATTGGGTCAAAAAATTATCCTTGGGGCTCGCACAACAAAACTAAAAATAAAATTCACAATTAAGTTTGCAACGACTTTATGAACCCATGCCCAAAAATTGAGTGCGAACAGGAAAAGAGACCCGAAGTCCACTTTAATTCTTGAGGATCACCATGCAATTGGAGAATTCAACAAAAAGGAAAAGGGAAAAAGAAGGTAGAACCAACACTAGAACAATGAGGGAATGAGAATTACCTCAATTGGACACGAAAATGACGAGAATGGATGATTTTTCCTACTAATCGATCTTCAACAATGGAGAAAAGTGTTGGAATGAAATGAAATGAGGAAGGAAAACTAATTTTTAACTACCAGCAATCAGCGTACCTGCGGTCATAATAGCGCAGGAGAAGCATTGTCATGGCACCCAAAACACTGAAGAGGCGGTGGTCACCCAAACCATCCACCCTCGCAGGTGCGGTGAACAAGTCATAGGGGAAGCACCGCAGGCACGGCAAAAGGAGCGTAGTTGTGACCTTGCTGACATTACCCAAGGTTGCAAGCTCGGCTAGTGACAGCAATGGCGGCTGTGCAGGTGCGCCCCCAGCCAGTAGGCGCACCATACTAGATATCAGCAGCACTTCTGCAATAATGCACAACTAAAAACTCTGACCACACCATCGAGATTCATTTAGAACCCGTTAACACAAACCAAAAATGTTACCCTACCAAAAATGGGATTCCGGACTAAACAGAATTGACAAAATTCCCAATGGAGATCATCTTAATGAAAAGTGAAACCCACACACAAAAACCAACTTTTACCAAAATGGAATTCAATAGCCCAAAATGATCTGAAAGCCTCGGGACCCAAACCAAAGGTCCCTCTAGCCCATAGTCGACATTTTGGAGCTAATAACGATAATAGAATTCCCATCTGAGGTCATTTTCTATGAATGTTGACCAAAGTCAACTCTACCAAGCTTAAGAGTTGCAAAATAGGAAAATGAGCTTAAAACACAAACAAATGACCCAGGAACTGGACCGTCAGTTATAACAAGCTATAAATGACCTGTAGCCACTATGGAAAAGCTCGAAACATGAAAAAAGCATGAAAATCAAGAAAATGACCCATAGGGTCATTACAACATTCACTACTAAAAGGACTTTTGTCCTTGAAAGTTAAAGAAAGAAAGATACCTGAAGGATCGAAAAGGTGAGTATAGCATATCCGCATATCAGTCTCGATCTACCAAGTAGGCTCCTCAACAGGATGATGCCACCACTGAACCTTAACTAATGGAATATCCTTGGACCTCAACTTCCTAACCTGCCTATCCAGGATAGCAACAAGCTCCTTCTCAAAAGCTAGACACTCATCCAACTGAACCAAATCCCACTGAAGCATCTGAGACTCATTCGGAACATACCGCCGTAACATAGAAACATGAAAGGCAAGATGGACATCGGAAAGAGCATGAGGCAAGGCAAACTCATAAGCAACCTCCCCAATATGACAAAGGATCTCAAATGGCCCAATAAACCTAGGAACGAGCTTATCCTTCCTCCCAAACCTCATCACTCCCTTTATGGGAGACACCCAGAGGAACATACGGTCACCCACCATAAACTCCAAGTCTCGAACCCTCTTGTCAGCATAACTCTTCTGCCTGCTCTAGGTAGTGCAAAGTCTCTCCTAAATGACCCAAACTATATCCATAAAATCACGAAGCAAATCAGTACCTCATGGTCTAACCTCAAAGGCATCAAACCAACCCACCAGAGATCTGCACCTCTTACCATACAAAGCCTCAAATGGAGCCATCTGAATATTGGAATGGTAACTATTATTATAAGCGACCTCTACTAAGGCCAAGAACTGGTCCCACTGACCTCCAAAATCAATAACATAGGCTTGCAACCTATCCTTGATGACCCAAATAGCATCAAATCTCTAAAAAGTATATGGCAAACTGACAACAAAGTCAATGGTTGTCCGCTCCCATTTCCACTCTGGAATGGGTAGCCTCTGAGTCAAACCACCTTGCCTATGGTTCTCAAACTTCACCTGCTGACAGTTCAAGCACCTAGACATGAAATCTGAGATATCCCTCTTCATCCCACACCACCAGTAGCGCTGCCTTAAGTCATGATACATCTTAGCTTTCTCGGGATGAATGGAATACCTAGAACAATGAGTCTCCTCTAAGATCAATCTAACCAGGTCACCAACTCTAGGAACGCATAAACGACCATCAATCCTCAAAACACCCTCTAAATCTAACCTCGCCTTTTGATAAATGCTCAAATCGTTCTCTCCAAAGTTGGAGGCCACGATGATCGTGCAACAAAACAAAAATTATAATCCCAATGAGTGTCGGAGTCCTACCCTAGGGACTTGGAGTAGCTAAATAGAGATTGTATTGAATTGAGTTCAAAGCGAGAGTAAATGCTCAAAATATAAAGTAAAGGATGGGGGAATTGGGATGTTTTCACTACAATCACAATTCAATTAAAAAAAGCAATAAAACAAAAACGGGTGTACCAAGTTGACTAGACGACTAGGGATGCATATCCGATGGGGCTTTAGTTATGGGATAGGGTGATTATCAATTCATACTTATTCTTGCTTAATGACATGAATAGCATTGGTCATAGGTAAGAATTACTTATTTCTCGATCAACAATCTTATATCCGATTATGTTGGTTAGAGCATCATCGGGTTGATCAATAAAAAACCAATCTAAGCTTGGGGAGGTCACACTATCTCTAGCCTAGACCCTTAAATGGGTGATTCCATCAATAAGAGCTATCTCTAGCCTCAAATCTGAGTGGAATCCCAAGTTCCCACTAGTAATTTCACATCCGAAACCATGAAATCCTTTCTCAAGCAATCACATAGTCAAGTTATGAAAATTAATGTTTGCAACCAACAATTTTAGGATTAAAACTTGGTGAAATTACTAGACCCATGTCAATTAACAAATTATAAGAGAGAATAAGTAACACCCATACCCATTTGTTAAGCACCCATCATAAATACACCACTAGACAAGAGAATTTAGCCACTCATAGCAAGAGAGAAAGAGATACCAGCTGGGTAATTCAAAATCTCTTCCATTAGAGCTGAATCTCAAGTTCTAGATTCAATTTGAGCACACAAGTGTTAACCAAGAAAATTAGATTGAAACCCTCTTGTCAATGGAGGTGAAAACATAGTCTTCAAGCAAAGATCTGTTCAGAATATTCAAGAGTGAATAAATTTATTTACAATTGTACCTAAATAGGCCTTTTATAGTTTCATAAAATGTCACTAAAAATTAGGACAAAAATGCCCTACGAGAGGTGTGCGGCATGATGTACGGTTTGAACTTTGTGATGTGCACATCGCACATTGCCTTCAATTGAACCATTCACTTCAGCTATCTTTGGGAGATCTATGCAAAGGGGGTGCAGTTTGCACCTTGAGATGTGCGCGTCGCACAACGACCGCAACCCTTAACAAACTCTTCAAGATTTTTGCAGCTCTTATGCGGAGGAGGTGCGGTTCGCACCTCGTCTTGTGCGTGTCGCACGGTCATTACATCTTCAGTCAGAATCTTTAGCTTTTCCGAACACTTCACACTTTACTCCTTTTGAGCTCTTTTTGGGTCCATTTCCTTATTTATCATCATATATCAAAAGTACTTGCATAAACATCAATAAAGCCCATAAGAACCTCTAAATCTATTCAAAACATAACAATAATTCATGGATATAGGCTTAATAAGTTGGTAGATTATAAACTTATCAAACCCCCAAACTTGACCTATTGCTTGTCCTCAAGCAAGATACTCACAAGGTAAGGAATTAATTATGCTATAGGCTTAATCAAGGCACAAAATACTCCTCTAAACTAAAAATTAAGAAAAGAATAAATGAATGACTCAAAGAAACGACTCAACTACTATGCTCATCTCAATTTGAACCACCACATATTCAAGGCAATTGATCATTTTAAAATCTTTTACAAAAGGACATCATTTCTCTTTCAAAATCAAGGAAATTTTTTTGCCATTCAAAACTAGACATTTAAGCTTCTCAAGTCATTGGCATGGACCATCAAGGTTTACCTCGAGATTCTCCATACAACTTGTCTCATTTATTTCCCTCAATTGAAATAGAGACTCTATGTTTCAACTCGAGTGCATGACACCACTTACCACAAGAGAGAATCCCACTCACAATCATTCAATTCACAAAACACGGGATTATAGGAGAACCAAGAAGACTCTCACTCTCTCAAGGAAGTTCAAGTGCATACGCATCGAACCATAGTCTTGCCCTTCATCTATATCGCCACTAATGTAGGGTGGCCAAGATCAGAATCACGAAGGACTTACGGGTTACGATGTTGGCCAGGGCTACGGTGAGGATATCATTTGGTTCAAGTGACTACACCTCCCTAATGCTCTTTGTTCTCATTTCGAACACCGCTCACATTTTTCTATTTCAACTTCACCTTATTTCTCCCTCTCACAACCCAAGATTTCTCCTTTTTACTCATGATCATTCAAACTCTTTATACTGCCTTCACTTGGTAGGACCTATTTTTGCTTTTTAATTTGCTCATTGGATCTTTTTTTGGAGCAATTTTTAATTCAGAATTAAGGTGCTACCTTGCACTTGAAGTGCACTTCCTTTCTTCTCCTTATTTGATCACATGCACCGCCAAACTTAGGCATTTGCCTATGTTATCTTTCGTCCCCCCCCCAAACTTAGTCTCTTAGCCTACATTTTATTTTTAAGCAATTAGGGAGGATGGGTGCCAAAATAAAGGTTCAAAAGGGGTCAAGGTGTTACAAGGTGCCAAAGAACGGTCACAAGCTCAAAAGAGGTTCACTAGGATTGGCTATCAAAAATGGCCTAAGGTCATCTTCCAAGTTTGGTCAAACCTAGAATTTTGCCTTGAATCACATTTGGGGAAAGTTCTACATGACACTTATGCACAAGAATCAAGGTAAAGCCTCACAACACAAGGCATCATGCCATAAGACCTCTTTCATTAGTCTCATAATCAATTGGGGTAAATAATTTTTGACAAGCTATTCCGAGTTTATTATACACTCGTTTGTGAGTCAATCAAGCCAAAGCGAGAGTAGTCATGACAGGAGAATAATTTTCCTTAAAAATTCATTTTCCTTCTTCCTTTTATTTTCAAAATAATTTACCACGAGAAATTTTTTGGTGGACCCATTTCTAGACAAGCAACTACGGACTCAATTCTAAACTAAAACTTGGCATTTTCCCTTAAGAAAGTCGCCTCTCAATCTATCATAGGAAAACTCCAACCCGGTTCGACACACAAAAACAAAAGAGAAGAAAAGAAACTAATCAAAACTCTTGCTCCTTGCGAAAGAACAGTGGTATTAGGAAATCCCTCAGAGTTTATTTCTAAGCTACTATTAACAAGGCGATATCCAAATTTCGCACTCATGATCATTCAAAACAAGACTTAGCGTAGGCCTTTAGCGCATTTGCAAAGCACATGTAGTAAAACAATGGGGCATGTAAGACCAACCCAGCAATACAATCTCAATCAACAAAAATCAAGCCCGACAATGGCATAAATAAGCTCCAGGTAAAAAAAGAACATAAAAACAAAATGTAATCTAAATAAACATCACAATCATCTAAATATGCCCGACAAGGGCCGAATGAAATCTAGCAAAATATCAACAAGACCCAACAAGGGCAATAAAATATCTCAAGACCACTCACGGGCACCAATAAAAGCAAGTAAAGCCACCCCATCCCCATAAAAGGAGCATTGCCCTCAATGATCTTAGTGTAATGGGAATAATGGGTGGAACTCCCTTGAGGACTAGGCCTCATCATCATCTGCAACTATCTCCTCATCTGAGGCTCTCTCACTCGGGCCAGCACCACCCTTTCGGGAGTGCGCAGAAAGTGTAGAGGCATGGAGAAACCTCTGAAAATCTGGATTTTGATAATCCCCCAACTCTTGATCATCATTACCGGGTAGCTCCTCATCCGCATAGGAGGCAAACAAGTCATCCAGAGGTCCGGGATGCTTTCGAGGTGGTGGCAATATGGTCAAATCTTCTTACACCACTGAGGCTTTGGGTAATGACCCTTCTGGTCATGTACACATTTTATCCTTTCTTGTACTGTTAGAACTTACCTTTAGTAGCTCCAAGTCATTTATGGCTTGTCGGGACTGATAGTTTGGTGCTCAGACCATTTGTTTGGTTTTTATGGCAGTTCCTTATTTTAGAGCTTCAACTTTGGAAATTGTTGACTTCAGTCAATATTTTTGGTAATATCAAAGAATTAAACCAAGGTTCTAGGTCAAATGAATCCCTTACACAAAAGTTTGAGTTAAAGAAATACCTTGTGTAATACCTCGCCCGTTTGAAATGTTTAAATTAACTCGTACCTTCGGGGTAAGACTAATAGTGTCTAATATACTAAGAAGGATGTTTTATGAGGTATTATAATCGCAAAATGGTCATATGATAAGTTTTTAAGTCAAGTAAGTTGCGAAATAAAAGTCAAAAAAAGTTATTGTAAATTCTTTTAAGGAATTCTTTTTAAATTTGGGTTGAATGTCTTGGGGTGTTTCTCCCAATCTATAAAAAATTAGTGGGCCCCCAATATACCAAATCTAAGGTCTACGAGTCTAGTTTCCAATGCACTAAACCTTTCATTCATACGACTTCAAAATAGAGAAATATTCACATTTTCGTAAGACTACACACGCAGGCATGTCAAGGTGGCCCCCATCCCAAGTCGGTTTAGCTTTATAAAAGCTGATTTCCCTTCGTTTTAACTCATAATTTTCACCCAAAATCTACTGAAAATCATAGTTAAAGTCCCTAAATAATCCATGGACCTTGATGATTTAAATTCGGAAGTTTAACGGAAGTTGCTCTACGCCGCGAGCTCGTCATTTTGGTGTAGTTCGTCCCATCGATTTAGTGGCGTATCTTCATGGGTGTTATGGAAGAGAGCTAGCATATGTTTATCCAGTATTTTGCAGTAACTATGGAGTTATATTGGCAAGTTAAGGATCTCGTACACTTATCTATTTGTTAAATCGAGATTCTAAGCTTCTAGTCAAGAAAAGTCATATTTTTGATAACTTGTAGTAGTTTCTTGTTGGACTTGGATATGTTTGTTGTTCCTGCATGGAGGAAGGTTGTTTATCTTGGGATATTTAATATTTTTGTTCAGGAAATCTCTCCCCTACGATCCTCCTTCGTAATTACATGTTCTAGTATCATTTTTTTTACAGCTTTCCGATCCACAAAGTGGTGTTTTGGATATTGTGGCTTTGGACAGCCCCTTTATCTTATTATGTTTGGTTATTATTGTGGTGTACTGGTTGTGGTAAGGTGCTGGAGGGATTGGGAAGTTTGTGCAATTCTTATTTGGATCTCATACGATAGTGATTGGATTGAACAGGGTGAAGTACGCCTTGAAATAGTGCCTCGGGAGCTCGTCACTCCTTTGAGATGTGGTTAATAAATTGTTGTTGAATTTATCTGCAATTTATTATTGTTATTGGCCTCATTTTTTGCTTTGGAGTTGGCTGGTCGCGAGTGTGTTATTAACACCTTATCGATTGGCTATGGCTCATTCTTGCAGCCTTATCGATTCTAGCAATTGTTCCATTACCTTGGTTGGTCAGGCTTCATAAATACACCTTTGGGGCTTCATTTGAAAGTATTTTGTGTGTGATTCGGAGTTTCCCGAAGCATTTTGAGCCTGGACAACGCCGTTCTCACAGCTAGTCATCGGATGACAAGTAGGTTATGGCTTTCCCTACCTAGACTCTGCATATATAGGCTATAACTGCATTAATTAACATCCTTGGGTAGGTTGTTATAGGTTGGTACCCTAGACCTTGTCTTCCTTGTTCATCCGTTTAATTCATACATTGTTTGTAGTATTTGCGTAATATTATATATTACCCTTGTGGTCCTATGTGGCCTTGTATTGATTCTGAAACATAGATGGTGGATTATTTGGGGAATGTTCGCGAGTCCCAGACATAGAGATGATCTTTTTAGGCTGGTTATGTCTGCTGAGTAGATGTTGGGCCTGTGCAGGGCTGATAGGAGTTGTTGTGAGCCGTTGGGCTACTTTTATATTTGTGTGCGAGCATATCATCCATGAATTTTTTTCCCCTGCATGTTCTACTACAGCTTTGGCTGCGAGCCACTACCAACAGTTTTCCTAAATTTGCATGGCCCCGGGGGGCCCTTTTTGGTACTGCTGATGATAAAAAAAGGGATTCTTGGATGTTTTTGCACTGATTTTATTATTGGTATTAGTCTCTGTCGGGCAGAGCACTAGACTTGATTTTATTACTGATACTAGTCTCTGTCGGGTGGAGCACTAGACTTGATTTACTACAGTTTTAGACCCGGTTATGCCCAGGCACACTTGGAGGGGTTTTTGAGGCATTATCCACTACTTTAGTCCTGGACAGGGTCTAGGCATGCATAATCTAGACTGGATCTCTATATTGATCCCGGACTTGCTTCTGGATGACATGTCTTGATACTGAGTTTTAGTATAAAGTCCGGGACCTCCATAGACCTTATCATTCTGGGCTTGGGGTTTGGGCTGCGTGTTTCAGAGGGAGGTTATATGGCGGAGTAGAGGTATACGGGTAGTGTCCTTCCATGGAACCTACCTCCTGGGCCTGATCGGCACTAGATGGGGTACATACAAAGATACCATTTCACCTGAGATCTTCATGCATCATATCATTCATTGTTTGAGGCTCCACCCTTGTTTGATGTTTATTGATTGTATGTTCCGGTAGTATGGGATATCGGAGGTTTTGTGTTCACTTATTTATGTTCCTCGGTTGTATGGGCGGCTGGGGGACTGTAGGTAGACTATATTTACTCATGTCTTTATTTAGAGCTTGTCTTGGCACTCAGTTAGCAAAGGATTAGTGATGGTTAACCTGTTAAGGCTTCGATTGTGGGATGTCTAATTATTGAGAGGGCTAGGGAGTCCTATCTTATTGAGGCACTTTTGTGTGGCTTTCTGATCAGAGTATGAGATTCTGGTTCTATTCTTGTGGGAAGTTGAGTGGTATCTCTTGGTTATTATGGTCTAGTTATTTCATTCTAGGGTTGTACTTGTGAGGTGATTCCCAGGTTAGCTATCATGTGATTGGATTGGTGTTATGATTTTCTTATACTTGTTGATTGTATTTTGAGTATGTTAGACTGCTTTCTGTCTTTTTCTTTTACTTGAGGTTACCAGTATTCTGCCATTTTCTCAACTCTCTCTCTCTACTTACTTATATTATTGTGCAAGTACTCCAGGTGCATTCTCCTTTCCTTCACCTATGATTTTGTGTAATTGTATCTCTGTGCTAGCATGTTTTACTTATAGTTTTTGGTTGTCTATTCTTTGTGCTAGCTCCTTGTACTTCCTTTATTTCTCCAGTGACTGATTTCTTGCTATCTATTACTTACTGCTTTTATATCTTACATGCACTCAGTCGGCTGATGATGCTTACTGAGTATCCATTATTTTGGTGCTCATACTACACTTCTGCACTTTTTATATAGATATTAGTTGAGTTCTTGCTGTTGATCACATTGGAGACTCATGTAGATTTTATGGATATTCGAGACTAGGGTGAGCGCCTGACGGTCAGAGCTTGACCACATCTCATCTTTTGTCCTATTACTCTTTGTATATACGAAGATAGTTATTCTTATCATTTTGTTACTTCTAGCACGTGTATTCTATTAGAAGCTTATGTACTGTCGATACCAAGTCTTGGGGTTGGTGTAGTTTCATTATGTATATATTCGGGTAAATTGCTTCCGCATTGTCTTATCTTTAAATATTGCTTTCGCTTACTCTCTGCTTATTGTGCATATTGGTTTGGTAGTAGCCCATTACAAACTATTCCGGGCTACGAGAGTTGGTTCGCCTACTGGGGGGTTGTAGGTGCCATCATAACCTGAGAAATCGGGTTGTGACAGCTTGGTATCAGAGCTCTAGGTTCATCAGTGTCGTGGTACAGAAGTAAGTGTCTAAGTAAAGTCTCGCGAATCAGTACGATGATATTCATATCCTATCTGCGGGAGGCTACAGAGCATTGTTAGGAAAAGTTTCATCTTCTTGACTCCTTATCGTGCGTTCCTTTCTTTATTGACTTCTAAAACTTTGGTTATTCATTCATTCTCAGATGCCTCAGATGAGTGCCATAGCGGTTGGTGTCGAGGCTTCTGTGCTTGTTGCTTCAGTGCTTCCGTCAGTGCCAGGACTTCAGAGTGAGGGTTTACCGCACCAGATAAGGGGTGTGGGGTCAACCCAGCCTCCAATTGAATTTACGGTGACCTCAGCACTTCAGGACACTGTGGCTAGGACTCTGAGTCCTTCGCTGAGTGTTTCAGTACCTGCATCTGCGAGTGGTGCTTTAGTTAAGGGTGAGCTTCCAATTCTTCAACAGGGTTGTCTGTTGGTATTGGAGTACGAGGCGATATTTTCCCATCATACTTCATCTGGTAGAGGCTATTTTCAGTGTGGTAAGCATGGGCATTTTTCTAGGAACAACCCTACAATTGTATATCCCAGACAGCCTACTGGTTATCATTTTGGAGAGATTGGTCACCTTTATAGAGCTTGTCCCTAGCGAGGGCCGGTTGGGCATTTAGTTTTGACCACTTAGTCCAGAGTTAGATCCCATCAGCTTGATGCTCCTCTTTGTGGGCCACAGGTAGAAGTTCGTGACACTGTTGCTCTAGGTCAGGCCTTTTCTACCTTCAACCTGTGTTTGTCCCACTCGGGTTGTGATTCTATATCTTCTGTCGTGTAATTGCTTACATGCCTACCTAAATTATAGTATCGATGTGTTGTTTTATTAGTAGTTTATTCTTTAGTAGTGGATGGGGGTGAGTTAGTCATGTGAGGTGTTTTACCCAGAGTTGTAGCTTGTGAGTAGGCTTTGTAGAGCTCGCTACCATTTTGTTGTTGTTCTAGGCTTGGTTTGAGTCTTCCTTTCTAGCGGTCCTAGATGGTTGTTGCCTAGGTCATTATCTAGCGTGGCTAAATATCCGTGTGATGGTTTGGTGTATTACCGATAATTGGGCTGGAGTTGAGATTTTGCCTTAGTTGGGAGATATTGGTTATGCTAGTGTGAATAGATCAGTTTGGCCTCCAGAGTGTCTAGAGTCGGCCCTTTTTGTTGATTAGTTTAGGAGGTTGGCAGGTATGTGGGTTGTTCCTATAGTCTTCTCCAGTTCTTGGTTCGTTGGGTGTTTGTTGTATCCCCAGCTCTAGTTGGAACGAATCCTGACCATAGTTCTTTGGATGAGCTCTTGATGTTGGCATCGTGATTGGGTTTTGACTTTAGCACTTCTAACTAAGTGTTGATCGTAACCTCGTGGTTGGGTTGTATTCGTAAGCATTTTGGGTGAGTTGGGCATCCGGCCCATTCTTCTCCTGCTTTATTAAGTTTGACGTGTAGGTATGAGAAGTAAGGTAATGGCTTTAGGTTCTTATTCGAGAAAGGATTTGTAAGGTTTAGTATGTGCTAAGGAAGGATTTGTGTTTAGTTGAAAAAGGAGGGAGATGACTTTTTGTTTGTGTTTATGTGTCCTAGTAGTTGCCTGAGGTGGCGATGAAGGTTTGCTTTGGGATTGTGTGTTGGTGATTCAATTCAGCCGCCTACACATTGCCGTGGGTTTTCCATCGATTGGTTTTTGTTTCAGTAGCACCTGCGGTGTTGGCAACTTGCATATTAAAGCCTAGTTGGCTTGGGTTCTTAAGGGTTTATTGGCAGCATATGGGTTTGACACAGGCTTTGGTTGGCAGTTGTGAATGTTGGGATTCAGAATCATGGCTTGGCAGGTTACATTAGATGGGTCATGATAGTTTCTATTTGGGTGCAGTATCCTAGTGCCTGGAGGCAGTAGGTGCGGGCAACTTAGCTTCTTTACTTCAGTTGCAGATGCGGCTATTGGCCTCGGACACCTAGTCCTTGGCTAACCTCTGCAAGAGGTAGGATATTCCAGATTTCAGCAGTGTTCTAGTTAGTACAAGGTCCTTTTACCATGGTTGGACGGACTCAGCAGCGTAAGTTTGAGCTTCAGCAGTGGTGTATGCTTTATGTGGTCAGATTGTGCGGGTTGAGACTAGCGAGGCTATTTTGAGTTCTGATGATACGTAGAGACTAGTAATTGCCATTCATTTGCTAAGGATTTGAAAGCTTGTTTAATTGATTCCTCTGGAGTTTTTGTTTATGTGGGGTTCCAGTGTTTGTTAGACTTGGCCAGTATGAATTAGAAGTTTGTTATGATATATGCTTCGAAGTGGTTGGTTGTTTGCAGATCCGGTAGAGCAGTTGATTCGAGCCAAAGGAATGAGTTGAAGTTATATGCAAAAATTTCTATGGATAGATGGTAAGTTTGATCCCCAGGAACCTTTTCCCTTTGCCTTTGGGGTGTTTGGACTTGATATTCGTGGCATGGTGGACTTCTTCCTTAGGTGAGATTCGTAAGGCGATTTCACATCCAAATGGTGTTCGAGTGTTTGGAGTAGCAGCAGTGTTTTCTTGAGTTGGGAGCTTAGCTTATGGTTACAAACTACGTGGTAGGCTTACTACACATCTTGTAGGATTGTGGTTTTGGTTTGGGTCTTTTGGGTAGGTTGACCTGGTTCACTCACTTTCAGTTGATTCAGACTTAGCACGGCTCAGCGAGGTTGAATTTGTTCATTCTACAGTTAGGAAGTTTCTCTGTCAACACATGGTGTTCTTTCATGCCTTTCCTAACCTTGGTGTGCAAACTTCAGTAGGGTTCAGAAGGGTTTTTCTGTTAGGTTCAGTTAGCGAGTTTGATATTAGCGAAAGTGTACTTTCGTTGGTTGATGGTCAGTCAGGGCAGGTAACTTTAGTTTTCAATTATATTCTACGGGTTGTTATCTTGGATGGCAAAAGCTAGTAGACTATATCTTGGCTTGAAATGAGTTTGAATAAAATGGGTGACTTTGTTCGTGGTAAAGTATAAGCGGCAACTATGGATCTACGGTGTGTCAGTTGATGCTTCGTGGGTGGTTTGGTTGTTCGACTTATATGCAGCTTCCTGTTTGTGGTTCTAAATGATTCAGTTCAGAATAAAAAAAAGTGTTTTGCAGAATAGCGAGTTCATGAGTTAGAGTTTTGGGTTGATGGATTTTCTGGTAAACTTGGTATGGCTTTGAGCATTCGAGTTATATGTGTTGATTGCCTTGGTGCTCTGGTTTCAGTGTTGTGTCAGTGCTTTTCAGTTGAGATTCTCGACGTTCACTTTAGGTTGGAAGATCTTTGGAGGTTGAAATCTAGCTTGGCTAGTAAGAAATTAAGGCTTGGTTTCTTTCTTTGGTACTGTTCTATTGGGTGTCGTCCGATCGTGGATGCTACCCGGGTTGTCCGAGAGAGTAGTGGGGGCGTTGTATCCGTTGTTCTTAAATCTCTAGTGTTTTCTTCTTTCCTGACTTTTGGGGATGAAAGTCTTTTTTTAGTAGTGGATGATGTAATGACCCTTCCGGTCATGTATGCATTTTTTCCTTTCTTGTACCATTAGAACTTACCTGTAGCGGCCCCAAGTCATTTATGGCTTATCGAGACTGGTAGTTCGGTGCCTGGGCCATTTGTTTGGTGTTTATGGCCGTTCCTCGTTTTAGAGCTCCAAATTTGGAAATCGTTGACTTCAGTCAACATTCTTTGTAATATCAAAGAATTAAACCAAGGTTCTAGGTCAAAGGAATCCCTTACACAAAAGTTCGAGTTAAAGAAATACCTCGTGTAACACCTTGCCGTTTGGAAGGTTTAAATTAACCCATACCTTCGGGGTAAGACTAATAGTGTCTAATATACTAAGAAGGATGTGTTATGAGGTATTATAATCGCAAAATGGTCGTATGATAAGTTTTGAAGTCAAGAAAGTTGCGAAACAAAAGTCAGAAAAAGTTATTGTAAATTCCTTTAAGGAATTCTTTTTAAATTTGGGTTAAATGTCTTGGGGTGTTTCTCCCAATATATAAAGAATTAGTGGGTCCTAATATACCAAATCAAAGGTCTATGAGTCTAATTTCCAATGAACTAAACCGTTTGTCCATACGACTTCAGAATAGAGAGATATTCACATTTTCGTAAGACTGCACAAGCAGGCACGTCAAGGTGGGGGCCCCATCCCAAGTCGTTTTAGCTTTATAAAAGCTGATTTCCCTTCGTTTTAACTCATACTTTTCACGCAAAATCTACTGAAAATCAGAGGGAAAGTCCCTAAATAATCCATGGACCTTGATGCTTTCAATTCAGAAGTTTAACGGAAGTTGCTCTACGTCGCGAGATCGTCATTTTGGTGTAGTTTGTCCCGTCAATTTCGTGGCGTATCTTCATGGGTGTTATGGCAGCGAGCTAGCATATTTTTATCCAGTATTTGGCATTAACTATGGAGTTATATTGGCAAGGTAAGGATCCCGTACATTTATCTATTTATTAAATCTAGATTCTAAGCTTCTAGTCACGAAAAGTCGTATTTTTTGATAACTTGTAGTAGTTTCTTGTTGGACTTGGATCTATTTGTTGGTCCTGCAAGGAGGCAGGTTGTTTAGCTTGGGATATTGAATATTTTGGTCTAGGAAATCTCTCTCCTACGATCCTCCTTCGTAATTACATGTTCTAGTATGATTTTTTTACAGCTTTCCGAGCCACGAAGTGGTGTTTTGGATATTGTGGCTTTGGACAGCCCCTTTATCTTATTATGTCTGGTTATTGTTGTGGTGTACTAGTTGTGGTAAGGTGCTGGAGGGATTGGGAAGTTTGTGCGATTCTTATCTGGATCCCATATGATAGTGATTGGATTGAACAACGTGAAGTATGCCTTGAAATAGTGCCTTGGGAGCTCGTCGCTCCTTTGAGATGTGGTTAACAAATTTTTTGTTGGATTTAGCTGCCATTTATTATTGTTATTGGCCACATTTTATGCTTTGGAGTTGGTTGGACGCGAGTGTGACATTAACACCTAATAAATTGGCTATGGCTCGTTCTTGCAGCCTTATCGATTCTAGTAATTGTTCCATTACCTTGGTTGGTCAGGGTTCATAGAGACGCCTTTGGGGCTTCAGTTGAAACTATTTTTTGTGTGATTCAAAGCTTCCCGGAGCAGTTCGAGCCAGGAGTATGCCATTCCCGCAATTAGTCATCGGATAACAGGTAGGTTATGGCTTTCCCTACCTAGACTTTGCATATATAGGCTATAACTGCATTTATTAACATCCTTGGGTGGGTTGTTATATGTTGGTACCCCAGACCTTCTCTTCCTTGTTCATCCGTTTAATTCATACGTTGTTTGTAGTATTCGCGTAGTATTGTATATTACCCTTGTGGTCCTGTGTGGCCTTGTATTGACTCTAGAACATAGATGGTGGGTTATATGGGGAATATCCGCGAGTCCCAGACTAAGAGATGATCCTTTTAGGCTGGTTATGTCTGCTGAATAGTTGTTGGGCCTATGCAAGGCTGATAGGAGTTATTGTGAACCGTTGGGCTACTTTTATATTTGTGTGCGAGCATATCATCCATGAAAAAGGTTTTCCCCTGCATGTTTTACTAAAGTTTTGGCTGCGAGCCACTATCGACAATTTTCCTAAATTTGCATAGCCTCGGGGGCTCGGTTTTTGTACTCTTGATGATAGAAAAGGGGATTTTTGGACGTTTTTGCACTAATTTTATTACTGGTATTAGTCTCTGCCTAGCAAGGCACCAGACTTGATTTTATTACTGATACTAGTCTCTGCCGGGCGGGGCACTAGACTTGATTTACTACATTTTAGACCCGGTTACGCTCGAGCACGCTTGGAGGGTTTTTTGAGGCATTATCCACTACTTTTGTCCTGGACAGGGTCTAGGCATGCATATTGAAGACTGGGTCTCTATCTTGATCCCAGACTTGCTTTCGGATGACATGTCTTGATACTGAGTTTTAGTATGGGGTCCGGGACCTCCATGGACCTTGCCGCTCCGGGCCTGGGGCTTCGGGCTACGTGTGCCAGAGGGAGGGTATACAGTGGAGTATAGGTATACGAGTAGTGTCCTTCCATGAAACCTACCTGCTGGGCCTGTTCGGCACAGGAGGGGGTACGTAAAAAGATACCATTTTACCTGAGATCTTCATGCATGATATCATTCATTGTTTGAGGCTCCACCCTTGTTTGTTGTTTATTGATTGTATTTTCCGGTAGTATGGGATGCCGGAGGGTTTGTTTTTACTTGTTTGTGTTCCTCAGTTGTATGGGAGACCGGGGGACTGTAGGTAAACTATATTTACTCCTGTCTTTATTTAGAGCTTGTCTTGGCACTCGGTTAGCGAAGGATTAGTGATGGTTAACTTAGTGAGGCTTCGGTTGTAGGATGTCTGATTATTGAGAGGGCTAGGGAGTCCTATCTTATTGAGGCACTTTTGTGTGGCCTTCTGATCAGACTGTGAGATTCTAGTTCTATTCTTATGGGAAGTTGAGTCGTATATCTCGATTATTGTGGTCTAGTTATTTAATCCTAGGGTTGTACTTGTGAGGTGATTCCCTGGTTATGCTATCATGTGATTGGATTGGTGTTATGATTTCCTTATACTTGTTGATTCTATTTTGGGTATGTTAGACTGCTTTCCGTCTTTTCCTTTTACTTGAGGTTATCGGTATACCGCCATTTTCTCAACTCTCTCTCTCTCTACTTACTAATATCTTTGTGCAAGGACTCCAGGTGCGTTCTCTTTTCCTTCACCTGTGATTCTGTGTAATTGTATCTCTGTGCTAGCATGTTTTACTTGTAGCTTTTTGTTGTCTATTCTCTGTCCTAGCTCCTTGTGCCTCCTTCATTGCTCCAGTGACTGATTTCTTGCTATCTGTTACTTATTGCTTTTATATCTTATATCCACTCAGTTGGCCGATGATGCCTACTGAGTACCCATAATTTTGGTGCTCATACTACACTTATGCACTTTATGTGCAGATATTAGTTGAGTTCTCACTGTTAATCACGTTGGAGACTTGTGCAGATTTTGTGAAAATTCGAGACTAGGGTGAGTGCCTGACGGTCGGAGCTTGACCACATCTCATCTTTTGTACTATTACTCTTTGTATATTCGGAGATAATTGTACTTATCATTTTGTTACTTCTAGCACTTGTATTCTATTAGAATCTTATGTACTGTTGATACCAAGTCTTGGGGTTGGTGTAGTTTCATTATGTATATATTCGGGTAAATTGCTTCCGTGTTGTCTTATCTTTATATTATGTTTCCGCTTACTTTTTGCTTATTGTGCATATTGGTTTGGTAGTAGCCCATTACTAACCATTCTGGGCTACGGGAATTGGTTCGCCTACTGGGGGGTTGTAGGTGCCATCATGACCTGAGAAATCAGGTCGTGACAGCTTGGTATCAGAGTTCTAGGTTCACCGATATCGTGGTACAGAAGCAAATGTCTAAGTAGAGTCTTGTGGATTGGTATGATGACATCCGTATCTTATCTGCGGGAGGCTACAGGGCATTGTTAGGAAATGTTTCATCTTCCTAACTCCTTATCGTGCGTTCTTGGCTTTATTGACTTCCAAAACTTTGGTTGTTCATTCATTCTCAGATGCCTCAGACGAGTGTGATAGTGGTTAGTGCCGAGGCTTCTGTGCTTGTTTCTTCAGTGCTTCTGTCAGCGCCAGAACTACAGAGTGAGGGTTTACTGCACCAAATAAGGGGTATGGGGTCAGCCCAGCCTCCGATTTGATTTATGGCGACCTCAGCGCTTCAGGACACCGTGGCTAGGACTCTGAGTCCTCAGGTAAGTATTTCAGTACCTGGTTCTGCGAGTGGTGCTTTATTTAGGGTTGAGCTTCCAGTTCTTCAATAGGGTTGTCTATCGGTATTGGAGTACGAGGTAAGATTTTCTCGTCAGACTTCATTTGGTAGATGCTATTTTTGATGTGGTGAGTGTGGGCACTTTTCTAGGAATTGCCCCATGATTGTGTATCTCGGACAGCCTGGTTGTTATTCTTGTGGAGAGATTGGTCACTTTATAGATCTTGTCCCTGGCGAGGGCCGGTTGGGCCTTTAGTTTCGACCACTCAGTCCAGAGTTAGATCCCGTCAGCTTGATGCTCCTCTTGGTGGGACAGAGGTAGAGGTTCCTGATGTCGTTGCTCCAGGTCAGGCCTTTGCTACCTTCGACTTGTGTTAGTCTCGCTCGTGTTGTGATTCTATCCCTTCTGTCGTGTAATTGCTTACATGCCTGCCTGAATTATAGGATCGATGTGTTGTTTTATTGGTAGTTTATTATTTAGTAGTGGATGGGGGTGAGTTAGCCTTTTGAGGTGTTTTACCTGGAGTTGTAGCTTGTGAGTAGGCTTTGTAGAGCTCGCTTCCTGTTTGTTGTGGTTCTAGGCTTTCTTTGAGTATTTCTTTCTAGTGGTCCTAGATGGTTGTTGCCTAGTCCATTATCTAGCATGGCTAGAGATTCATATGATGGTTCGTTGTATTACCGGTAGTTGGGCCGGAGTTGAGATTTTGCCTTTCTTGGGAGTTATTGGTTATGCTAGTGTGCATAGATCAGTTTGGCCTCCCAAGTGTTTAGAGTCGACCCTCTTGGTTGATTAGTTTAAGAGGTTGGCAGTTACGTGGGTTGTTACCATAGTCTCCTCTAGTTCCTGGTCCGTTGGGTGTTTGTTGTATCCCCAGCTCCTGTTGGAATGAATCCTGACCGTAGTTCTTTGGATGAGCTCTTGATGTTGGCATCGTTATTGGGTTTTGACTTTAGCACTCTGACTAGTTGTTGATCGTAACCTCGTGGTTGGGTTGTATTCGTAAGCATTTTGGGAGAGTTGGGCATCCGGCCCATTCTTCTCCTGCTTTATTAAGTTTGACGTGTATCTATGAGAAGTAAGGTAAGGGCTTCAGGTTCTTATTCGAGAAAGGATTTGTAAGGTTTAGTATGTGCTAAGGAAGGATTTTTGTTTAGTTGAAAAAGGAGGGAGATGACTCTTTATTTGTGTTTATGTGTCCTAGAGTTGCCTGAGGTGGCGATGCAGGTTTGATTTGGGATTGTGTGTTGGTGATTCGATTTAGACGTCTACACATTGCCGTGGGTTTTCCATCGATTGGTTTTTGTTTCAATAGCAATTGCGGTGTTGGCAACTTGCATATTCAAGCCTAGTTGGCTTGGGTTCTTAAGGGTTCATTGGAAGCGTACGGGTTTGACCAAGGCTTTGGTTGGCAGTTTTGAAAGTTGGGGTTCAGAATCATGGCTTGGTAGGTTACATCAGATGGTTCGTCGTAGTTTCTATTTGGTTGCAGCATCCTAGTGTCGGGAGGCAGTGGGTGCGGGAAACTTAGATTCTTTAATTCAGTTGCGGATGTCGCTATTGGCCTTTGACACCTAGTCCTTGGCTAACCTCTGCAAGAGGTGGGATCTTCCAGATTTAGCAGTGTTCCAATTAGTACGAGGTCCTTCTACCATGGTTGGACAGACTCAGCAGCGTAAGTTTAAGCTTCAGCAGTGGTGTATGCTTTATGTGGTCAGCTTGTCTGGGTTGAGACTAGCGAGTCTATTTTGAGTTTTGATGATACGTAGAGACTGGTAATCGCCATTCGTTTGCCAAGGATTTGAAAGCTTGTTTAATTGATTCCTTCAAAGTTTTTATTTATGTGATGTTCCAGTGTTTGTTAGACTCGGCCAGTATGGACTAGAAGTTCATTATGATAAATACTTCGAAGTGGTTGGTTGTCTGCAGATCTGGTAGAGCAGTTGATTCGAACCAAAGGAATGAGTTGAAGGTATATGCAAAAATTTCTATGGCTAGATGGTAACTTTAACCCCAGGCACCTTTTTCCTTTGCCTTTGGGTTGTTTGGACTTGATATTCGTGGCATGATGGACTTCTTCCTGAGGTGAGATTCGTAATGCAATTTCACATCCAAATGGTGTTCGAGTGTTTGGAGTAGCAGCAGTGTTTTCAAGAGTTGGGAGCTTAGCTCATTGTTACAGACTTCGTGGTAGGCTTACCATACTTCTTGAAGGATCGTGGTTTTGGTTTGGGTCTTTTGGGAAGGTTGCCCTGGTTCATTCACTTTAAGTTGATTCAGACTTGGCACAATTCAGCGAGGTTGACTTTGTTCATTCTATAGTTTGGAAGTTTCTCCGTCAACACAGGGTGTTCTTTCATGCCTTTCCTAACCCTGGTGTGCAAAGTTCAGAAGGGTTCAAATGGGTTGTTCTGTTAGATTCAGTTAGCGAGTTTGATATTAGCAAAAGTGTTCGTTCCTTGGTTGATGGTCAGTCAGGGCAGGTAACTTTAGTTTTCAATAATATGCTACGGGTTGTTATCTTGGATGGCAAAGTCTAGTAGCCTATATCTTGGCTTGAAATGAGTTTGAATAACACAGGTGACTTTGTTCATGGTAAAGTATAAGAAGGAACTATGGATCTCTGGTGTGTCAGTTAATTCTTTGAGGGTGGTTTGGGTGTTCGACTTGTATGCAGCTTCCTGTTTGTGGTCCTAAAGTATTCAGTTCAGAATAAAAAAATGGGTTTTGCTGAACATCGGGTTCATGAGTTAGAGTTTTGGGTTGACGGATTTTCTGGTAAACTTGGTATGGTTTTGAGGATTCGAGTTTTGTGTGTTGATCGCCTTGGTGCTCTGGTTTTGGTGTTGTGTCGGTGCTTTTCGGTTGATATTCTCGAGGTTCAGTTTGGGTTGGAATATCTTTGGAGGTTGAAATCTAGCTCGTCTAGTAAGAAATTAAGGCTTGGTTGCTTTCTTTGGTCCTGCTATGTTGGGTGTCATCCGGTCGTGGAGGCTACCCGAGTTGTCTGAGAGAGTAGTGCGGGCGTTGTATCCGTTGTTCTTAAATTTCTAGTGTTTTCTTCTTTCCTGACTTTTGGGGACGAAAGTCTTTTTTTAGTAGTGGATGATGTAATGACCCTTTCGGTCATGTACGCATTTTCGCCTTTCTTGTACTGTTAGAACTTACCTGTCGTGGCCCCAAGTCATTTATGGCTTATCGGGACCGGTAGTTCGGTGCCCGAGCCATTTGTTTGGTCTTTATGGGCGTTCCTCATTTTAGAGCTTCAACTATGGAAATTGTTGACTTCAGTCAACATTCTTGGTAATATCAAAGAATTAAACCAAGGTTCTAGGTCAAAGGAATCCCTTAAACAAAAGTTCGAGTTAAAAAAATGCCTCGTGTAACACCTCGCCCGTTTGGAAGGTTTAAATTAACCCGTACCTTCGGGGTAAGACTAATAGTGTCTAATATACTAAGAAGGATGTGTTATGAGGTATTATAATCGCAAAATGGTCGTATGATAAGTTTTGAAGTCAAGCAAGTTGCGAAATAAAAGTCGTAAAAAAGTTATTGTAAATTCCTTTAAGGAATTCATTTTAAATTTGGTTTAAATGTGTTGGGGTGTTTCTTCCAATTTAGAATGAATAAGTGGGCCCCCAATATACCAAATTAAAGGTCTACAAGTCTATGAGATATTCATATTTTCGTAAGACTGCACAAGCAGGCATGTCAAGGTGGGCCCCATCCCATGTCGGTTTAGCTTTATAAAATCTTATTTCCCTTCGTTTTAACTCATACTTTTCACCCAAAATCTACTGAAAATCAGAGGCAAAGTCCATAAATATTCCATGGACCTTGATGCTTTCAAATCGGAAGGTTAACGGAAGTTGCTCTACGTCGCGAGCTCATCATTTTGGTGTAGTTTGTCCCGTCGATTTCATGGCTTATATTCAAGGGTGTTATGGCAGCGAGATATCATATGTTTATCCAGTATTTGGAAGTAACTATGGAGTTATATTGGTAAGGTAAGGATCCCGTACACTAATCTATTTGTTAAGTCGAGATTCTAAGCTTCTAGTCACGACAAGTCATATTTTTTGATAACTTGTAGTAGTTTCTTGTTGGACTTGGATCTATTTGTTGTTCCTGCAAGGAGGCAGTTTGTTTAGCTTGGGTTATTTAATATTTTTGTCCAGGAAATCTCTCCCCTACGGTCCTCCTTCGTAATTACATGTTCTAGTATCATTTTTTTTACATCTTTCCAGGCCACGAAGTGGTGTTTTGGATATTGTGGCTTTGGACAGCCCCTTTATCTTCTTATGTTTGGTAATTGTTGTGGTGTACTGGTTGTGGTAAGGTGCTGGAGGGATTGGGAAGTTTGTGCGATTCTTATTGGGATCACATACGATAGTGATTGGATTCAACAACGTAAAGTACGCCTTGAAATAGTGCCTCAGGAGCTCGTCGCTGCTTTGAGATGTGGTTAACAAATTGATGTTGGATTTAACTGCCATTTAATATTGTTATTGGCCTCATTTTATGCTTGGAGTGGTCTAGTCGCGGGTGTGACATTAACACCTTATCAGTTGGTTGTGCCTCGTTCTTGCAGCCTTATCAATTTTAGCAATTGTTCCATTACCTTGGTTGGTCAGGCTTCATAGAGACGCCTTTGGTGCTTCAATTGAAAGTATTTTTTTTGTGATTCGGAGCTTCCCAGAGCATTTCAAGGCTGGACGATGTTGTTCCCGCAGCTAGTCATCGGATGAAAGGTAGGTTATGGCTTTCCCTAGTTAGACTCTGCGTATATAGGCTATAACTGTATTAATTAACATCCTTGGGTGGGTTGTTATAGGTTGGTACACCAGACCTTGCCTTCCTTGTTCATCCGTTTAATTAATATGTTGTTTGTAGTATTTGCGTAGTATTGTATATTACCCTTGTGGCCTTGTATTGACTCTGGAACATAGATGGTGGGTTATTTGGGGAATGTCCGCTAGTCCCAGACATAGAGATGATCCTTTTAGGCTGGTTATGTCTGCTGAGTAGTTGTTGGGCCTGTGCAGGGCTGATAGGAGTTGTTGTGAGCTGTTGGGCTACTTTTATATTTGTGTGCGAGCATATCATCCACTAAAAAGGTTTTCCCTTGCATGTGTTACTACAGCTTTGGCTGCGAGCAACTACTGACAGTTTTCCTAAATTTGCATGGCCCCGGGAGCCCATTTTTGGTACTGTTGATGATAGAAAAGGGGATTTTTGGATGTTTTCTCACTTATTTTATTGCTGGTTTTAGTCTCTGCCAGGCAGAGCACTGGACTTGATTTTATTACTGATACTAGTCTCTTCCAAGCGGAGAACTAGACTTGATTTACTACAGTTTTAGACCCGGTTACGCCCGGGCACGCTTGGAGGGTTTTTTGAGGCATTATCCACTAATTTAGTCCTGGACAGGGTCTGGGCATGAATATTCGAGACTGGGTCTGTATCTTGATCCTGCACTTGCTTCCGGATGACATGTCTTGATACTGAGTTTTAGTATGGGGTCCGAGACCTCCTTGGACCTTGCCGCTCCAGGCCTGGGGTTTCGGGCTGCGTGTGCCAGAGGGAGGGTATACGGAGGAGTAGAGGTATATGGGCAGTGTCCTTCCATGGAACCTACCTGCTGGGCCTGTTCGGCACCGGAGGGGGTACATACAAAGATACCATTTCACCTGAGATCTTCATGCATCATATCGTTCATTGTTTGAGGCTCCACCCTTGTTTGCTATTTGTTGATTGTACGCTCCGGTAGTATGGGATGCCGGAGGGTTTATTTTCACTTGTTTGTGTTTCTTGATTGTATGAGCGGCCGGGGGTCTGTAGGTAGACTATATTTACTCATGTTTTTATTTAGAGCTTATCTTGGCACTCGGTTAGCGAAGGATTAGTTATGGTTAACCTGTTGAGGCTTCGGTTGTGGGATGTCTGATTATTGAGAGGGCTAAGGAGTCCTATCTTATTGAGGCACTTTTGTGTGGCCTTCTAATCAGAGTGTGGGATTATGGTTCTATTCTTGTGGGAAGTTGAGTGGTATCTCTCGGTTATTGTTGTCTAGTTATTTCATCCTAGGGTTGTACTTGTGAGGTGATTCCCTTGTTATGCTATCATGTGATTGGATTGGTGTTATTATTTCCTTATACTTGTTGATTTTATTTTGAGTATGTTAGACTGCTTTCCATCTTTCTCTTTTACTTGAGGTTACCGGTATACCGCCATTTTCTCAGCTCTCTCTCTCTACTTACTTATATTTTTGTGCAAGGACTCCAGATGCGTTCTCCTTTCCTTCACCTGTGATTCTGTGTAATTGTATCTCTGTGCTAGCATGTTTTACTTGTAGCTTTTGGTAGTCTATTCTCTGTGCTAGCTCCTTGTGCTTCCTTTATTGCTTCACAGACTGATTTCTTGCTATTTGTTACTTACTGCTTTTATATCTTATATGCGCTCAGTCGGCCGATGATGCCTATTGAGTACCCATTTTTTTGGTGCTCATACTACACTTCTGCACTTTTTATGCAGATATTAGTTGAGTTCTTATCGTTAATCGCGTTGGAGACTCGTTCATATTTTGTGGATATTCGAGACTAGGATGAGCGCCTGACGGTCGGAGCTTGACCATATCTCATCTTTTGTACTGTTACTCTTTGTATATTCAGAGATAGTTGTACTTATCATTTTGTTACTTCTAGCACTTGATTTCTTTTAGAAGCTTCTGTACTGTCGATACTAAGTCTTCGGGTTGGTGTAGTTTCATTATGTATATATTCGGGTAAATTGCTTCAATGTTGTCTTATCTTTATATGCTGCTTCCGCTTACTTTTTGCTTATTGTGCGTATTGGTTTGGTAGTAGCCCATTACTAACCATTCCAGGCTACTGGAATTGGTTCGCCTACTGGGAGGTTGTAGGTGCCATCATGACCTGAGAAATTGGGTCATGACACTTTGCCCTTGGCTTTGTCAACGTCTCTCCGGAGTGTTGTGATTTCCCCTCCATGACATCAACCCTCTTACACAGTGTGTTCAAGCTATCCACCACCCCATTAACTACACTCTTGATAGCCTTGTTTATCATACCTGGTAGCTTAGCAGCTAGGTTGGAAAGCTGCTTCTCATGGCTATGAGTTTGTTCACCATGTCTTAAGGCTACTTTTGGTCATCGAGGGGGATGGGGAATGTGTACGTTCCTCAGAATTAGCCCTGGAGGGGGATGAAGCATCCACTCTAACATCAACATTATCACTCACAGCCTCTGATTATTCCTCAGTCCTTTGCCTCCTAAATCGGTGGGCATCCCTGTCAGTTTTCTTATCAAGATCAATTACCCCCACAGCGTGGGTGACTTTGTTGTAACTGAGATAGGGAATATTCACCTTGGCACATAACTTTCTAATCAACACTGGGAAAGGGAATGCATCCTTGCCCCTGCGAGCTTTTCTCCGGATAACCATGACTGCAATTTCTCCAAATTTCACATGTTCTCCCGTCATGATTGCAGCAACTAGAATGGCACCCTCTTGAGTTATTTTCTGATCATTTTGAGAGGGGAGAAACCTGTTACGGACTATATCATACCACAATCTTTGCTTCAAAGTGCAGAGTTCATCTCAGGATATCACCCCCCATAGTGGACCAAGAGGAATATCTTGAGCAATGATGGAGGTTGTTTCCTGATATGGCTTTGAGTCAGCCGTCAACTTGGTCATGAGGGTTGGTGCAGGGTAAATTGGGTGTCCCCAATAGATAGCATTGATGGCAGCGGGGGTGATTCTAAATCTCTTGTCCCTTACTATGACTTAATCCAGGTTGGGAAATTTCTCTGCAGGCCCTTTGTATCCTTTGGAGTCCTGTGTAGCCTGATAAGCCGCGAAGAATTCCCCCACAACTTTCTCATAGTATCCGCCAGGTATATCTTTAAAGGGGTGCTACTCTCATTCAACAAATTGTCGGTGCATGTTAGGTAGCTCATCTCCGGCCTCTCCCAAGTTAAAACTTTGCTTTTCATTGAATCCTCTATCTTTGTCCCGTTTATAGAAAGCCTTCATGCCCTCTACCCCAAAGCGTAGCCTTGCTTCTTCAGCAGCAGACCGTTGCGTAGGTTGGCTTCCCGTGTTTCTCCTGCTAGAAGACATGCTCTGCATCCATAGATTGTCAGCCAAAACACAAACAAAACCTAAGAAGAAGTTAACAAACTACAAAGGATGGAATGCAACAAATTAGAAAAAACAAAGTAGGTAACTGTTGGCTTATGCGGACCACATGCAAAATGTACCAAAGAGAGTGCGCATCGCGTGTCCTTTTGCATAAGCAAACAGAAACCTTCGGGGATTTTTCATCGAGGTGCGAAGCTAGTGCAATTAGCATCATCCAAAGTGTGTGTCGCACCAAGCGTCGCCCCTCAGATCAATGACTGGTTCTTTATTTTAAACATGGTGCAATACTTCATGTGACCCGCACATCAAGATCTATGCATCTCATGTGAAACACACAAAGGCATAATTGGAATTTTTGGTTCCTTGTGTTCTTGTGAATTCTGCATGTGATCCGTAGAGCAAGACGCGCTTAGGCAGTGGGCACCACACAAAAACCCAATCAACATTAAATAGGGGGACAAGGTATCTCATGAACATAACTTCCGGGTACTCAAGCTTTCCCGGATTTTCATTTACAAAATAACAAGCAAGAAAGGAACTCAACGACTTCCCTTAAGATAGACGTTACCCCATCTATCATCGGGAACATCAAGCCCTCACTTTCACAACGAATATCCATAATTTCAGCAACAATTAACCCCCTCCCCGCACAAGATCATATACCCCAAATATAATGCTAAACAATAATCATGGGTATACAATCAGCAAAATTCAGCCTCCATAATAACTTTTCACAAAAACCTCATAACAAACGACGATTTTCCCTTAAGAACGACGTCACCCAATCTATCATCGGGCCAAATCATTCATTCATCACAAGTGGGTTACTCAGACTTCACCCTAACACATAATTCAAGGCTAAAAATCACTACCAATCAACATGCATTACTAAAATTAAAGTTCCATCAAGTTGACACATAGCAATATCATCAATACAACTTAGAATTGGGGACCCAAAACTTTTGGATCTCACCCAAAATCAACATGGCAATTCTACTAAGCATGCTTCACAATATGAGTTCCCAACCTTAACATCGGGGAACTTATCACAAGTCAAGATTATGAAGAGAGGAGTGAAAATTAAAGCTTTTTGTTCTTCAACAATGGTGACCCACGAAACCTTTTCGGACAGATAACGATGGTAGTGGTGATGGAGTAGTGGAGATGGTTGGGTGAGAGGAGGAGAAGATTTTGGGGAGGTTTGAGGGATTTAGAGAGAGTTTTGGGAGAAAATTTTGAGAGTTTGAGGGAAAAGATGGTGGAAGAAGAACAAAATAGGCGGTTTTAAAAGGAAAAAAGAAGAAAAGTTGGTTGGGTCATCTCCGGGTCGGGTCGGTCAATGGGTTAGGTCAATTAAAATTCAAACTTACTTCTTGTGTGCCACAACATGTGGTTCACACCAGACAATATGCGGACCACATGGCGTATCACCCATACCTCTTTTTCTCCCCTGGGTTTGCCCAGGCCTCTGCTTCACCATGTGATGGAGGTGCGACGCGCACTTGGGTTCGTGCGGTCCGCATGACCTAGCGCACGTCGCCTCCAAATTTTCAAATTTCCTTCAGGAATTCTGATTTGGCATGCGATAGGCTGTGCAACACGCCCAAATGCTTGTGTGGTCTGCACAGTCCACCACACAGCCCTTTTTTGCCCTGTTTTCCCTTGTTCATTTTTCCATCCATGCTTTCCCTACAAAAATACCAAAAATAACAAAAGATAACCAAAAATACATAAAGAAACTTGAGTTGCCTCCCAAGCAGCACTTGATTTAATGTCGCGGTATGATGATACTACCTCGATCAATCATTATTTGGGTGGGTGATGATGTCTCTAGGCAACGTCCGTTTCATCCTTGGGTTCATTTGTCTTGAGAGGTAGTTCATTTGGGCCTCCAGATGCTTGATTGAGGCTGAGTGGGAGCTCACAGTTTGGTGAAGTGTTGAGACCTCACTCATTAGCTCTCTCACTTCCGTGTTTGTAGTTTCCACCTTCTTAAGAACCAAGGACAACATGTCCTCCAACTTGTATTGGCCGAGGTTGTTTGTGCCCGATTGGTAGAGAGAGTCTTCCTTGTTCGGAGGAATGTAAGTATTAGAGCTCCGGTGATTAAAGCGATCACAATCTTTGTCTCTATCACGCCAATTTCCGTCCCTCTCTTTGTCTCAAATCCAACCTTGGTTCTCCTCTCTCGGGCAATAATACCCGGGGGAAGAACCCACCGACACAAAACATAGCTTTCCATGAACCATAATCATGAGCTCATCATCACTCACTTTGATTTTTGGTGTGCTCACTGCATTCACTGTCTTAGCACCACCAACTCCCATCACATGCTTAGCCATCAAAGCAATTTGTGTCATCATTTTGGCCATTGTCTCATCTCGCTCCTCCTTCTTTTTCCTCGTTTCATTAATCAAGATGGATGAGGGTCCTCCCAAAGTTGGCACATACACTTCTCTTGAATGCCAAGCTTGATTGGTCTTTGTCATTCGCTCTAACAAAGTCGAGGCAATGGGAAACTCTAAGTACATGAAGGTGACACCTCCAAGGTTGTCAGCCACCAACTTATTTAGAGAGTTCAAAGACCGATAAAAGCTTTGTAGCAATACGTTGTTTGACAACTCATGGTTTGGACACAAGAGAAGCTTCTTTTTGAACCTTAACCAAACCTCATGTAAAGGCTCATCCGGGAGATGCCTAAAGTTTGTAATCTCATCTCTTAGCTTCATCATTCGACATGGAGGAAAGAATATCGATGCAAATGACTCAACCAACTCGGCCCAAGATGTGATAGATTCATCGAGTAACTTTTCCAACCATGCCGTGGATTCCCCTGTCAAGGAAAAGGGAATAGGCGCAATTGGATGGACTCTTGGGAGATATGTTGAAAGATGAACGGTTGGCAAATCTCCACAAAATTTCGAATATGCCGGTTGGCATCCTCATGTGCTGCTCCACAAAATAGGACCTTTATTTGGATTAAGTGGAGCATGGTGCTAGTTACATGAAAGACAACATTTCCCGCCGTGGGGGTAGGCAGATTGAACCTACACCCCCTTGCATCATAGGCTCAACCTCATCGGCCTTCATGAAGCCGTCAATGCTCTCGTTATCATCGACCTTGTTCATAGGCTAACCTTCTCAATCAACCACAAATAACAAACAAAAGTAAAAGAAACAAATACTCTCAAGGTGAATTCAAAACAACAATCAAAAGTAGCTATCAACTCAAGTCCCCGGCAATGGCGCCATTTTTGATGAACGCTCAAATTGTGCTCTCTAAAGTTAGAGGTCATGGAGATCGTACAACAAAACAAAATTTATAATCCCAACGAGTGTCGGGGTCGTACCCAAGGGACTTGGAGTAGCTAAATACAGATTGTATC
This sequence comes from Jaltomata sinuosa, assembly GCA_003996215.1. NCBI lineage: Eukaryota > Viridiplantae > Streptophyta > Magnoliopsida > Solanales > Solanaceae > Jaltomata > Jaltomata sinuosa. The sequence goes on along the minus strand of QJPP01001036.1, from coordinate 150,607 downwards.
AAATTGAGTTCAAAGCGAGAGTAAATGCTCAAAATATAAAGTAAAGGATGGGGGAATTGGGATGTTGTCACTACAATCACAATTCAATTAAAAAAAAGCAATAAAACAAAAGTGGGTGTACTAAGTTGATTAGACGTCTAGGGATGCATATCCGATGGGGCTTTAGTTATGGGATAGGGTGATTATCAATTCATACTTATTCTCGCTTAATGACATGAATAGCATTGGTCATAGATAAGAATTGCTTATCTCTCGATCAACAATCTTATATCGGATGATCTCGGTTAGAGCATCATCAATTTGATCAATAAACAACCAATCTAAGCTTAAGGAGGTCACACTATCTCTAGCCTAGACCCTTCAATGGGTGATTCCGTCGATAAGAGCTATCTCTAGCCTCAAATCTGAGTGGAATCCCAAGTTCCCACTAGTAATTTCACATCCGAAACCATGATATCCTTTCTCAAGCAATCACATAGTCAAGCAATAAAAATTAATGTTTGCAACCACCAATTATAGGATTAAAACTTTCTGAAATTACTAGACCCATGTCAATTAAGCAATTATAAGCAAGAATAAATAACACCCACACCCATTTGTTAAGCACCCATTATCAATACAACCCTAGACAAGAGAATTTAGCCACTCATAGCAAGAGAGAAAGAGATACCAGACGGGTAATTCAAAATCTCATACATTCGAGCCGAATCTCAAGTTCTAGATTCAATTTAAGCACACAAGTGTTAACCAAGAGAATTAGATAGAAAACCTCTTCTCATTGGAGGTGAAAACTTAGTCTCCAAGCAAAGAGCTCTTCAGAATATTCAAGAGTGAAGAAAGTTATTTACAATTGTGCCTAAATAGGCCTTTCATAGTTTCCCAAAATGTCACTAAAAATTAGGACAAAAAATGCCCTTTGGGAGATGTGGGGAATGACATGCAGTTTGCACGTTATGATGTGCACATCACACACTGCCTTCAATTGAACCAGTGACTTTCTCTATCTTTGGGAGATCCATGTGAAGGGGGTGCAGTTCTCACCTTAAGATGTGCGCGTCGCACAGCGATCGCACCCCTTAACAGACTCTTCAGGATTTTTGCAACTCTATGCGGAGGAGGTGCAGTTCACACCTCGGCTTGTGCGTGTCGCACGACCACCGAATCTTCAGTCAGAATCTTCAGCTTTTCCGAACACTTCACACTTCACTCCTTTTGAGATCTTTTTGGGGTCCATTTCCTTGTTTATCATCATCTATCAAAAGTACCTGCATAGACATCAATAAAGGCCATAAGAACCTCTAAATCTATTCAAAACATAACACTAATTCATAGATATAGGCTCAATAAGTTGGTAGATTACCGACTTATCACCTTTCTAGCCTCACCGCTTAACACCTTATCACGAATAATCCTCAACCTTGCATCATCAAATTGTTATTCCCAAATCTTCTCTAACAAGGAAGATCTAGCCTCAACACAAGCAAGAACATGGCCCAACTCAGAAATATCAAGTCTAACCAACCTGTTAGCCAGAACTGGATGTCCAAAGCTAAAGGTCGCTCTTCCGCTGCTAAGAAAGCCAAGCTACCCATACTCACTGCCTTTTGGCTCAAGACATCTTCTACCATATTTTCCATGCTTGGATGATAAAGAATTGAGATGTCATAGTCCTTCAGCAACTCCAACAACCTGCGTTGTCTTAAATTTAGGTCCTTCTGGCTGAAGATGTATTGAAGACTACGATGGTCAGGGAAAATCTCGCAATGTACGCCATATAGATAATGCCTCCAAATCTTTAATGCAAAGACTACTGCTTCTAACTCCAAGTTATGAGTTGGGTAGTTAGTCGCATGAACCTTCAGTTGTCTGGAAGCATAAGAAATAACTTGGCCCTGCTGCATCAATGCACAACCCAAACCAACATCAAAAGCATCATAATACACTGTAAACCCTTGACCCTCGACTGAAAGAGTAAGAATCAAAGTTGAAGTTAATATGGCCTTGAGCTTCAAAAAGCTCGCCTCACACTCATTGGACCACTAGAACGGAACATTCTTCTGAGTCAATCTAGTCAACGAAGCTTCTATAGAAGAAAACCCCTCCACAAACTGTCTGTAGGAACCTGCTAACTTGACAAAATTGCGAACCCTGGTAGCAGAAGTAGGCCTAGCCCAATCATGAACTGCCATAATCTTCATCAGATCCACCATAATCCCATCCTTAGACACCACGTTCCCTAATAATACCAAAGACTCAAGCCAAAACTCACACTTAGTGAATTTGGCATATAATTGATGGTCTCACAAGGTCTGAAAGATAACTCTTGGATTCTTCTCATGATCCTCTTTAGTTGTCAAATAAACCATAATGTCATCGATGAACACAATCACAAAGGAAACCAGGTAGGCTCTGAACACAAGGTTCATCAACTCCATAAAAGTTGTTGGAGAATTAGTCAACCCAAAAGACATGACTAGGAACTCATAATGGTTGTATCGAGTCCTACATGCAGTCTTTGGGATGTCCGCAACCTGGTCCTTAACTAGTGATACCCAAACCTCAAGTCTATCTTAAAGAACATAGCTGCACTCTCTAGCTGGTCAAACAGATCATCAATATGCAGCATCAAATACGTTTTCTAAACTTCACCCTATTCAACTTCCTATAGTCAATAAACATACGCATGAACCCGTCCTTCTTCTTCACAAAAAGAACAGGAGTACCCCACAGAGTCACACTAGGCCTGATGAACCCTCTACTCAACAGATCTTGGAGCTAATCCTTAATCTCCCTCAACTCGGCTGGTGCCATTCGATATGGCAGAATAGAAATGGGCTGAATGTCTGGTTCACATCGATGGCAAAGTCAATATCACGATCAGGAGGAAGACCCAATAGATCAAAAAGAAACTCATCTGAATACTCGCAAACCACAGGAACTGACTCAAGTGAAGGTGTGTTGGCACTAGTATCACAGACACAAGAAGGTAGGCCAAGCACCCCTTCCCAACCAACTGTTGGGTGCTCATGAAAGATATAACTCCCCTCTGTATGTGGCTATTGGCACCTTTCCAAACCATAGAAAGGATACCAGGTATTTGTAGAGTAACAGTCTTGGCAAAGCAATCCGAGATGTATGGTAGGAAGACAACTAATCTATGCCTAAAATCACATTGAAATCAACCATGTCTAGCACAATCAGGTCTACCAACATGTCATATCCCATGATAGTCACCACACAAGCCTGATGTACATGATCCACAACTAAATAATCTCCTATTGGGTAGCTACATGGAAGGGCAGAGGCAATAACTAATAAGTATACTCCAGACGAGTAGCATAATAAGTACACACATAGACGAATGTAGACCCCTAATCAAACAAAGTAGAAGATGATTGATGACAAATGGAGATTTTTATTGTGATGATATCATCTGAAGTGTCATCCTCTGGACAGCCAAAAAATGCATACACATGGCTCTGACTTCTATGACTACTTGATCTACCAGACTAAGGACTGGATCTAGTACCCTGGGACCACCTCTACTACCCTGTGCACCACCTCTAGCCGGTGGTTATGGAGCCTTGGGTGCCTAAACCATCTGATCATGTCACCTATGATGTTGTGTTGATGGACACTCCCTAGCAAAGTGGCCAAACTTACCACACTCATAACAACCCCGACCAACCATACCTTGCTATGGAAACCCGACTGAATCAAACTGACTACCACGTCCTGTGGACCTAGATGAGCACCTCACAAAGACTGAATCAAACACAGACTACTCTAACACTCAATAATCTATAATGCCATATAAACAGGTCGGCTTGGCTAGAAATGTTGTTAATGCTGACCCTTACGAAGTAGCCTATACCACGTGTCAGTGAGCCACTGTAACTGCCTTGATGGTGGGGCCTCTTGTCATTGCCCCCTTGGGCCTCGTAAAGTACTCGCTTAACAGTGCGAGCATGATCCACTACCTTCAGGTAGGACTGACCCAAAGCTACCATACCCTCTGTAGCCAAATGGAACTGTAAAGTAAAACCTCGAATGAAGCGATACAACCTCTCATGCTCGGTAGGCAGAATCATGGTGGCATGACTAGCCAACTCATAAAAGTGAACCTCATACTCTGAAACAGACATGGAGCCCTGCTCCAATTTGGAGAACTGATCCATCAACTACTCTCTCAAGCTGCCCAGTACATACTTCTCTAGAAAACTTGAGGAGAACTGTGCCCAAGTAAGTAGAGGTGACCTAACAGGCCTGCAAGTTATATAGGACCTCCACCATTATTTTGGCTGGTCCATCCAGCTATAATGCGGTGTAATTTGCTCTGTGTGACTCAACCAACCCAAGATTATGCAATCTCTCCTGGCAACTAGTAAGAAACTCATGTACATCCTTCTTAGGAGCACCTAAAAACCTCGGGGGACCCAACCTGAGAAACCTACCAAGCATCTTCTGCTCCTCAGAAGACATAATAGGCCCAGCTTGAATAGGCAGAATAATGGTAGGTACCGACAACACCTCTAATCGAGGAGCTGTAATAGCAGGCTGCACTCTTGAACCCTGTGTCGCTGCCTAGGCTGAATTCTAAGCCTCGTCTCTGACCTGAGAACCAATCGAAGTACTAAGTGAAGCTGCTGGTTATGACATACCCTCAAGGAACCCAAGAAAGCAAACCAATGTCCCCTGTAGTAATGGAGTAGCCATGGAGCCTACTGGATGTTGGGCTATCCCCACACTCTCCAGATCATACTATACCTCCTCAACACCAATATAAGGCTTTGGCGATGGTAACGTAGTCTGGGCCCAAGCTGGAACTGCAGCCCACCCTCTAACTCGACCAATGGGTTGACCTCTACCCCCATCTCCTAGCTAGGGCTCTAACTGTAGGTGTAGGGGTCTCATACTCACCCGTTGTTGATCTCATCTAAACCATCTGAGAAAGAGTGAAACAAAATTTTACTTAGAAGTTTATAAGGTCAAGGACGCATGATAAGGAATCAAACAAGATGGAATCTTTCCTAGGAATGACCTATAGCCTATCGCAGATAGGCTACAGACGTCATCATATTGATCCACGAGACTCTACTAGACACTTTTCTCCTGTACTAGCGAGACCGGTGAACCTAGAGCTCTGATACAACCTTGTCATGATCCAAAATTGAGCCGCTATAACACCTATATAACCCCCCGGTAAGCAAGCCAACTTAAAATGTGAAAGATAAAGATACAATATAAATAAGGGAAATAGAAGAGAAAACATAAGGAAATAGGGGCCAACAGTATAAATACATACCAACTGTAATAAATATACAAAAATGGTTCTAAAGTGACCGAGAAGATAATACATACACAAAACCAACCCCGGACCTGGTATCACTGGCACAAGAGCATCTACAGTATGGAATAGCTATACAATAGGTGTTGTCAATCCAAAAATATAAAAAATATAGACAGAAAGGTAGATGGAAAGTAGTAAAAGTCTCAAAAATGCTGGGAGCTCACCACGATTCGAACAGCAGCTAGCACAGAATGATAGGAGGATCAGCGAGGGTGGCTCATACTAGGTGATGCATCAGAAAAAGATGCGGAGTGTAGTATGAGTACCAAAATAATGGATACCCAGTAGGTATCATAGGCCAACCGAGCTCAAAAAGATAATATATATTATAAACTACAGGAAAGTAAGCTAACTATAGGGATCCACCTAGATCTAGTAATCAATAAAAAAATTGAACTATCTATCAGATGGTGAAGATAATAATAATAAACAGGTAAAAGCACTCCAAGTGCATATAGATAATGCAATGGAATGCATTATGAGATGATATAATACAGAGTATGGCCAATGCATAAAAGTAAAACCCGGTATCTTGTACCCCGAGCACCCAAAATAAACCTCGAGCTCATCAACATATACATAAAAATAAAACCTGGATATGTTCTTCTTGGGCCTCCCAAAATCTCACCTCAAACTCATCAATAGGAAAGTAAAAATAGATAAAGGGTCCAGAAATATTCCTCGGACTGTCATAACAAAAGTACTTCCCTTTCTCTTTGAAAACCAATGATTAAGTAAAATTCTGAGTTTGAACCAAAAATCCCGTGTTTGAACAAAAAAAATCGTGTTTCTTTCATTACCAAAACCAATATCAATGTAGTGCAATAATGAGATATGGTTCCATGTTAAGAGAATATCAGTTCAACCAGGGTAAACCACCCTCCAAATAAGATGATTGACCTAGCACTCCATCTGGTCCATGATATGGCCTCTGGCCCACAAATATACAAAAATAGTAAATAAATGGAAGGAATGGAAAATAACCATGAAAATAACTAAAAGCACCTACTTTACCTCTAAAACATCCTAAAAGCATTCTAAGCACTCTAGGCTTGCCACAGAATTTGTACAAGCTCCTATACTAAGGATAAACAGTATAATTCTACTCTATAGTTTCAAAATTGCCAATTATACAATTACAGGATTTAAGCTTATTTCTACTCTATGATACTACCTAACATTCCAATAATTTATAAAATATAGAACCTAACTAAGCCAAGTCTAAGGAAAATAAAATGTAACCTACCTCGGGGTTGAACTGCAAATACGAACCATCACTCGTGTGTCTTCCCTTTTTGAATAGCCTTAGAGTACTACTATGCTATCAAGAATATAATCCAGGTATCAAGATGAGAAGAATGACACCCATATTACTAAATGGAAATTCAGGCCAAAAACTAGGTAAAAAAATATTACCCTCGGGGCTCGCACAACAAAACAAGAAACAAAATTCACAATTATGGTTGGAACGAGTTTATAAACCCATGCCAAAAATTTGAGAACAAACGGGACTCGTTTCGAGGCCAAAAATAGCCCTGAAGTCCACTTTAATTCTGGAGGATCACCATGCAATTGGAGAACTCAACAGAAAGGAAAAGCGAAAAAGAAGGTATAATCAACACTAGAATGACAAAAGAACAAGAACTACCTCAATTGGACACAAAAACAATGAGAATGGATGATTTCTCCTACTAATCGAATTTCAATAATGAAGGAAAGTGTTGGAATAAAATGAAATAAGGAAGGCAAACTAATTTTAAACTACAAGTGATCAGTGCACCTGCGGTCATAATGGTGCAGGTGCAGCATCGCCATGGCACCCAAAACACCAAAGGGGTGGTGGTCACTAAAACCTCCAACCCTCACAGGTGTGGTGAACACATCGCAAGGGCGGCACCGCAGTCGCAGAAAAAGGAGAATAGGGGCACCACCTGCCGATATCACTCAGGGCCACAGGCACGGCTAGTAACCATAGGGGTAGCTGCGTAGGTATGCCCCCTAGGCCTGCAAGTGCACCATACCAGATATCAGCAGCACTAACTGTAACAACACATAACCAAAAACTCTGACCGCACCCTCGGGATTCATTCGAAACCCTATGAACACAAATTAGACATCCTACCCTACCAAAAATGACATTTCAAACTCAACAATGTTAACAAAATTCCTAATGGAGATCATCTTAACTAAAAGAGGGTCGCACGCCCAATAAACTAACTTTTACCAAAATGGAATCTAATAGCCCAAAATGAGTCTGAAAGCCTTGGGACCTGAACCAAAAGTCCCTCTAGCCCAAAGTCAATATTCTGGAGCTAACTGCACTGATGGAATTCCCATCTGAGGTCATCTTCTATGAATATTTACCAAAGTCAACTCTACCAGGCTTAAGAGTTGCAAAATAGAAAAATGAGCTTAATACACAATCAAACTACCCGGGAACTAGACTGTCAGTTTCAGCAAGTCATAAATGACCTGTAGCCGCTATTGAAAAGCTTATAACGCAGAGAAAATATGAAAATCAAGAAAATGACCTTGAGGTTCATTACAGAACGACTATAGGACAACACACTAGACTCAAAGTTTATTATAACTATAATCAATCACATTTTGTACGTTCTGAGCATCGTCTAAGCCTCAAATGTTATTCTCAACTACACCCAAGAAACTATACGATAAGAATTTCAACTTAGATAAATTTGTTCTCCCAAAGGTCACATATACTAAACAATAGATTTCATTAAGGTAATCACGCCAATGCACATAGCCCCAAGGGAAATCACACATGGCCCCCCAGTCAAATAGTATAGTTACAGTCCACTGGAGTGTACATTTTCTAATTCATAACTAGACACAAAATTCGCATATAGGGAATACGAGTCTCCAACAAAAAATTACTACGATAATAAAAAATAAAATAACCCCAATGGACCTTAGAGGTTTTTTGTGCTTTTTGCTTTTGATAAACTGGAATACCAAAGGAATTAATATCACATCCTTGTCTTCCTTCTTATTTCTAGTTGTTGTAGTCATTGACACATAAAATCACATGCGTAATTATTTCAAAGTTACGCATACTCCAAGACTAAAACATAAATGTACGAGAGGTTTTAGTTAATTTTCTATTGGAAGGGCATTATAATCAAGAATCCCATGCCTACACAACATACAAGTCTAAAGTTAAAATGTACAATTAGGAATTGACAATTGAGATAGTAGACAAGAGTTGAAAGAATCGGTCACCCTCACATAACAAAGTAAAAACATGAAACTTCCTTTCCCAAGCTTATGACATGGTAAAATGATCTTATTTACAAACAGACAGTTCGATAGAGTGCACTATTCAGATGCTTAAAAAATCATGAGCATATGTGCCATAGATTTTGATAAGACTTGGGATGATCATTTTCCCCCTCATTGAAATTGTGTATAACAATAATTAATATTTGAGATTCAGAATGACACCATTCAAGACATCTTAAAAGCAGAGGGATCGATCTCCTAGTGGTTAGTCTATAGTACATAAAGTAGAATTACTTTAACCAAGATCAGTTCGCAAATATATATAAGAAAAGTAATTGAGAATAGTTCAAATTTGTTAAAAGTCATATTCAAATGTTTTATAGGCTGATGCAAATGATTGGATATTTTTAGAGACCTCACTATGAAAAATATTATGAAACTCGGTAAGAAAGGGGAGTTAAATTCAAGGTATATCACGAATTATAGAGTTAGACAGAGAATTTTCCAAATAGCTTATGAAATAGAACTACCTACAAAGATCAATACATTTTGTGACTCATATATCTATGTATCATGAGTATGCAGGAGATCCTTCCCCTGTTTGTGCTATACATGACATTGAGATTACAGAGAATTCATCTAATACTGAAATTCCAATGATTATACTTAATTATCAAGTGTTTTATGAGATAACAATAAATAAATGTGTATATGAATTATTCCATATTATTCCCAATGAGAATAAAGCCTCAAGAAAAGCCAAGGACTATATCGAGATAAATCGAAAAACAAATAAGAAAGAGGGTTCAAAGTAATGTTACCTTCTGCTTTCCTATCTAAAAGAATTTTTTGTTAAGGTACAATGGAAGAATTAGAATATAGAGTGAGTCCCTTGGGAATTCAAAATATCCATGCTTATCCCATAACTCAGGAAAATGTTTCAAAGCTATAATCTTTTCCGATATTATAAACTCTGGTATGCTCAAATGTCAATATTTATATGCCATCTCACTTGTGCTGTTTGCATTTACATAATGTTGTATATGATTCATACATAGAACTACCTAAGTACATATGATACTCATAAGACACAAGAGAAAGAGGTTTGTTCATACATTCATATGTTAGTACATAATGGAATCAAGTTTAGTTGTAACCAAAGAAGGGCATTATAAGCCTATTTGACCTTTTGCCTTGCGATGTACATTTTATGAAGCCTTGTAAGGCTCTTATATCTATTTTTAGTTAGCTAACAGGTTTGGGAGTGTATTTTTTATAAAGGATACATTGCCAAAAAATTTGGAGATTCTAGAGTTACACTATTTTCATGGACAATGAACATTATTTGAGGATGAATGATCCTTAAAGGGGGATAATATAATACCTCGTACCTCTAAACCAAAGTAGTACTAATCAAATGTTGATGACTTTTTTGAGTTTGATATGATAAAGTTATAAATGGATAATTATATCAAGGAACCAATATATGAAGGTATTTGAAGTGTTAAACCAAGGTTAGAGTACATGGAGAACCTTAAAACAAAAATTTTAGTTGAAGGTTGCATTGTGGGGAATTGTTTCTAATGATCCAACACATGGTATGACTTTGAATAATCATATCTCCTAGTATATGAGTTAAGTTTTCACAAAAACAAACCTCTTGTCTGTCATGCCCTAAACTCGAGAGGCGCAACTAGCACCTGATGTCAAAACATAGGCTCGAGCTAAACCTACTGAACCATTTGCTAGTGGCACATAGAAGCTACATGCAATAGAGGAAACAAAAAAGTATATCGTGGCTTAAAAATAAGCCCTTGATCGGCGAGGCCCCTATCAACAACTCTATAAGGAAAACCAACTACTCCCAACAGTTCTTATAACGCAATAAACATAAAGCACGCAAGTCTTATTTAGGACATCGAGGCCACTATGATCTCTATAAAAAAATTAAAAATAGGTATATACAATATAAGCTAGGGAAACAGGGAATTGGACTATCAACAACAACACAACAAGGCCTCACAAGCCAACAATGTAGCTATACAATTTAATAAACTAGTCTGCAAGCCTATATGAATACAATACTTAGCGGGATAAGACCTCAACCTACCCAAAATCTATAAACAGTAAAACATGAAAACCTTTGAGACTCTGGTGACCCTTTGAAGAAAATGAGTTAACCAATCCATAGAAAACTCAGTTGTGTTATACAGCAGGTCTACCTGATCATTTCTCAGGACTAGCATGTATAAAAATAGTATTCTTAGGAAATAGAGACGTCAGTATGAAATAATGTACCGACTATGTAAGGTAAATAGAAGCTGGAACCGAAGCAAATGTCATAAATATTATAGGTAATCATAAAGGAGAGTCAAAGATAATCTGAGCATACTTATCTACTTCCGCATCTGTAAATAATGAAATGGATATCATAATTACTGTAAATAGTCAAGTGGGGAATCATATTTCAGAAAAAGCGTACTTACCAGTTCTTGACTTAAACCTTACGAACCATAACTAACTGAGCATTCTGCTTTTTGAATCACGCTAACTAATATCATCAATAGTGAGGTACCGGGGAAGAAGATTGAAAATCATCATGATACAACCAAACTACACCTGACACAAATCATACAATAATAATTAAACAGTAACCTAACCGGCACCCATAAGCTCAGAAGATATAAACAACAATCAATATAACCTAACTGACCCCCTATACTCTTAGTAGGTTCCACAAAAATCTACATACCCTTATAACCAACTGAATTGCTCTGTAGGCAATCTGTGTGTCCCTGAAGGCAATACAATAGCCCAAAGGCAACTAACAATAGCCCCCAAAGATAAAAATATATATATGTATAGCACCAAAGGCAACTATATGTTTGGATAGCCCTGAAGGCACTGTATATTTGTATATCCTCAAAGGGAACTGTACATCTAGCCCCTAAGGCACTTCACATATGTATCTGAGCACAGAAGGCTCTTGTATTTGTATGTAGCCCCGTAAGCAACATATCTATACCCTAAGGCATTTCATATAACCTCGAAGTTAAATCTTTGTCCTGAAAGCCTCAATCTAGCCCCTTTAGGCAAACATTATAGCTCATGAGTGAACAGGATTCATTATAGACCCTTAGGAAATCAAAATAGTCTGTAGGCTCTACTATAGCCCTGTAGGTGATTAGAGTAAGTCATAGGCTTCAAATCATCTTAAAGACCATTAGGCAACATGCATATTTCCCCTAAGGCACTAATCGTATCTCTACAACTAACTATAATATCCCTGAGAGCAACAACAAACAATCAAATGGCCTAAAGACAAGAAATATAATTATAAGCAACCTATATGAATAATCTTTAAGTCGTATCCAAGTTTGAGGTAGCCCTAGCACACTTTTTTTGTCGACTTCTAGCGGGATAACCCCAATCAAAAATTTCTAAGAACGACTCTAGGACAACATACTAGACTCAAAGTCTATTACACCTATAATCAATAATATTTTGTACATGTTGAGCATCATCTACGCCTCAAACATTATTCTTAACTAGACCCAAAGAACTATACGATAAGAATTTCAACTTAGACAAATTTGTTCCCCAAAGGTCATATACACTAAACCATTGATTTCATACAAGGTATTCACGCCAACGCACATAGCTCGAAGGGAAATCACACATGGACCCATAGTCAAATAGTATAGTTACGTGTAATGACCCTTCCTGTCATTTACATGTTTTCGCCTTTCTTGTACCATTAGAGCTTACTTGTAGCGGCCCAAGTCATTTATGGCTTGTCGGGACAGGTAGTTCGGTGCCCGGGCCGTTTGTTTGGTCTTTATGGCCGTTCCTCATTTTAGAGCTTCAACTATGGAAATTGTTGACTTCCGTCAACATTCTTGGTAATATCAAAGAATTAAACCAAGGTTCTAGGTCAAAGGAATTCCTTACTCAAAATTTCGAGGTAAAGAAATGCCTCGTGTAATACCTCACCCATTTGGAAGGTTTAAAGTAACCCGTGCCTTTGGGGTAAGACTAATAGAGTCTAATATACTAAGAAGGATGTGTTCTGAGGTATTATAATCTCAAAATGGTCGTATGATGAGTTTTGAAGTCAAGCAAGTTGCGAAACAAAAGTCGGAAAAAGTTATTGTAAATTCCTTTAAGGAATTCTCTTAAAATTTGGGTTAAATGTCTTGGGGTGTTTCTTCCTATCTATAAAGAGTTAGTGGGTTAAAAATATACCAAATCTAAGGTCTAGGAGTCTAGTTTCCAACGCACTAAACCGTTTTTCCATACGACTTCAGAATAGAGAGATATTCACATTTTCGTAAGACTGCACAAGCAGACACGTCAAAGTGGGGTCCACATCCTAAGTCGGTTCAACTTATAAAAGCTGATTTCTCCTTCGTTTTAACTCATTTTTTTCACCCAAAATTCTTAGAAAATCAGAGGGAGAGTCCATAAATAATCCATGGACTTTGATCCTTTCAATTCGTAAGTTTAACGGAAGTTGCTCTACGTCGCGAGCTTGTCATTTTGGTGGAGTTTGTCCCGTCGATTTCATGGTGTATCTTCGTGGGTGTTGATGCAGCAAGCTAGCAGGTGTTTTCTGAGTATTTGGAAGTAGCTATGGAGTTATTTTGGTGAGGTATGGATCCCATACACTTATCTATTTGTGTTATCAAGATTCTAAGCTTCTAGTCACGAAAAGTTGTATTTTTCGATAACTTGTAGTAGTTTCTTGTTGGATTTGGATATGTTTGTTGTTCCTGAAAGGAGGCAGGTTGTTAATCTTGGGATATTGAATATTTTTGTCTAGGAAATCTCTCCCCTACGACCCTCCTTCGTTATTATATGTTCTAGTATTGTTTATGGATTTCTGAGCCCCGAAGTGGTATTTTGGATTTGTGGCTTTGGACAGCCCCTTTATCTTGTTATGTTTGGTTATTGTTGTGGTGTTCTGGTTATGGTAAGGTGCTGGAGGGATTGGGAAATTGTATGATTCTTTTTGGGATCACATACGATAGTGATTGGATTGGACAAACTTGAAGTACGCCTTGAAATAGTGCCTCGGGAGCTCGTCGCTCCTTTGAGATGTGGTTAACATATTATTGTTGGATTTAGCTTCCATTTCTTATTGTTATTGGCCTAATTTTATGTTTTGGAGTTGGCTGGTCGCGAGTGTGACATTAACACCTTATCAAATGGCTATGGCTCGTTCTTGCAGCCTCATCGATTCTAGCAATTGTTCCATTACCTTGGTTGGTCAGCCTTTATAGAGACACCTTTGGGGCTTCAGTTAAAAGTATTCTTTTGTGATTTGGACATTCCCGGAGCAATTCGAGTCTGGATGACGCCATTCCCGTAGCTAGTCATCGGATGTCAGGTAGGTTATGGTTTTCCCATAACTAGACTCTGCGTATATAGGCTATAACTGCATTAATTAGCATCCTTGGATGGGTTGTTATAGGTTGGTACCCCAGACCTTGTCCGCCTTTCGTTCGTCAATTTCATACGTTGTTTGTAGTATTCGCGTAGTAATGTATATTACCTTTGTGGTCCTGTGTGGCCTTGTATTGACTCTGGAATATAGATGGTGGGCTATTTGGGAATGTCCTCGAGTCCTAGATATAGAGATTATCCTTTTAGGTTGGTTATGTCTGCTGAGTAGCTATTGGGCCTGTGCAGGGCTGATAGGAATTGTTGTGAGCCGTTGGGCTACTTTTATATTTGTGTGTGAGCATATCATCCATGAAAAAGGTTTTCCCCTGCATGTTTTATTATATTTTTGATTGTGAGCCACTACTGACAGTTTTCCTAAATTTGCATGGCCCTGAGGGCCCCTTTTTGGTACTATTGTTGATAGAAAAGGGGATTTTTGTATGTTTTTGCACTGATTTTATTACTGGTACTAGTCTCTGCGGGGTAGAGCACCAGAATTGACTTTATTACTGATACTGGTCTCTGCGGGGCAGAGCACCATACTTGATTTTATTACTGATACTAGTCTCTACGGGGCGGAGCACTAGACTTGATTTACTATAGTTTTAGACCCGGTTATGCCCGGGCACCCTTGGAGGGGTTTTTGAGGCATTTTCTACTACTTTAGTCCTGGACAGGGTCTGGGCATGCATACTTGAGACTGGCTCTCTATCTTGATCCCACTTGCTTTCGGATGACATATCTTGATACTGAGTTTTAGTATGGGGTCGGGGACCTCCATGGACCTTGCCGCTCTGGGCCTGGGGCTTCGGGCTGCGTGAACCAGAGTGAAGGGTATAAGGTGGAGTAGACGTATACAGGTTGAGTCCTTCCATGGAACCTGCCTTCTAGGCCTGATTGGCACCGGAGGAGGTACATACAGAGGTTCTATTTCACATCATATCATATCATGCATTGGATTCCACCCTTGTTTGTTGTGTGTTCAGTGTACGCTCCGGTAATATGGGATGTCGGAGGGTTTGTTTTCACTTGATTGTGTTCCTCGGTTGTATGGGCGGCCGTTGGGCCTGTAGGTAGACTATATTTACTCCTATTTTTACTTAGAGCTTGTCTTGGCACCCGGTTCTTGAAAGATTAGTGATGGCTAGCCTGTTGAGGCTTTGGTTGTGGGATTTTTGATTATTGAAAGGGCTTTAGAGTCCTATCTTATTGAGGCACTTTTGTGTGGCCTTCTGAGCAGAGTGTGAGACTCTGGTTCTATTCTTGTGGGAAGCTGAGTGGTATCTCTCGGTTATTGTGGCCTAGTTATTTCATCCTAGGGTTGTACTTGTGAGGTGATTCCCTGGTTATGCTATCATATGATGGGATTGGTGTTATGATTTCCTTATACTGGTTGATTCCATTTTGAGTATGTTAGACTGCTCTCCGTCTTTTCCTTCCACTTGAGGTTACCGGTATACCACCATTTTCTCAACTCTCTCTCTACTTACTTATATTGTTGTACAAGGACTCCAGGTGCGTTCTTCTTTCCTTCACCAGTGATTCTGTGTGATTGTATCTCTGTGCTAGCATGTTTTACTTGAAGCTCTTGGTTATGGATGATCTGTGCTAGCTCCTTGTGCCTTGCTTATTGCTTCAGTGACTGCTTTCTTGCTATCTGTTACTTACTGCTTTTATATCTTATATGCGCTCAGTCGTCCGATGATACCTACTGAGTACCCGTGGTTTTGGTGCTCATACCATACTTCTGCACTTTTTTGGTGCAGATATTAGCTGAGCTTTTGCTGTTGAACGCATTGTAGACTCGTGCAACTTTTGGACCTTCGAGACTAGGGTGAGCGCCTGATGGTCGGGGCTTGTCTACATCTCATCTTTTGTACTGTTACTCTTTGTATATTCAGAGATAGTTGTACTTATCATTTTGTTACTTCTAGCACTTGTATTCTATTAGAAGCTTCTGTACTGTTGATACCAAGTCTTGGGGTTGGTGTAGTTTCATGATGTATATATTCAGGTAAATTGCTTCCGCGTTGTCTTATCTTTACATTCTGCTTCTGCTTATCTCAGCTTGTTGAGCGTATTGGTTAGGTAGTAGCCCATTACTAGCTGTTCTGGTCTACGGGAATTGGTTCGCCTACTGGGGGGTTGTAGGTGCCATCATGACTTGAGAAATCGGGTCGTGACATTACGGTCTATTGAAGTGTACATTTTCTAATTCATAACTAGACACAAAATTCACATATAGGGAATATGAGTCCCCAACAAAGGATTATTACGATAATACAAAATAAAACATCCCTAATGGACCTTATATATTTTTTTACACTTTTTGCTTTTGATAACATTAAAATATCAAAGGCATTAATATCACATCCTTGTCTTCCTTCTTATTTCTAGTTGTTGCAGTCACTGACACATAAAAATACTTGTGTAATTATTTCAAAGTTACGCATACTCCAAGATCAAAATACAAATTTAAGAGATGTTTTTTAGTTAATTTTCTATTGGAAGGGCATTATAATCAGGGCTCACATGCCTACACATTACAATATTTTAGGTCGAAGGCCACACTAAATCTGGACAATGCTTGTAAAGTGTTGCCTAAAGTATTTCCGGGTACGCTTTCAAAGTATAGCCTTAGTATTTAGCTTTTGGCCACAAAAACTTTGATAACACTTTTAAAGTGTACTCTTTAAAATTATAGAGTACGCTTTATAGGTGTAGCTAAATCATAAAATAATTAGCAACACTTATTTATATTTATGACTACCCTTTTTAAGTGTGCTATTTTTATAATTCTAAAAACTAACAGTTAACAAATGTGCTCTAATACTCTTACTAAAATTTTCAGTCCAAATAATCAATTCCCTTCATATATCTGAATCTCCCCCCAAATTCTAAAGGGAAAAATATATTAGGGTTTCCTCGGCCAGTTCTCCGGTAAGCTCTGCTTTGTGATTTCTTCTTCTTATATTTTCTTCTCCAATTCTCTCAGTTGTTAACTATTGTATTTCTGTCTACAATTCAATTAAAAAGAGCTGATAGGGTTTTTTGCCCAAATAAGAGAGGACCCATAGTGGGCTCTCTCGTGCATCGCTACAATTTCTCATTGAAAGGGTTTCTTGCACATCGACGAAATTGCCAGGACGTTATCAGGTAGAAATTTCAACACTTTTTTACACTTTTTGAACTCTGAAATCAGCCAGGGTAGATTTCAGGTTGTAGTAGTAATTTTGGCTATCAAATCAAAGACCCTCTAGCTAAACTCTCTCCTATAAATTTGTATTCACTTAGTATTTGTATTTTATTTAAGTTCTATTCTTCTCTCTGACTTAAAGCTGTTGTGGCGGTTGACCAATTTTCCCCTTCTTTTCCACCATGGAAGGTCCTCTTTTTCTCATTTTATCTATAATTTTTACATAAATAGATGTGATACTTTTTATTCATTTTTTGTTTATATTCTGTGGGTTTTGGTTTATTAAGGTCAATGGGTTGTTTCAATTTGAAAAATGGATTTTTGGGGTTTTTGTGGCATTATTTTCTATTTTCTTTCTGATCACTATGTTGTTGAGTTATTAGGTATTGTGGGTTGTGTTATGATATGCAGATTGATTAGATTCATCTTTGTTGCATCCATACTGATGAATTATACATTCCCCAATTATGAATAAAGAATTGAGTTTCAGTGAAGCTCTTGAATTTCATCCATAAATTTGAGAAAAACGTTATTTTATTCTTGGTCAAACAGTAAATTTATAAGGGAGAAATGATAAAGTAGATCTTTTTTTTCGGTTCTTTTTGTGAAGCATGACTTTAAGTTGTTACATTTTCAGCTCTGAACTTTTGTTGTATCATACACCTCAAGTTGCTTCTGGGTTAAACTTTATTTTCCTTCTCTTTTAAATGGTGAAGAATCAACATTTAGCTAAAGTAAAAAGCACTTATATTGTGTGTACTGCACTAGTGTGTTTAATGCCAAGGAAATTGATCCATACTAGTCCATAGAATCCTTACATTTTTAGTGGACCTAAGAAATTTTAAGAAAAGGTTGGAGTGTTTATGTTTGGTAAAGAGACGCAGCAGCACCAGTAGGGGGTTCATTCATTATGAACTAAAAAGTGGTTGGCTGATTAGTGAGGTCTTAAAAACATCATAGAATTCATGATCGTCCATTCCATTTTTGCTTTCAGCAAGTAGGTGATGCGAATCTATGATTTCTATCTTTCAATTGGATACCAATTGCTTGGAGCAGCAGTAGCAGTAACAACACTTGCTCTAGATTTCAGACAAGTGAACACTTGCAATCAGTGGCTATTTTCAGAAGTTTCATTTATAAGAGCTCTAGATTTCTAGTTTACACTGCTATATTAAACCCTGTCATTGACACAACAAGTCATGTTTTTAGTTTCTTTGACATCTTCTATTTGTCAATGCGTATTCGACTAATCCATTGTTTCTTATAATATCCTTGATTAGTTATTTTTTGAGGCAAATTCAAGCCTCAGAATTTTTACACTTGTAGCCTCGGGCTCTAGATTTCTAGTTTACACTGCTATATTAAACCCTGCTACTGACACAACAAGTCATGTTTTTAGTTTCTTTGACATCTTCTATTTGTCAATGGGTGTTCGACTAATCCATTGTTTCTTATAATATCCTTAATCAGTTATTTTTTTAGGCAAATTCAAGCCTCAGAATTTTCGCCCTTGTAGCCTCATGCGTTGTATTAGAACTAACATTTTAGCTCGATTGGTTCAACTTATTTGTAATGCACTAATTGAGAAAATCTCTAAACTATTAAAGATCTTTATTTAGGTTATAGTTCTAGACTAGCAGCTCAAAGAAAATAGGAATTAGAGTGATCCTTTAAGAAAAAAATACTTTGATTAAGTTGGTAGATGATCCATCAAAATTTTATTCCCTTCACATATTCTGAGTTGCACAACACAATTCCAAATTGATTGCAGGTTCTAGTATATGAATTGAATTTGTTGAAGTTAAGATCTATTTTGCTTTCAAATAAACTTATAGACCGGGAAAGGCATTGAAATGGATATATACCTTGATTAGTGATTTTTTTGACGTAGTAAAGATAAGTTGAGACTAATTTCTTTTAGGAGTTTCTTGTTTGATGAGAGAAACTAGTGTTGTGTGATTTGTTCTCAGAATATAATATAATGACATGGAGGAGGAGGACATGTCTAGAGGTGTAATGGAGTAGGTCCGTGCCATCGACTAAATGAGATGCTTTGTTAGAGTAAGTATAGAACTTTATAAGGGTAACAAACAATTTCATACTAATTGATAAATGTATTCCGATTACCAAGAATAATGTTTTCTTAATCAAAGATTATAAAAAATATAGCATTTTAGAAAAGATCCTAGTTCATTCATAAATATCTATATTTTCTTGTCATTTTGTATAAATTGTTGTTGTTTACAAACATAATAGAGACTTACAATGCTGGTCATACCAGGCCATATAAAGTGAAATTCAAAGTGTTCATGTTT
The DNA here is from genome assembly GCA_003996215.1 of Jaltomata sinuosa. NCBI lineage: Eukaryota > Viridiplantae > Streptophyta > Magnoliopsida > Solanales > Solanaceae > Jaltomata > Jaltomata sinuosa. The sequence continues at coordinate 131,061 of QJPP01001036.1, read as the reverse complement.
CATATTTATTATACAATTAAATAGAATTGTCTTGGCTCTTTGTCTTTTATTTTTTCCTTTGATTTTGATTAATAAGACTCTAGATATGATGTAACAACCGGGTTCATCATTACGGGTAAACCATTCGTGCCAAGTTTTGGGTTAGAAAAATTCCGAATTTGGGAGTTAAAAATTCTGGGCTAGGCTAGTCTCAGCCAGTTTTGGAGTGAGGTATGGTCTTGGACAATCCAGATAGGGATTGGGTTAAATGTCTTATTTTGAGCTAGTTTTCCTTGTAGCTAAGTCATAGAGGAGTCCGAGGGACTTTTCGGAATTGAATTCTGGTAAGTAGAACTCCCGGAATCGAGGTTGACGTCAAGGGGTTATTTCGGAACGTTGAGAAAATAAGTGTGTTATAAAATGGCCAAAACTGGGAGATTTCCGGACATTTTATCTGTGATGAGAGAAACCATCCGCGGTAGTGGCCTCCACTATAGCGGTGGTCAAGGCAGTCAACACTGCTTAGGACTACTATAGCAGGAGTTTCCGCTATAGCAGTACTGCTATAGCGGAGCAGGGACAGCTATAGCGAAGAGACGGGATTATAAAAACCAAGAAAATAGGCTTTTAATTTCATTCTCTTCCCTTCATCCCCAAGAATAAACAGGATTTATTCAAAAAACCCTCCTAGGATGCTCCAAGGCTTGGGAGCCATGGGGAGGAGGGATTCCAGCGAAAGGGATGCGAAACCACAAATTCGGGCCAACACGATCGCCAGGAATGCCTCCATGGAGCCAGAAACACATGGTTGTAGCTGCTTGGTGTCCAGGTAGGCTAGGTTTTCATGAGTAGTTACACCTGTTTACTTTCTGTACTTTTTTATAGTGAAATGGAGAATCCATGTTTTAGGCCTCCGGGCACGGAGTCTGGCAGATTCGTAGATTAGGGACTGGGATGTTGGAAAGGTTCGGGGAACCGGGAACTGCAAGGACAACTAGGTGGGGATGAAATGGGAAACTCCTAGGTGAGGTTTCGGGAATGCGAGAGGCATGTTAAGAAATTATTGTTTGCTAAGGGCTAGGAGTGAAAACTCATATTGTTTTTATCTATGTATATCTCGGATTAATGGGGTGGTTAAATTATGTTAAAAAGGGGAAACCATTCATTATGTGTAAACAAGGGTAAGTGTGTTTAGTCTTCAGACGGATGTCAAGGTTCAACTATATACCCGAAATAGGGGTAGGTGATGGCTTACGATTTCTGTGAATGTTGTATATTCTTGTACTCATATCTAAGTGATTGTATAAATTACATTGCTTAGGGAAGTTGTGTAGAATGTCTAAGGTTTCTATTTTACAGTTTGTGATTTGAATGGTATTTGCTTGTTGGTTTACAAGTTATTTGTTCATGCATTTGACTGTAGATTGTTGACATTCGGTTGGCTCAGGTACCACGCCTAGTACAAGTATAGCATTTGGTTGGCTCGGGTACCACGCCTGGTACAGGTATAACAAATGGTTGGCACGGGTACCACGCCTGGTATAGGTTAGTATTTGGTTGGCTCGGGTACCACGCTTGGTACGGGTTAATGTTACTGCATCATCATATTGTTATTGTTGCATTGCATTGATTGTTATTGGTTCTGTGAGTGGACCAGGCTATATTTTTATTGAATTGTGATATTCGATGGTTGTCCTTGAGTGATCGGGAATCCCGATATGTCTGTTGAGTTTGGTCTTGGTGTAGGCTGGGTTGTTATATCATGTTAATTAGTAGGTCTTGGTGTACCGGGTTGTCATGTTATTAGTTGGTCTTGGTGTAGGACGGGTTGTTATATCATGTTAATTAGTAGGTCTTGGTGTAGACCGGGTTGTCATGTTATTAGTTGGTCTTGGTGTAGGCCGGGTTGTTATATCATGTTAATTAGTAGGTCTTGGTGTAGACCGAGTTTTCATGTTATTAGTTGGTCTTGCTGTAGGCCGGGTTGTTATATCATGTTATGAGATCGGTCTTGGTGTAGGCCGGGTTGTTATATCACGTTATTAGTTGGTCTTGGTGTAGACCGGGTTATGATGTTAATTAATAGTTGGTCTTGGTGTAGACCGGGTTGTCATGTTAACACCTAGATATGTTAGGGGGAAACCAGGTGGGTCCGGACTATGTAAAAGAGGTTATGAGTTCCCAATTTATTGTCATTAAGTGTACTAATGATGGTCAAGGTTTATTTGTGATTAATGAGGTAAGGATGGGTCTTGGGGTAGACCGGGTAACCGGTTGAACACTTAGGTGTGGTTAGAGGATCCTTGAAGGGTCCGGGTTTCGGGATTCGAAAGGGATTTAGGTATAACTATGTTGTTGTCATTGCATGTGTCAATGGTTGTTAGGTGATTTCCATGTGATTGGTCAATTAGGAGTACGACGAAAAGTCTGGGGTTGTAGTGGTTGGTTGTTATAACCGGGATGGGAAGTTGTCCGAGAGGTCCGGAAAGGGCCGTACACTAGTTAGTAATACTACGGGTATAAGTGGTTTGGTTGGTAAGTTGGCCAGGTTAAGTCTGAATATTTAGTCAAGGTAGTTTACTGGGGTAAAGGTTAAAGGTGACTTGGGAAGTCTACATGTCAAGGTGACTTGGGAAGTCTAGGTGACAAGGTGACTTGGGAAGTCTAGGTGACAAGGTGACTTGGGAAGTCCTAGATGTCAAGGTCAAGGTTAAAGGTGAAGGAGGGAGTATAATGTTTATTTCATGTTTTCCCTCTTTTCTTATATGATGGTAGGAATGGACTCGGGTCGACCGATGATGCCTACCAGTACGTGTGTTTGTACTGACTCTACTCTTGCTATACCTTTTTGGTATAGTATGGTTGCAGGGTTGGTGATGTTTCACATGTTAAGGATTGTGGTGATCTTCTAGCAGCTCCTACTTCCTTCTATGGTGGAAGTTGTGTCCATTTTATGTTATAAGCTCATCTAGTAGAAGCTCTTGTACCGACTTAGACTAGGTTTTGGGGAGGTTGTTTCATATTGTAAATGTTTTCCGCAAATTCTTTGAGTCATTTATTTTTCTAAACTATTTGTAAAAAGGATTTCTCATGTATTTAAGGGACTTATTTAATGATATATTTTCTTTTCCGCATTGCCTGTTGGTTAGGGTGGTAAAGGTTCTCCTATCTAAGTAGATTAGAGTAGGTGCCCGCATGTCCCGGTAGTTGGGTCATGACATATGAGGTTGTCACTCTTACATTTAATTGTTTGACATTTTTTCTGTCTCATGCTATATCAGGCAGTTGTCTTACCCTTCTCTCGTAACCTTTGGCTAATTATAAAAATCTTATTCTCCTCTTGACATGCTCTAATGTGTTTGTTAATGCCATTGAGCTCTACTTTCTAATGACTTATAGTTTGGTGGCGCATTATAGTATTTTATCAGTGATAAATTTCTTTGAAAATATTTTAAAATAATAACTTACTATAGTAATCGAATTAGGATTTGAAAGATTTTACTGCATTGAGTTTTCTCATGTGTACACTCTTCATAAGCATAGAACTATGCCTATGCTTCTAAAGCTGTAGATATAGTAATTGTCAACGATCAAACTGAAGCTCTGAATGACCAGTATAACATGGTAATATATTATACTACTCTCGACTGTGTATATGTTTCAAGAAATTTGTTCACAATTAATTTTTCAAGGACACATTTAGTTTGTCGCCTTCAAAAAAGTTCATCCCGTAGTCGGCTATTATTAGATGTTGGAATCTTTAGTGAATCTCGAGCAGAATTTTATCTTTATTTCGCAGTTGATTGTCAATGTAATATCAGTTATGTTTGTTGATAGAATATACTGTATTTTGCGGTTGATCAAATTATTGTATTTCTTATGGATCATTGTGTATGAATCATAGTATCTACAAATTTTAAACAAGTGAGAACTATACGTTTCTACAGTCTCTGAGAAGTATTAAGCTTATATATGCTTTTAATCGGCCAATTAATATCGTAGTAACTTCGTACATGTGGAGTATTTCAGCAATCTTGCTCATTTCAAAGACGTCGTCCATTTACTTGGCTGAGAATCAACAATGGTATCCATATTGTGGAAATTTGTCCAAAAGAACTGAAGTAGTTACACCAAAGCCCTTCATGTTTCTTCCTAATTCTACAGAAAAAACTCAAGTTTGTATAGTTATATTATCTCTCTTTTCATTTTTCCTCAGCTTGATTTTGTATTTTGGAGATCAACACTTCTCAAGTTAACTAAGTTTAGAAGAAAAATCCTGCCTCCTCTCATAAGTGATAATAAGAAAGATTATTAGATCCTTCAATGATATTGGCAATGTTGTTGTTCATTTTTCAATGCTTCAAGTTGTTGAAGGTGTGTTCTTGGCTTTTCAGCTCTCCCTATTTACTGCTTCTTTTGTTTTATGAGGTAACACTTGAGTCACCTTGGTATTTATGCATGAAAGGAAGAGTTTTTGTCCTTTGGACAAGAAAAGTAGACAAAGAAAGAAAGTTTCACGAAGAATCTGGAGGCCAGTGGAGTTCTTGATGCTCTAAACAAAGGTGGTTTCTTACTTCCTAAGTTAGTGTGGATACTTACCTTTTTTTTTAAAAAAAACTTTTGAAAGAGTTTGATCTCATTTTATATGTACTCCTATAATTGTAGTCCTTGTTGCACTATACAAGCAGAATGAAAAACTTTCTTCAGATCTTGAGTAAGTATTTTAAAAGAAGTACCAAACTCGATCACAAAAAATTATCAGATATCTATTTATTTAAAATCTTTATTTGAGATAACCTATTTAGTTACCATTGTTTTTCCAAATATCTCTTTATTATCAGAGAATAAAGATCGAAGATATCACAACTGCACTTGATCCTGGTAAAGCAAAAGTTCATCATCATATTACTATACGTAGAACAAACTCTAGAGTACACAGGTTAGACAGATTTTAAACATGATAGGACAAAATTAATCTTGTAGGAATGAAGAGATATTGAGTAGCTAAATATGTTAATATTATATGGTTTAGAGTTTATGAACCAAAGATGATTTAAAATCCTTTCAGGGTTATAGCTCTGTGCTTGTATTTTAGTTAGAACATCTCTATGCTTTCTAGTATTTAGTTGTCGAAATTAATGTTTTTGGGCTTGTGTATGTGTAGTTGATGTTGCATAAATTTTCACTTGAGAAGATCCTTCGTTGTTTCAGCAATATAAGGATTACCCTTCCAATATGCATATGTTTCCGTGGTTGTCCATTTTATCTTCTCATTCTCTTTCATTAAGTCCTTTGACAAAGTCTCCCAAGGATTTATATTAAACTGTCCTAAATAATATTTTTTGAACAAAAAGAGAAGGTTCATTGAAACTCTTCAAATTATTATATCAATATTGCAAGCAAAAAGTAAGAGCTAGTTGTACCATCCCCAGAATGACCAATAAGAGCTAGTTGTACCATCCCCAGAATGACCCATCTGGAAACACAATATCCAAACTCGAATCATTTTCCATAGTATTAGAACAGAGGTGGAGGAGTAGGGGCGTTAGAGCGTCGATAGAATTCAGTCTCTATAACTTTCCGGTCACAACAGTTGAACATCGGGTCCAAATCGAGCACTTTACCTAGTTACCTCCTTAACATTTGTAAAATGCCCTACAATGTAAATATTTCTCTGCTTTGAAATGACTTCTGATAGGTTTCAACATTTGCTCTTCCATTCACTATCACCAATCAAAATTATGTCATACTTCTGCCTTGTATCACCATTTCTTTGATGATTCATGTTTCTCTCCAAGGACATAGATCAGTGATGCAAGAATCGACAAACTGAAACTCTGGCTGACATGGTATGATCTTTTTCAACATGATAGGAGAGAATTAATCTTGTAGGACTGAAGATCTACTTAGTATAGGAGAACTTGATCATAAGTTAAAGCAATGTGAAATGGATATAGGATCCTGGTTGGAGGAGATGATGATATTCTCTTATCAAAACAAACGGAGCTTAATTTACTTCAGATTCTCTTATCAAAATAAGCTGAAAACTCAACTGAACTGAATTACTTCAGTTTTGATACTTTGGTATTGATTCGTAATAATTTTCCAAAATTCGATATGCGGGATGTTTCAATTTCAAAAGTATATAGTTTAGTTGTAATTCTATTACAACAACTACTTTAGTTTTTAGAAGTTGCCATTACAGATTTATTGTTGGTGCCTGTTACTTATGAAGCGTGCATTTTTGGTTAGTTTTGATGACTAATGTTTGAAGGTATTCTTGTCTCTGATAACCAATTTGAGCTACATGAACATTTGTCTGTATCAGAAGATAAAAAATTGCGATCTCCAAGTGCTAGACAAGTATAGACTAGCAATGACATGATGCATGCTAACTCGACATTCTAGGTGAATAACTCTTCCTTTTGGTTAAAGTGAACGCTAACTTGACATTCTAGGTTAATAATTCTTCATTTTTGTGTATCTATAGGTGAATAACTTGACATCCTTAATTTTTCATCTGTTAAGGATGCACTTTCCATGCATTATTTATAGCATATATTGCTTGTATCTTTACTTTTGTTCCTCATTACAGTTGTTCGTATGTTCTGTTAAATCCTTTACATTAGCATTGTATGGTCTATAAATATTGTCATGGAATAATTTACAACTGGCTAAATTAAATTGTTATTTGTTTCAAGGCATGACTCAGATGATTTTGGATTTGCTGGGTTAAAGTGTTTCAGAGCATTAGTTGGTGCTGGAGTCCCCGGGCTACTTAGCTTTGCAAGTGTGTTGCTTATTATGATGAGGCAGAACATGGCTTAGATTGTCCAAGCTATCTTTGGCCTCACCAAAAAATTCTTAGTTCTTATGACCATACTTTGTGAGTATATACTATGTTGTCACATCATAATTAAAGTTCATTGGATGCTATGAAATAACACTTCAATCTTCTTTCAATCCATGGTGATGTATTATGTCATGATAATATAGGAATACATACTATATATTGGATTCTTTTTAATTTTTAATTTCATTATGGATGTGTAGGAAAATACGGGTGATCCGATTTAAAATGGTGGCCTCAATGTCGATCGATCTATTGAACTGAAAGATAAAGAGTTTTTGAACAATTATGTTGTTTAAATTTACGTTTAGTTTTGTATAATTCATTGCTAGTGCACATTTTGAAATATTACTTTATTAGTATGTGGAGTATAAGACATAAGTTTCTTTTTGAAAATTATTGTAAATTTATACATTTGAATTATTATTTTTTCAGAAATTTTCACTATTTTGAATTCTTTATTAGATAGTTTAATCCTTGAGATCATCTGAATAAGATGATAGTATATATAGCGATTACTTAATATATGCAAAATAGAATTCTAATTTCTTAAAATAAATTATGGCTACACTTCACAAATGTTATTTTAGAGGAGATAGCAAAGGCCACGCTTTTTAAGTGTGGCCTATAAGGTTGAAAATGCCACGCTTTAAAAGTGTAGTTGATCCGATAAAAAGCGTTGCCTTACTGGGTATTACAAGTGTGGCCCTTGTTTCGCTAAGGCCATGCTTTTAAAGTGTGGCTTCTAAAGCAACACTTGAAAAGTGTGGCCTTAGAGCAATGGTTACGCTAGTTTAGGCCACCCCCAGAAAACCGTTGTCTAAAGTCAAAAATTGTGGCCTTTGATTGCACTTATTCATAGTTTAGGCTACACTTTTTAGGGGTGGTTAAAGACCTAAAATATTGTAGTGACACCACAAAAAAGTCTAAAGTTAAAATATACAATTAGGAATTGACTATTCAGATAGTTGACAAGAGTTCAAAGCACTTAAACGTGACATAACCGGTCACCCTCACATAACAAAGTAAAAACATGGAACTTCCTTTCCCAAGTTTATGACATGTTAAAATGATCTTTTTTCCTCTTCTGCCTACTTGCTGATTATTTTCAAAAGGAGAAAAATAATCTGAACAATGTGAAGCTGAAGAGGGTCAAGTCAACATACTTATCCAAAGGCTCTATAAATAGTTATTTAAAAGTACGCTAAATTTGAAACCTTTAAAATCAAGGAGTTATGCCAAAAGAGAAAGGAATAACCTTATATACCTTAGCGATCACTTCCCGAAGCTATTGTGAACTCCATCCACCTGTTTTCCTTGGCCAAAATTTATGGTTTATTATAATTTGAAATCCACAAGATACAAGGATCGTGAATTTAAAAGAGAATATCACATGACTTAGATCGAAAAGGCTACACTTTGTTATCTCGTGATATGATATATATATAAATATATATGCATAGAGTGGGTAAGGGTTTCCTTTAGAAGATTTTTCACAACAAACAATGTATACTGTTAGAAAGGAAAGAAGGAAGGTTTTGAAAGCTACAAAGAGGAATAACAAAGAAAATGCAGCTGTAAATTGCTATAGAAACTTGAAGATGAAGAAGGAGAAGGCTGAAATTTTTTGAGTTCTATTTATGTCTGATTATTTTATTACACCACCTTTTTAGTATATATAAAGTGTAAGGATTACAAACCACATAACAAGCAAAAAATCTCACACTAAACTATGTACATATGTGGCTCACTAACCACCACTCATTTTAACCCAAAAGACTTGTCTACTATAAAAATATATACTATCTAGGAGTTTCTAGAGAAATCTTAATTTTCTAACACTCCTCTTTAAGATTTTTCGTTGAAACTCCTTTCAACATCCTTTGAAACTCAAAATTGTTGGTAGGAAGAGCCTTGGTTAGAATATCAGCTTGTTGTTCTTCACTGCTGCAATGCACCAGCTTAACTTCACCATTCTTCTCGGCATCTCTTTAAGCATGAAATCTGATGTTGATATGCTTCGTTCTTCCATGTTGCACCAGATTTTCAGCCATCGCAATGGCTGATTTATTGTCCACATAGATCACTGTTGGTTCTTTTGGAGAAAGATCCAATTCAAACAAGATCTTTCTCAGCCAAATTCCTTGATTTATAGCAGATGCAGCAGCCACATACTCGGCTTCTGCTGAAGATTGAGCTACAATATCTTGCTTCTTTGTGCTCCAAGGAAAAATGCCCAAACCAAACAAAAAAGAGTAACCAGATGTGCTTTTATAATCATCCAAACATCCACACCAATCACAATCTGAATAGCCAATAAGAGATCCATTATCCACACTTTTATACCAAATTCCATAATCAATTGTCCCTCTAATGTACATCAATACCCTTTTAGCAGCTCCAAAATGCTTAGTGCTGGGACATTACATATATCGGGATAACAGACTAGCAGCAAACATTACGTCTGGCCTGGAAGCAGTTAGATACAATAGGATTCCAATAAGACTTCTATAATGTTTTGGATCTGCCCTCTCTTCACCGTCATTCTTCATCAATTTTTCATTCACAACAAGTTCTGTTGCAACAGGTTTGCACTTGTCAAGCTTTAACTTTTTTAACAGATCCAATGCACACTTCTTTTTGGACAAGAAAATTCCTTCATGAGATTGAGAAATCTCCATTCCCAGGAAAAACTTCATCTCTCCTAGATCAGACATCTCAAAAACTTTTAACATTTCATTTTTAACTTCTTGAACCGCAAGAGAATTTTCACCTGTAATCATCAAATCATCAACACAAACTGATATTATAATTAACTTCCCATCAGCTTGACTTTTGAAGTACAAAGTAGGCTCATTTAGGCTTCTATTAAAGCCTTGAGACAGCAAATGAGTATCCAACCTACTATACCAAGCTCTCGGAGCTTGTTTAAGACCACAGAGAGTTTTTTTAAGCTTTTACACCTTGTCTTCTTCATCTGCAACTGTAAAACCTTCAGGTTGTTTTACATAAACATCTTCTTCAAGCAATCCATTGAGAAATGCATATTTGACATCCAAATGGTAGATTTTTCATTGGTATTGTGCAACAAGGGCGACTAGAAATCTTACTGTCTCATGCCTCACAACAGGAGCAAACGTATCTCCATAGTCCACTCCATGCTACTGATAATAGCCTTTAATAATGAGTCTAGCTTTATGCTTGAAGATGGAGCCATCTGGATTGAACTTTATTCGGAAGACCCATTTGACACTGATAACGTTCTTGTGTTCTAGTCTATCCACCAACTCCCAAGTATCATTTTTATTTATCATGGAAAGCTCCTCCTCCATTGTTGAAATCCAAACTTCCTAACTTGCTGCTTCTTCAAAGGAAGATGGTTTAACAAGAGCAAAATTACATTGCTCATAAACTTCAGCTAGTGATCTGGTCTTCAAAACAGGAGAATCTGTAGTTAATTCAACATCTGAATTGTGTTTTGTTCCAGCAATAGAACTGGAGGAAGTATCACTAGTCTGCGGATTTGGAGCTACAAGTGAATTACCCCCGTCTTGGTTCTTTACAATAATATCTCGATCCCAATCATAGTGGCTGGACTCGTCCATTACAAGATCTCTACTGATGAACACCTTCTTGGTACTAACATTATACACTCTGTACCCTTTTGCGATAGTGCTATAACCCAACAAAATGCAAAGTTCTGCCTTGCTATCTAATTTGCCTCTTTTAGCATCAGGAACATGTGCATAGCACACTAAACCAAATACCTTCAAGTGTATTGTAGACACCTTTATACCCTTCCATGCTTCAAATGATGTCATGCTTTGGACTGCTCTAGTTTGTAATCTATTAATAGATGACAGTATTGACTGCCTCAGCCCAAAAGTATTTAGGTATCTTTTTCTCTGCAAGAATGCATCTCTCCATCTCCATCACTATTTTGTTCTTCCTCTCAGAAACCCCGTTCTGTTCTGGAGTGTAGCTAACAGTGAATTGTTGTTGAATACCCAAATCCTTACTATACTTGCTGAACTGATGCGAAGTATATTCAGTTCCGTTATCTGACCTGATATATTTCAACCGGCAGCCACTCTCCCTTTCTACCATAGCCTTGAATTCTTTAAAAACAGAGAACACCTGTTATTTTCTACTAAGAAAGTAGACCCATGTCATTCAAGTTAGATCATCCACAAAGAGAATAAAATATTTATTTCCACTCAAAGAAGCCGTCCTCATTGGTCCACATAAATCTGTATGAACCAACTCTAGCTTTTCCTTCCCTCTCCAAAGACTTCCTTTAGGAAAGGATCGTCTATGCATTTTACCAAATTGACATGACTCAAAAATATCTCAGCACATGTCAATTTTTGGTACATCAAGCACCATACCTTTTGATTGCATATACACCAATGAACTAAGGTTGTAATGACCGAACCTTCTGTGCCAAACCCAAGTATCACTCAATTCATTATTGAAGGAGCACTTTTTAGCAGAATAGCATGAAATTGGAAAGGTATTGTCAATCATACTAATTTTAGCTACTTCACATCCTTTCGGATCATAAATGACACATTTTTATCCTTAAAATTAAGAGAATAACTTTTGTGAAGCAACTGAGCAACACTCAACAAGTTTTGAGTCAAATTTGGCACATAAAGAAAATCAGTAATGATTTTCATACCTTCATCCGTAGGAAATTTTATGGACCCTCAACCTTGAGCTTGCACCAATGCAATATTTCCAAGATTCACTTTAGTTCTATCAGATCTGTCCAAGCTAACAAATAGATTTTCATCAATCGACATGTGCCTTATGCACATGCTATCGACATACCAATTACATCGATCAACATGTGATGTGTGCGAGGCCATGAATACCTCCTCCTCTAATTTTTCAACTTGGTGATCATCAGCGAAACTTTCTCGTTGGGAAGACTGGTCACTTTGATTTTGCTTTTTCCTGCAATACCTATCAATGTGTCCATACTTCTTACAATATCTACATTGAATACGAGACCTCTTTGACTTCTGCCAATAATTTTTCTCCTACAAATACCACAATGTGGAAATTTTCCTTTTCTCGATGAATCACCTTGGTTTCCACCAGATTTTACCTCTCCAGAGTTATCTAAGGAGAATTTTCTGCCTTTCCTTTATTTCTTGAATTTATGCCTTACTTTAAAGGCATCTTCTACTATCCCTTCACTTCTCATAGTTACCCGTTGCTCTTAGACTTGCAATTTGGAGATCAATTCAGCTATTGTAAGAGTAGTCAATTCACAAGACTCTTCAATAGCTGAGATTTTTGATTCAAACTTCTCTGGAAGGCTGACCGAAATCTTCTCAACAACTTTCTGATCAGGAAAGTTTTCACCAAGTATTTTTATCTAGTTCATAATCTCCATCAACTTGGAAGAGTATTCTTTCACACTATCCGTGTCCTTCATCTTCAAAACCTCAAACTCCCTCTTCAAAGTTAAGACTCTAATAGACTTCACTCTGTTGCTGCCTTCAAACTCCTATTTTAACTTATCCCAGGCCTCTTTGGCTATTTCACAAGCCATAATTCTCGTAAACATCACTTCCGTAAGACTTGAATATATGCAAGTGAGAGCTCTTGGAGATCTAGTAACCAACTCATCATATGTCTTAATTTTATTGAGAGTTGCATTATTTCTCATTGGCTGGACAACAGGTTCTCCGCTCTCAACAACATCTCATAAGTTGAGATCCCTTAAATAAGCCTTCATGTTGATAGCCCAAAGATGATAATTCTCTCCTGTAAAAATTGGAGGACCCGTCGTTGGCTGATTTTCTGGTGCCATGTCTTTCCAGCAACTAGATTCAAGGAAAGCAAAATATTTGATGAGCCAATCAACAAGAAGATCAGATTCAGATCCCTTAGGAAATAAGCTTTGATACCATGTTAGAAATGAAAGAAGGAAGGTTTTGAAAGCTACAGAGAGGAACAACAAAGAAAATGCAGTTGTAAATTGCTATAGAAACTTGAAGATGAAGAAGGAGAAGACTGAAGTTTATTGAGTTCTATTTTTGTCTGATTATGTCATTACACCAGCTTTTTAGTATATATAAAGTGTGAGGATTACAAACCACATAACAAGCAAAAAACTCACACTAAACTATGTACATATGTTGCTCACTAACCACCACTCACTTTAACTCAAAAGACTTGTCTACTATAAAAATATCTACTATCTAGGAGTTTCTAGAGAAATCTTAATTTCCTAACATATACAAACATATCTTGAATCTCCTAGTCATAATATATATATATATATATATATGTATATATATATATGTGTGTGTATGTGTGTGTGTGTGTGTATATATATATGCATAGAGTGGGTAAGGGTTGCCTTTAGAAGATTTTCCACAAGAAACAATGTATACAAACAGATCTTGAATCTCCTACTCATATTTGTGAACAAATAAGCCAAACTTGCATACAAACCACAATCAATACCAAACAACCTGATTACAACACTAATAATTTCTTACAAATATTTTGGTTATATCTTTAATAGGTTATAATGCCACTAATGGATCTAATATTGAAGACTCCACATGTGCCTATCCTAAAATAAAAGGTGACCTTAAGTCAAATAGTGAGATGAGTGTGCCTAGAGTTGCAAACAAATGTTTATCACTTTTATCATTAAAAGTTATCATAATATGTAAAAAATTACCAATGGTTGCTTATGTACAAAGAAGCGATGGAGATCCTTCTGGATAAGGTTTGATTGAATGTAATAATAATTTCTCTACCTTGCTAAATTTAATATCTTTATAAAAATATTAATAAATTATAAAAAAAAATATAAAATAATATAAATAAATATATCATAATAAATGATTTTTTTATAAACACTTGAGACATTTTAAGAAGATAATATATATATATATATATATATATATATATATATATATATATTCCAAACACGCATAGTATTAATAAAACTCTAAAATTTAGGCGTGCAGGTCTTCAACATGGGATGAAGTACAAAATTAACCACCTGGGATATTACATCCTTCCCCCTTGGGAACATTCATCCTCGAATATGAATGGCACGCACACTTAAGTGTAGGAATCTTTCAAATTTATGGTAGAGTCTCCTGGGAATGTTATAATGTCCCATACAATTAATTCTAATAAAAAAACCTTAATCACCTAACATGATAAGAATCGTTTGTTACATAAGACTCTTATAGAATAACCTTATTGTAATTATACTTCTTGGAGGACACAAAGATGATGAATATCTCATGAACTCGATCCTTATAACCGCATGAAGAAATAAGTACTTTAGTGACCTAGAGACTAGTTTCTTATGTACTTTCTTTTACAACCTTAGAAATTATATACACTTATCAATTTCAAATCAACACACTTGCAATTAATCAAGACTATTGATCATTCTTAACCAATCAAATGCTAAGAGTTAAATGGACTAGCCAATTGAAATCGTGCCCAATCGTACCAAAAAATTTATTATGACAGGTATTTTTGAACTCTTATGAGAAATCATCACTACAAGATCATGTCAAGAGGAGTGCCTATATATCAATACTTCATATAAAAGTAACGCATAATCAGACTCTGTATAAAACAAGTGACTATTATTTAATGTTTCACATAGCATGCAAGTTGTAGACGGGATACTTGTAGCATGAATAAGTTGTAAATTATTAAACCTTAAGCCATAAAATATTCAGCTCAAATTCTTTTACAAGTACGTAATCTATAATATATACTTTCAGCCCATTTTGAAATTGCCTTTAATAGGTAGATTCTAGATGATTCATAACTTAGGGTGACTAAAAATAACCCTTCATGACTTAGCTCTATCGCATGATTTAGATGGTAAAAATAGTAATAATTTTTGAATGCCATGTAACCTCCTGATTGTAGGTGTTGTACACAACACACCCATAATCAAGACTCTACTAGATACAACTTGCAGAATCCTTAGGTTATGACATTGCTCTAATACAAAGTTTGTCACACCCCAAACTCGAGAGGCTAACTGGCACCTGATATCAAAATTTAGGCCCAATCCAACCCTGCTGAACTATTTGCTAGTGGCGCATAGAAGCTACACGCACTCAAGGAAATAAACAAGTACATTTTGACTTAAAAATAAGCATTCGGCTGGCGAGGCCTCTATCAATAGCTCTACAAGGAAAATAAATACTCCCAATAGCTTACATAAAGTAATAAACATGTAGCACACAAATCCTATTTGGTCCATCGAGGTCACCATGATCTCTATACATAAACAAAAAATAGGTATATATAAAAAAAAGTTAGGTCAACAGGCTGCTGGACTATCAATAACAACAAAAACAAGTCTAAACTGGCCAACAACATAGCTATGCTACCCAACAGACTAGTGTGTAAGCCTCTATGAATACTATACTTAGCGGGATAATACCACGACCTACCCAAAAGCTATAAATAGTAAAACATGAAAACCTCTAAGACTCTAGTGACCCCTGGAAGAAAAGGAGTCAACCAAATTGCAAAAAACTCGACTATGCTATCCAGCAGATCTGTCTGATTGTTGCTCGGGACCAGCAGACATGAATGCAGTGGCCCCTAGGAAATAGGGATGTTAGTACAAAATAATGTACCGAGTATGTAAGGTAACTAAAAACTAGAACAAAATCTAATGTCATAAATATTGTAGGTAATCAAAAAGGAGAGTTGAAGATAATCTGAGCATACTTGTCTACTTTTGAATCTATAAATAAAGAAATTGATGTCATAAGTATTGTAAATATTCAAGTAGGGAATCAAAGGATAGACAAAACATACTTACATATTATCAACTAAACCTTAAGAACCATAAATAACTGAGCAGTCTGCTTTATGAATTGCACTAACTAATATCATCAATAGTGAGGTACCCAGGGAAGAAGATTGAAAATCATCATGATACAGCCTGACCACTCCTGACACAAATCATACAATAATAATCAAATAATAACCTAACTGGATCCCATAAGTTCAGCAGGTCCAAACATCAACCAATATAACCTAATCGAGCCCCTATAAGCTTGGAAAGTTAAACAGAAATCTACATAACCCTATAAGAAACCAAATGGATTTATAGGCAATTTGTGTGGCCTTAAAAGCAATACAATAGCCCAAAGGAAACTAACAATAGCCCCAAAGGCAACAATATATATGTATAACCCCGAAGGCAATTGTATGTCTTGATAGACTCCAAGGCACTGTATATCTATATAGCCTCAAAGGCAACTGTATATCTGGCCCCTAAGGTACTTCACATACATATATAAGCCCACAAAGCTCATGTATCTGTATGTAGCCCCTAGGAAACATATCTACCCTCATGGAACTTTATATCAACCCCTTAAGGCATATCATATAGCCTCAAAGGGTAGATTGTAAACATAAATCTAGCCCTTTTAGGCAAACATTATAGCTCTTGAGTAAACATGCTTCATTTTATCCCCTTAGTGTAATGACCCTCTAGGTCATTTTCTTGATTTTAATGCTTTTTCTATGTTTTGAGCCTTCCCACAGTAGCTACAGGTCATTTATGACTTTCCGAGACTGACGATTTGGTTCTCGAGTAGGTCGTTTGTGTTTTAAGCCTATTTTCCTATTTTAAAACTCTTAAAGCTTATAGAGTTGACTTTGGTCAATATACGAAGAAGAAGACCTCAGATGGAATTTTCGTCAACATTGTTAGCTCTGAAATATTAACTTTGGACTAATGGATCCTTTGGTTTGGGTCCCGAGGCTTCCAGACTCATTTTGGGCTATTGGGTTCCTTTTGGTTAAAATTTGGTTTTCGGCGTGGGGACCACTTTTTTTCAAAACAATCTCCGCTGGTGATTTTTTCGATTTTGTTGAGTCTAGAATGCCATTTTTGGTGGGGTAGCATATCTGGTTTGTGTTCACGGGGTTTTGAATGAATCCCGAGGGTGTGGTTAGAGAGTTTTGAGGTTGGTGTTGTGATGGTACGTTGGTTCCAATGTGCCATGCCTACGTGCCTGGAGGCGCAGCTACGCAACTACATATGCAGTCACTAACCGCACCTACAACAATTGGTGACATCGGCAGAGGGCACCCTGTGCTTCATTTACCACCCCTGTGGTATGTTCATCGCACCTATGGGGTTGGGGTTTTCATTGACCTCTGCCCTTTCGATAGTCTTTCCACAGTACCATCGTTGCACCGGAGTTAATATAACTATTGGTTCATCGATCACTGATGATTTAGAAAAGTGTTTCTTATTTATTTCACTTTATTCTAACAACTTTGTTCTACATTATTGAGCTCGGCTAAGAAGGAAATTTCCTTTTTCCCGTTGATTTTGTATTCTCCTATGGTAATTCTCTCTCCGAAATGAGTCCCATCTGCGCTCAAATTTTGGGCATGGGCTTATAAACCCACTACAAATATAATTGTAAAAAAATTTTCCATTTCATTGTGCAGGCCCCGATGGTCATTTTCCAACCCGATTTTTGGTCTAAAATTGCATATAGTAATATGGGTGTCATTCTTCTTGTCTTGATACCTAGTGTATGTTCTTGATAGAATGAAAGCATTCCGAGCCTGTTTGGAAGGGGAAGGCATACGAGTGACAATTCATGCTTGTAGTTCAGCCCCGAGGTAGGTTAGGGTTTATCTATCTTAGACCAAGTTTAGTTCGATTTTATATGTTATGAGCTGTATGAAGATAAGGGTAGGTTTTAAATTAGAATTAGTCTTAAATCATGTTTTTCGCTTATTTTTGCTATTTTCAGAACTGTAGAGTAGTGTTACCATATTTATCCTTAGCTTAGGGGCTTGTAGAATTGTTGTAGCTAGCCTAGAATTTGTAGTGTAACTTTAGGAGGTTTTAAGGGCAGAGTAGGTATTTTTACTTGTTCTCTTGCTTTATTACCATTTTTGCTCATTTATTACCATTATTTTGTAATTGTGGGCCCGAGGCTATAGCGTGGATCGGATGGAGTTCCAGGTCAGTTGTCTTATTTGGAGGGTGTTTTACCCTGGTTATTTATAAGTATCGAATATTCTCTAAATTTGGAATCATACCTCATACTGCTTTTCATGGCAAATGGTTTGAAAATGAATGAAATATGGGATTTTTGGTTTAAACCTGAGATTTTTTACTTAACCACTGGTTTTCGGAAGAAAGGAAAGTACCATTGTTTATGTCGATTCGAGGGACGTTTCCGGACCCTTTCTCTATTGATAAGCTCAATGGACGATTTTGGACAGCCCGAGGAGCACATATCTAGGTTTTATTTTTATGCATATGTTGATGATCTCGAGATTAAATTTTGGGCACCTGACGTACCAAATACTGGGTTTTACTTTTCTCCATTGGCCATATTCTGCATCATATAATCTCATGATGCATTGTATTTTCTTATATGTAGTTGGAGTGCCTTTTCCATTATTATCATTATGATCTTCACCGTCAGTTAGATAGTTCTTTCTATTGATAACTATATTTAGGTGGATCTCTGTAGCTAGTTTACTTTGTTCTGTCTTATAATATATATTATCTTTTTAAGCTCAATCGACCTATGATGCCTACTGGTTACCCATTATATGTTACTCATACTACACTCTACATCTTTTCCTGATGCAGCACCTAGTATGATCCACCCTCGTTGACCCTCCAGTCATTCGTGGCTAATTGTTGTATGAATTACGGTGAGCTCCCCACATTTGGAGATCCTCTACTTCTTTTCACCAATAAATTTGTCTATATTTTTGTATTTTTGATAGACAACACTTATTGTATAGAGTTATTCCATACTATAGATGCTCTTGTACTGGTGACACCAGGTCCGGGGTTGGTCTTGTATTAATAATAAAAAACAATAAGTCACTCAAGCACTTACAATAGGACGCAATACACCATGGGATGGTATGATGCAAATCTGGCCAGTGTAGTAAAGTAAAACCCCTGAAATGTGATTAGTTGGCTGCCCCGTAGATTCCCCAAATCATATCGCAAGGCTCCCTAGGGCTCATCAGCATATGCAATAAAAGTAAAACCTGGATATGTGCTCCTTGGGCCGCCCGGAATCGTACCTCAGACTCATCAACAGAAAGTAAATGGAGAAAGGGTACATAAATGTCCCTCGGACCGAGTATAAAAGTGGTACTTTTCTTTCTTTCCCAGAAATAGTATAAAAACCCATGAAAAGTTTTTCTGGATATTGAAACCAGAGTAGAAGTCAAAAATCCCAATTTTTGGTCAAAAAGTCATATTTTCTCAAAATATTTTACCACTAGCTATGTAGATGCATGTATGAGAATGTGCGTGTCAACACAGGGAATCCAAACATAAAAGTATCTATCAAGCATGGCAAAACACCCTTTAAAGTAAGATAATTGACCTAGAACTATGTCAAATCTGAGCTATGGCCTCGGGCTCACAGTTACACAATAACAACAAACATAAATAGAAAATTAATTTATACTTCAAAAAAGAACAAAAACATCTACTCTACCTCTAAAACCTCCTCAAACTTATACTAATGATTCTAGGCTTAACAGAATGAGACTACACCACCCTAAACTAAGGATAACATGGTAATTCTATTCTACGATCTCAAAAATAGCCAAATATATAGAAAAAGGATTTAAGCCTAATTCTAACCTAAGACTTACCCTAACGTTCAAGCAACTTTAAAAATATAGAATCCAACTAGGTTAGGCCTAAAGAAAGGAAACTGTAACCTACCTTCGGGCCAAACTACAAGCACGAATCGTCAATAATATGTCTTCCCCTTCCGGATAGCCTTGGAATGCTGGTATGCTATCAAAAAATATTACAGGTGTCAAGATAATAAAAATGACACCCATATTCCTATACAAAAAATTGGCTATAAATCGGGTCCAAAAATGAGCCTTTTGGCCCGCTTAACAAAATGGAAAATAAATTTCACGACATGCTCCCAATGGAAAGCGAGGTGTATGCCCTAAATACAGGAAAGAATGAGAGTGAATTAGATCCTCAAATGGTCTGAATCTTATCACTTTAATTGAATAGGAATCATGAAACTTAGAAACTAATTTCAAGAACAAAACGTGAATTAAAGGTCTAGACGCGGGATAGAACGAGATGGGAAAGAGTTTTACCTCAAGTGTTCACTAAATTGCCTAGAAATATTGTTTCTCCCACTTACCCGAGCTTACTTTTATGGAGGATCTCTTTGGAAAACTAAGGGGAATGAAGAAGAAAACTTCATTTAAAGTCCCAGCGACCATGGTACCTACAGATAATTTATCGCAAGCGCAGCGCTACAGCAGTAGCCAAACCACCACAGTAGCGAAAGTCAACAGTAACCTCTGGCTCCACATGTAATGACCCTTTTGATTATTTATGCGTGTTCACCTTTCTTGTACTATTAGAGCTTACCTGTAGCAGCCCTAATCATTTATGGCTTGCTGGGACCGATAGTTCGATGCCCGGGCCATTTGTTTGGTTTTTTTGTCCGTTCCTTATTCTAGAGGTTTAGGCTTTTGAAGCCATTGACTTTGGTCAATATTCTTGGTGAACGTGCTCGAAATCAAATTCCGACAGTTCCTTGGCTCCGGAGAATTGACTTTGGTCTAGGTGGACCTTTTGTCAGGATCCAGGAGCTATTCATCTTACAATTCTCTCTCGTTCTGTATTTTCAGGCTAGTTGAGCTTGTATGGTTAACTCTGGTCAATATTTGGAGAAGAAGGCATCGGATGGAAATTCCATCAACGGTGTTAGCTCTGGAATGTCAAGTTTAGGCTAGAGGGACCATTGGTTTAGGTCCCGAGGCTTCAAGACTTGTTTTCGGCCATTGAGTTTCGTTTTGGAAATAGTTTGCCTAAGGTTGATCTTTGGGCATGGGGCCCACTTTTCATTGAATCAACCTCTGATGGGATTTTAATCGATTCCATTGGATTTGTAACACCATTTCTAGTTGAATATCACAATTCTTTTGTGTGCGCGGGGTGCCAGATGTGTCTTGTTGGGCCACCCAGAGGCTTTTTCCCTCCTAGTTTTCTGTTGGTAGTTGTTGCAGGTACAAGCCTCATGTCACGACCCGATTTCTCGGTCATGATGGCACCTACAACCCCCCAGTAGGCGAACCAATTCCCGTAGCCCAGTACAGTTAGTAATGGGCTACTATCTAACAAATAAGCGGGAGAATAGCTTAATAAGCAAAAGTAAGGGAACAAGATGAAGATAATAGATAACATGAATATATATATACATATGCAAAAAGTAAACCAAACCCTAAGCCCTAGTATCATAGTATAGAGCCAGAACTACATATAATGAATACAAACGATCCAAAATAACGTATACAAATGTATACGAATGGTAATAGAGTACATAAAGCAAAAGATAAACTAAAGCTAAGCTCCGATCGCCAAGAGCTCACCCTCAGTCTGAAGTAGTCCCCAACAGATCTCCAAGCACTTATCATAGCGATCTAACGGCGATGGCCCACGCTAGGATTGCACCAAAAGATTCAGGGGGTAGGGTGAGCACCAAATGCGAAGCATAAGGTACCCAGTAGGTATCATAGGCCGACTGGGCACATATAAGATAAAAGCGTAGTAACAGACAGAATAGAAACAAGTAGTCACAGAAATCAACGAAAGGTACACAAGAACTAGCCTAGAGGGAAATCAACAGAACCACATGTGAGGTCAGCAAGCAGAATATATAGACCATAGGCACAGGTGAAAGTAAGAAATAACGCACCTGGGGTCCTTGCAATAACAGTGTATACATAATAAGTTTATGAAATGGATGGTATATCGGTAACCTCAAGTGTAAGAAGAAGAGAGAAAGAGTAATGATAGGCATGCTCAGGGACAGGAATCAAACTCAACTAATCATATCAATCTAAAACCCAGAAACTGACAACCTAGCAGTAACCAATTTCATACTTAACCGTAACAGGGAAAAATTCTGTAAGTAAATAGCAAGAGTCTACCTACAGTCCCCCGGCCGCCCATACAACCGAGGAACACAAACAAGTGAAAACAAACCCTCCGACATCCCATACTACCAGAGTGTACAATCAACAAACAACAAACAAGGGTGGAGCCTCAAACAATGAATGATATGATGCATGAAGATCTCAAGTGAAATGGTATCTCATTGTATATACCTCCTCCGGTGCCGATCCGACCCAGCAGGTAGGTTCCATGGAAGGACACTGCCCGTATACCTCTACTCCGCCGTATACCCTTCCTCCGACATACGCAGCCCGAAGCCCCAGGCCTGGATGGCAAGGTCCATGGAGGTCCCCGACCCCATACTAAAACTCAGTATCAAAACATGTCATCCGGAAGCAAGTACGGTTTCAAGATAGAGACCCAGTCTCGAATATGCATACCCAGACCCTGTCCAGGACTAGAGTAGTAGGAAAATATCTCAAAAACCTCTCCAAGGGTGCCCGGGCATAACCGGGTCTAAACAGTAGAAAGTCATCTCGGGTGCTCGGCACGAACGAGGCTAAAATTATCTCAGGTAGAAAGAAAACTCAACTAGCACCCCGGCCCTGCCGAGTCTAGCATTAATCGTAAAACTGGTGATATAAATCATAATTTTACCTTCTTTTACCCAAAAATATTCACAAGTTAAATCAAATCATTTCCAATTCATTTCCATAAAAAATGGGCCCCCGGGGCCATGCAAGGTTTAAAAAATAGTGCCAGTAGGCCCGAAGCCAAAAACGTAGTAAAACATGGATAAAACCTCTTTATATGCATGGAAATGGTATGATCAAACACAATAGCTGCCCAGCAGCTCACAATCAATCTATCGACCCTGCACAGGCCCATAGCTACTCAACAAGCATAACCAGCCTAGAAGGATAATTCTATGCCCAGGACTCGCGGACATTCCCAATATCCCACCTTCTATGTTCCAGAGTCAACAAGGCCTCATAGGACCACAAGGGTAAATAACACATATCGGCAAGTACTACAAGCAACGGAGGAATAAAAGTAGGCGGACATGAATAAAGCGGTCAAGGTCTGTGGTACCAACCTTATAATCCAACCCAAGGATGTCAGCTAGTACAATTTTATCCGATATATGCTAAGTCTAGGGAGTTTAAACCATAACCTACCTGTCGTCCGATTACAAGCTGCTAGGACAACGATTTTCGAGCTCGAACCGCTCCAAAAAGCTACGAAATGAAATCAAACTTGAACTCGGGCTTGAATAACTTGACGTATATAACCTATTTCCTTCCGAGAATCATATATTATATAATATAAAATAATCTTTTCCATCAAATCTTTCCAACATAAATATATAGACCATGCGTGCAGCTCTCTATATAGGAATACTCACGGTTGAAAAACTAGTTGAACCATTAATAATAGAAGAATCATCTTGTTCTTTAGAAAAGAAAGTTAACAAACTCAATACTCCAGCATCTCAATACATATATATAATGGATAAGGTAGATTGATAACTTAATTTATTTAAATACATATACTACATGTAATGTTGATATCTATATAGGTGGCAAGTGGCAGCCAACTCATTTGTAACAATTTGTTGCCCACTCCCTCCACTTCCACGTGGAGTGGAGGTGGAAACATATTAAATGTTCCTTCCCCAATATATATGTACTCGGGTATTGCATAAGTTCATGGTAAAATAAATATAATATTTTAAATATATCACAATAAATAGAAAATCATTTCAAATAAAACCTACTATATTATAACAATAATTTTCAACATAACTAAGTTTACTATCTCCGTTAAAATATAACAATGTATAAAAACCTTATAAAATAAATACATACACAATTATATCATAATAAAAGTATTTTTCATAGACCTTTAAAATATTTTAGGAAGGCAATAAAATATAACTTTTTACCACATTCAATCTTAAAAATAAAATATTTTGAAATACGCGCGATGTTAATAAAATTATTAAATTTAGGCTCGCAAGCCCTTGATACGGAATGGAGGTTAAGGTTATACAAACGCAATTTATCATCGCACGATCTCGATACTAAGCTCCTATGGAACAAGGAAAGCGTAAACGCGGGAATGACCAGAAGGGTCATTACATCATCCACTACTAAAAGGGACTTTTGTCCTCGAAGGTCAAGGACAAGGAAGTACCTGAAGGCTCAAACAGTTGTGGATAGTGAGCCCGCATATCTCTCTCGGTCTCCCTGGTAGCCTCCTCGACTGGACGGTGCCTCCACTGAACCTTAACAATCGGGATCTCTCGAGACCTCAATCTCCTGACATCTCTGGCCAAAATAGTTGCCGGCTCCTCAACAAAGGCTAAACCCTCACCCAACTGAACTGAATCCCACTGTAACACATGATACTCATCTGGGACATACCGACACAACATCGAAACATGAAATACAGGATGTATAGATGAAAACATCGGAGGCAAGGCTAGCTGATAGGCAACGCTACCAACCCTCTGAAGAATCTCAAACGGCCCAATGTACCTGGGGCTAAGCTTGCCCCGCCTACCAAATCTCATCACGCCCTTCATGGGCGATACATGGAGAAACACCAAGTCACCGACACTAAACTCAAAGGCACAAATCCTACAATCAGCATAACTCTTCTGCCTACTCTGAGCTGCCCGAAGTCTGTCCTGAATTGCTCGGACCCGATCTAAGAAATCTCGAAGCAAATTGGTAATCTGTGGCCTAGAATCAAAAACATCAAACCAACCTACCGGTGATCTACAACGCCTGCCATACAAAGCCTCAAAAGGTGCCATGCCAATACTCGAATAGAAACTGTTATTATAAGCAAACTCTGCCAAGGGAACAAACTGATCCCAGGAACCTCCAAAGTCAAGAACACAGGCCCGAAGCATGTCCTCCAGGACCTGAATGGTCCTCTCGGACTGGCCATCTGTCTGAGGGTGGAAAGAGGTACTAAGATGAACCTCTGTACCCAAATCTCGCTGAATAGCCCTCCAGAACTGAGATGTGAACTGAGTGCCGCGGTCTGAAATGATAGAAGTTGGGACTCCGTGCAACCGAACAATCTCATGAAGGTAGATCTGAGCTAACCTCTCTGCAACATAAAAAGTCTGAATTGATGAGAAATATGCTGACTTAGTCAGCCTATCAACAATCACCCATATGGAATAAACCCATGAGAACTACGAGACAAACCAACAACGAAGTCCATAGTAATCCCTTCCCACTTCCACTCAGGAATGGGAAGTCGCTGCATCAAACCACCAGGTCTCATGTGCTCAAACTTAACCTGCTGACAGTTCAAGCACCGAGATACAAACTCCGCTATATCCCGCGTCATACCACTCCACCAGTAAAGCTGTCTCAAATCTCTATACATCTTTGCTGTGCCAGGGTGAATGGAGTATCTAGTACAATGTGCCTCATGAAATATCAACTGAATCAAATCACTAATCCTCGGAACACAAAGGCGACTATCAAACCTCAGAACCCCATCTAAATCTAGAGTAGCCCGACTGGTCTCACCTTGAATAACCTGATCACGAAGGTCACACAACTGCTGATCCTCAAACTGACGGCTCTGAATCTGATCAATCAAAGTAGAATGAAACTCAACACTGGCGAGAACTCTGCTAGGATCCGACAAGTCAAGCCTAACCAAATGGTTAGCCAAGGACTTGATGTCCAAGGCCAACGGTCACTCTGAAACTGAGAGAGAATCTAGGCTACCCATACTCACTGCCTTCCGACTCAAGGCATACGCTACCACGTTTCCTTGCCCGGATGATACAGAATAGTGAAGTCATAGTCCTTTAGTAACTCGACCCATCTCCTCTGTCACGAGTTCAACTCTCGCTGACTCGTGATATACTGAAGACTACGGTGATCAGTGAAGATCTCACAGTGAACTCCATATAGGTAATTCCTCCAGATCTTGAGCGCGAAAACTACCGCCGCCAACTCTAAGTCATGAGTTGGGTAGTTGCGCTCGTGAACCTTCAGCTACCTCGACGCATATGCTATTACTCGACCCTATTACATCAACACACAACTAAGACCAACCCCAGAAGCATCAAAGTACACGGAGAAGCTCTGACCCTCAACCGGCAAAGTCAAAACTGGACCTGAAGTCACTAATGCCTTAAACCTCTGGAAGCTATCCTCGCACTGGTCCGACCACTGAAATGGGACATTCTTCCTAGTCAGCATAGTCAAGGGTGCTGCTATGGAAGAAAATCCCTGAACGAACCGTCTGTAGTAACCTGCTAACCCAATAAAGCTGCGGACCTCAGTAGCAGTAGTAGGTCTAGGCCAATCACAAACCGCAGAAATCTTTCCCAGGTCAACCCTAATCCCATACTTAGACACCACGTGCCTAGGAATGCAACTGACTCAAGACAAAACTCGCACTTTGAGAACTTGGCATAAAGCCGATGATCTCTCAAAGTCTGGAGTATAACCATCAAGTGCTGCTCATGCTTATCTCTACTATGCGAGTATACCAAGATGTCGTCTATAAAAACTATCACAAATGAGTCCAAATACGGGCCAAGAACCCTGTGCATCAAGTTCATAAAGGTTGCGGGGGCATTAGTCAACACAAAAGACATCACCAGGAACTCATAATGGCCATAACGTGTCCTGAATGCTGTCTTAGGGATGTCCTCCGCCCTAATCCTCAACTGATGGTAGCCAGACCTCAAATCAATCTTCGAAAACACGACTGAACCCTGAAGCTGGTTAAACAAGTCATCAATCCTCCGCATTAGACACCTATTCTTCACTGTCACCCTATTCAGCTGTCGATAATCAATACACATACGCATCGACCCATCCTTTTTCTTAACGAAGAGAACAGAAGCACCCCAAGGTGACACACTCGGTCTAATAAACCCCTTAGCTAACAGATCCTGGAGCTGCTCTTTCAGCTCCCTCAGCTCAGCAGGAGCCATACGGTATGGAGAAATAGAAATGGGCCTGGTGCCCGGCTCTAGCTCGATAGCGAAATCAATATCTCTCTCAGGTAGAAGGCCTGGCAGGTCGGTAGAAAACACATCAAGGAAGTCTCTAACCACAGGAAAAGACTCAGGAGAAGTAGGGTCAGCACTAACATCTTGGACATATGCTAGATAAGCTAAACACCCACGAGAAATCAACTTCCTAGCTCGTAGACAAAAGATGATCCCAGATGGTGCATGGCTAACAGAACCCTGCCATTCAACCGGGGATACACCGGGCACAGCTATGGTAATGATCTTGGCATAATAATCCAAAACCACACGGTGTGGAGATAACCAGTCCATGCCCAGTATCACATTAAAATCTAGCATATCAAGAATCATCAAATCACCACAAGGCTCTGAATCACCAATAGATAGCAGACAAGATCTCACAATCTGATCCACTACTAAAGAATCTCCTACTGGGGTCGAAACAGAAACAGGAACAGATAATGGCTCACTAGCCAACCCCAAACAAGGCAGAAAGTAGGAAGATACATATAAACAAGTGGATCCAGGATCAAATAAAGCCATAGCAGACTGATGGCACACAGAAATCGTACCTGTAATCACAGCATCTGAGGCCTCTACCTCTGGTCTCCTAGGGACCGCGTAAAACTGACGACGACCTCCACCTGCCCGACCGCCATCCCTACCACCTGCTCTGCCGCGCGGAGCACCACCTCTACCCTGACGACCACCCCCTCTAGCCGAAGGCTGAACTGCTTGTAAAGGCTCGGCCAACTGAATTGTACCCTGCTGAGGGCAATCTCTAGCAAAATGACCAATCACAACACAAGTAAAACAAGCCCCTGGCGGCCTACTCGGTCGAGATGAACCAGCAGATCTCGTATGAACACCACAGCCTGATGCCTCAGAAATTGTACCCCTCGAAGACTGGCCGCTATAGCCCTGATAGCTGCTCTGACCCTGTTCGAACTGGGTACTACCGAAAGTCTGAAGGGAAGCCTGAACCAGTCGGTTGGACTGACCCTAGTGCTGCTATGGCTGATAACTCCGGCTCCACTGGCCAGAACCTCTACCACCATATCTGGACCCACTGTAGACACCCTGATGTCAAGGCCTCTTATCTCTGGACTCTTGATCATGTCGCTGTAAGTCCTCCACACTTCGGGCATAGTCTATGATAGCCTAAAATGACCGACCACTGGCAATCAATATCTCAGCTGGCTGCCTGATCTCTGGCCTCAAACCCCATACAAATTTGCGAATCCTATCTGCCTCGGTAGGAATGATCATAGCTCCAAATGATGCTAGCTGATAAAAATGGGTCTCATACTCTGAGACAATCGTAGACTCCTGCATAAGGTAAGTAAACTGCTCCCTGCGACGCTCACGATCACTCTGAGGTAGAAACTTGGCCATAAAGGCCTCATAAAACTCAGACCAGGTCAAAGGAGGTGATGATGGTGGTCTACAAGCAACATGGGCCCTCCACCATAACTTCGCTAGGCCCTCCAGCTGATAGGTAGTATAACCAACCCCGTAGTCTCCAGAAACCCAAATGATGCAACATCTCCTCACAGGTAGTAATAAAGTCATGTGGATCCTGTCTAGAAGTACTAGCAAAGCTCGGAGGTGCTAACCTCAAAAACCTACCCAACGCCTTCTACTCTGACTTTGTCATAGCTGGACGAGGAGCAAGAGGCTATGCAACTGATGGAACCGAAATGACCTCCGCACGGGGAGCCATAGTAGCAGGCTGCGCTCCTGAAATCTGTGCACCCAAGGCTGCCTCCTGAGCAGATGTCTGTGCTACCTCAGAAGGCCGGTCTCCAATCATACCCAAAAGTTGTAATAGTAATCTCTGAATATCTAGAGGCTGAGCTGCGGTTTGAGCTGGCACAGAAGTGGGCGCTGGAGCTGGTACTGAAGCTGGTGGTACCTAGGCTGACCCCTGAGCAGATGTCTGTGCTACCTCAGAAGGCCGCTCTCCAATCATACCCAAAAGTTGTAATAGTAATCTCTGAATATCTGGAGGCTGAGCTGCGGTTGGAGCTAGCACAGAAGTGGGCGCTGGAGCTGGTACTGAAGCTGGTGGTACCTGGGCTGCCCCCTGATCCACAGGCTGCTCGGGCTCTATCTCAACTCAGCAGCTCTAGCAGGTGCCGTTGCTCGAGGGCATCCTCAACCCTTAGCTGGAGTGGGAGGCTCATCTCCGCCTGATGTCGATGAACTCGTACGAACTATCTGCGGGAGAATGAAGTAGAACAAATGAGATTTCCAGAAACTTCAAGGGTCCTACGCACGACACAGAAGCAATGAAAGAGTAAAATTTCCTTAAATGTCACTGTAGCCTCCCGAAGATTGAGTACGGACGTCTCCGCCCCGATCCGCAGGACTCTACTAGACATTGGCTCATATACCGATGACAACAGTGAACCTAGGGCTCTGATACCAAGCTGTCACGACCCGATTTCTCGGTCATGATGGCACCTACAAACCCCCAGTAGGCGAACCAATTCCCGTAGCCCAGGACAGTTAGTAATGGGCTACTATCTAACAAATAAGCGGGAGAATAGTTTAATAAGCAAAAGTAAGGGAACAAGATAAAGATAATATATAACAGGAATATATATATACACATATGCGGAAAGTAAACCAAACCCCAAGACCTGGTATCATAGTATAGAGGCAGAACTACATATAAGGAATACAAACGATCCAAAACAACGTATACAGATGTCTCCGAATGGTAATAGAGTACATAAAGCAAAAGATAAACTAAAGCTAAGCTCCGATCGCCAAGAGCTCAGATACCAAGCTGTCACGACCCAATTTCTCGGTCATGATGGCACCTACAACCCCCCAGTAGGCGAACCAATTCCCGTAGCCCAGCACAGTTAGCAATGGGCTACTATCTAACAAATAAGCGGGAGAATAGTTTAATAAGCAAAAGTAAGGGAACAAGATGAAGATAATAGATAACAGGAATATGTATATACATATGCGGAAAGTAAACCAAACCCCAAGCCCTAGTATCATAGTATAGAGCCAGAACTACAGATGTATACGAATGGTAATAGAGTACATAAAGCAAAAGATAAACTAAAGCTAAGCTCCGATCGCCAAGAGCTCACCCTCAGTCTGAAGTAGTCCCCAACAGATCTCCAAGCACTTATCATAGCGATCTAACAGCGATGGCCCGCGCTAGGATTGCACCAAAAGATTCAGGGGGTAGGGTGAGCACCAAATGCGAAGCATAAGGTACCCAGTAGGTATCATAGGCCGACTGGGCACATATAAGATAAAATGGTAGTAACAGACAGAATAGAAACAAGTAGTCACAGAAATCAACGAAAGGTACACAAGAACTAGCCCAGAGGGAAATCAACAAAACCACATGTGAGGCCAACAAGAAGAATATATAGACCATAGGCACAAGTGAAAGTAAGAAATAACACACCTAGGGTCCTTGCAATAACAGTGTATACATAATAAGTTTACGAAATGGACGGTATACTGGTAATCTTAAGTGTAAGAAGAAGAGAGAAAGAGTAATGATAGGCATGCTCAGAGACAGGAATCAAACTCAACTAATCATATCAATATCAAACCCAGAAACTGACAGCCTAGCAGTAACCAATTTCATACTTAACCGTAACAGGGAAAAATTCTGTAAGTAAATAGCAAGAGTCTACCTACAGTCCCCCGGCCGCCCATACAACTGAGGAACACAAACAAGTGAAAACAAACCCTCCAGCATCCCATACTACCGGAGCGTACAATAAACAAACAACAAACAAGGGTGGAGCCTCAAACAATGAATGATATGATGCATGAAGATCTCAAGTGAAATGGTATCTCTCTATGTACCTCCTCCGTTGCCGATCCGGCCCTGCAGGTAGGTTCCATGAAAGTACATTGCCCGTATACCTCTACTCCGCCGTATACCCTTCATCCAGCACACGCAGTCCGAAGTCCCAGGCTCGGATGGCAAGGTCCATGGAGGTCCCCGACCCCATACTAAAACTCAGTATCAAAACATGTCATCCGAAAGCAAGTACGGTTTCAAGATAGAGACCCAGTCTCGAATATGCATGCCCAGACCCTCTCCAGGACTAAAGTAGTAGGAAAATATCTCAAAAACCCCTCCAAGGGTGCCCGGGCATAACCGGGTCTAAACAGTAGAAAGTCATCTCGGGTGCTCGGTCCGACCAAGGCTAAAATTATCTCAAGTAGTAAGAAAACTCAACTAGCACCCCGGCCCAACCGAGTCTAGCGTTTATCATAAAACTGGTGATATAAATCATAATTTTACCTTCTTTTACCCAAGAATATTAACAAGTTAAATCAAACCATTTTCAATTCATTTTCATCAAAAATGGACCTCCGGGGACATGCAAGGTTTAGAAAATAGTGCCAGTAGGCCCGTAGACAAAACCGTAGTAAAACATGGATAAAACCTCTTTATATGCATAGAAATGGTATGATCAAACACAATAGTTGCCCAGCAGCTCACAATCAACCTATCGACCCTCCACAGGCCCATAGCTACTCAGCAAGCATAACCAGCCTAGAAGGATAATTCTATGCCCGGGACTCGCGGACATTCCCAATATCCCACCTTCTATGTTCCAGAGTCAACAAGGCCTCACAGGACCACAAGGGTAAATAACACATATCGGCAAGTATTATAAGCAATGGAGGAACAAAAGTAGGCGGACATGAATAAAGCGGTCAAAGTCTGTGGTACCAACCTAATAATCCAACCCAAGGATGCTAGCTAGTACAATTTTATCCGATATATGCTAAGTATAGGGATTTTAAACCATAACCTACCTATGTCCGATGACAAGCTTCTAGGACAACGATTTTCGAGCTCGAACCGCTCCAAAAATCTATGAAATGAAATCAAACATGAACTCGGGCTTGAATAACTTGACGTATATAACCTATTCCTTCCGAGAATCAAATATAATATAATATAAAATATTCTTTTCCATCAAATCTTTCCACCATAAATATATAGACCATGTGTGCAGCTCTCTATATAGGAATACTCACGGTTGAAAAACTATTTGAACCATTAATAATAAAAGACTCATCTTGTTCTTTAGAAAAGAAAGTTAACAAACTCAATAATCCAACACCTTAATACATATATATAATGGATAAGGTAGATTGATAACTTAATTTATTTAAATACATATAATACATGTAATGTTGATATCTATATAGGTGGCAAGTGGCAGCCATCTCATTTGTAACAATTTGTTGCCCACTCCCTCCACTTCCACGTGGAGTGGAGGTGGAAACATATTAAATGTTCCTTCCCCGATATATATGTACTCGGGTATAGCATAAGTTCGTGGTAAAATAAATATAATATTTTAAATATATCACAGTAAATAGAAAATCATTTCAAATAAAACCTACTATATTATAACAATAATTTTCAATATAACTAAGTTTACTATCTCCGTTAAAATATAACAATGTATAAAAACCTTATAAAACAAATACATACACAATTATATCATAGTAAAAGAATTTTTCATAGACCTTTAAAATATTTTAGGAAAGCAATTAAATATAACTTTTTACCACATTCAATCTTAAAAATAAAATATTTTCAAATACGCGTGATGCTAATAAAATTATTAAATTTAGGCTTGCAAGCCCTTGATACGGATTGGAGGTTAAGGTTATACGAATGCAATTTATCATCGCACGATCTCGATACTAAGCTCCTACGGAACAAGGAAAGCGTAAACGCGGGAATGACCAGAAGGGTCATTACACCTCAGGCCTTAATCGCGATCGTAAGGCCCTTCATGTGATTTCGATGAAGGTCATGTGGACCTGAAACACTTGCTCTTTGCGATCGCGAAGTCTCTCGTTGCGACCACAATATTGTCCCTTTTCCCTTGCTCTACGCAATCATGGGCTTCCTCCTCGCGATCACGTGGCTAGTACTTGCTATCGCGATGGTCTAGCTAGCGTGTTTATCGCGACCGCATGGGGTCCTTTCACGATCGCGGTGAAGGACCCCTAGCAGTTTATATATCTTCTTCTTCGTTTTCATCACCCAAAATCCGCTAAACTCTATTATTGCAAGCTCCACCTTCATATTTCCTTGTATAACTTTGATTCTTGGCATTTGGTTTCGTGTCTTCAATTCGGTGAGTTCCTCTTTTATACTGTTAAATTCACCTGTTGATTCCTTTAGGTTCTTGTAGTTGGTAGGCTGTTCTAGGCCATTTTCTTGGTTGATTCCCTTTATAATTTTTATCATGCGCTCCTGAGATTTTAATGAACACATGGGTATTTTCCATTTCTGGTTTTGGGTTATGGGGCTCACGGGCCCGCCAGTGGCCCAAATTTTAACCAGATCATATTTAAAGAATTATGGGTATCGATAGTCTGGTTTTATCTACCAGATTATTATATTGATCGTGGTTTCGCAATTTGGAGCTTCTCGGAGCAGTTCAAGCTTGGACAACGTCGTTCACGCAGCTAGTCATCAGACATAGGTAGGTTATGGTTTCCCTTATCTAGACTCTGTGTATATAGACTATAACTACTCTAATTAGTATCCTTGGGTGGGTTGTTATATATTGGTACCCCAGACCTTGTCCACCTTTCTGTCAGTTTATTTCATACATTGTTTATAGTATTAGCATAGTATTGTATATTACCCTTGTAGTCCTGTATGGCCTTGTATTTACTCTGGAACATAGATGGTGGGTTATTTGAGAATTTTCGCGAGTCCTGTACATAGAGCTTTTATTTTAGGCTGGTTATGTCTGTTGTTTAGCTGTTAAGCCTGTGCAGGGCCGGTAGGAATGTTTGTGAGCCATTGGGCTAATTTATATCTGTGTGCGAGCATATCATCCATGAAAAAAGTTTTCCCATCATGTTTTATCACTATTTTGGCTTTGGGCCTACTATAGAAAGTTTTCTAAACCTTGCTTGGCCTTGTGGGGGCATTTTTGATATATATGATGATAAAATGGGATTTGGATGATTTCCTACAGACACTAGGCTCGGAAGGGTCGTAGAACTAGACTTAATTTCCTACTTATACTAGGATCAAAAGGCCGTAGCACTAGACTTGATTTCCTTCTGATACTAGGCTCGGCAGAGCTGAAGCACTAGACTTGATTTTATTACTGGTTTAGACCCGGATACGCTTTGGGCACTCTTTGAGAGGGTTATTGAGACTTTTACTACTGATTTAGATCCAAGTATCCTTCGGGCACCTTTTGAGAGGGTTATTAAG
Source organism: Jaltomata sinuosa (assembly GCA_003996215.1). NCBI lineage: Eukaryota > Viridiplantae > Streptophyta > Magnoliopsida > Solanales > Solanaceae > Jaltomata > Jaltomata sinuosa. The sequence continues at coordinate 96,992 of QJPP01001036.1, read as the reverse complement.
ACTTTTACTACTGTTTTAGATCCAATTCAATCCTGGGCATATACTATGAGGTTTTGAGTTTTGAGCTACTATTTGAGATGTGTGGGAGATATATGTGGTCGATGAGTAGACCTCCATGGACCCTGTCGATCCAGGACCAGGGGCCTTAGGCTGCGTGTGCTGGATGAGGGGTGTAAGGCATAGGAGAAGTACATGGGCAGAGTCCTTCCATGGGTCCTGCATCTACATAGACCCTTGAGGTACCTAAGGGGGGACATACCAATTACTTTCACATCATATCAATATCATGTATTTGGCACGCTCATTCCACCGTTGTTTGTTGTGTGCTTAGTATATGATGCGGTTGTATAGGCAGCCGGAGGGTTTGTTTTCACTTGATTGTGTTCCTCAATTGTATGGGCGGCCATTGGGGCTGTAGGTAGATTATGTTACTTCTTTCATTTTGTAGAACTAGTCTGAACTTTTGGTATCGATTGGATGAATTATTTTAGCCTGTTAAGGCACCATCCTTGGGACTGAGATTATTGAGAGGCTAGTAGGTCCCGTCTTATTAAGATGCTGATTGGGTAGCTTTCTGAGTGGGTGTGGGGTATTGATCCCTGTTTCATCCTGGCTTGATTAGCTGATTTGGATACTCGTGGGTTAGTTATTCCATCTTAGGCTTGACTTGTGAGTTGATTTCATTGAGTTTTATCTTGGTATTTGATTCTTAGGCATTTTCTATTAGTATGTGATTTCTGGTTTAATTGTTGGTTTGCATCCCTTCTTTCCCTTTATTTTGAGGTTACCGGTACACTGCCCATCTTTTTAAATTCTCCTTATATATACTGTTATTGCAAATATCCCAGGTGTGTCATTTTCCTTCATTCACCTGAGTATTTGTGTATGTGTATATTTTGTGCTAGCATGTTATTCATGTACTCTTGGTTGGATTACTCATGTGCTAGTTTTCTTGTGCTTCTCCCTTATTTTTGTGACTATCTTCTTGTATTTTGATTTTTATGGCTTTTATTTTATATGCGCTCAGTCGGCCGATGATGCATGCTGGGTACCTGTTGCTTAGAAATTGGTGATCATACTACACTTATGCTCTTTTGGGTGCAGATATTAGTTGAGGTTTTGTCATTGATCGCATTGGAGACTCGTGCAGCTTTTGTGATCTTTGAGACTAGGGTGAGCGCCTGACGATCGGGGTTGACCACATCTTATCTTGTACTGATACTCTTGTATATTCAAAGACTGTTGTACTTATCTTTTATTACTTTTAGAACTTGTATTCTATTAGAAGCTTATGTACTATCAATACAAAGTCTTGGGGTTGGAGTAGTTTTCTTATATTTATTCAGGTTTTTGCTTCTCCTTTGTCTATCTATTCTGCTTCCGCTTATTTTTTTCATATTGTGTGTGTTGGTTAGGTAGTATCCCATTATTGATCATTCTGGGCTATGGGAATCGGTTCTCCTACTGGGGAGTTATATGTGCTATCATGACCTAAGAAATTTGGTCATGATAGCTTGGTATCAGAGCCTAGGTTCACCGATGTTGTGGTACAGAAACAAGTGTCTAAGTAGAGTCCTGTGGATCGGTATGATGACATATGTATCCTATCTACGGGATATTGCAGGGCATTGTTAGGAAAAGTTCCATCTTCTTGTCTCCTCATCATGCCTTCCTGGCTTTATTGACTTTTAAACTTCAATTATCTTATTCCTTCTTAGATGCCTAAGATGAGTTTGACAGTGGGTGATGTCAAGTCTTCTGTGCCTGTTGCTTCAGTACCTCCGTCAGCGCCAGGATTGCAGGGTGAGAGTTTACCATATCAGATAGGGGGTGTGGGGTCAGCCCAGCCTCCGATTGGATTCACAGCTACCCTAGTTATACATGACATCGTGTCTAGGACTCTGAGTCCATCAATGGGTGTTTCAGTACCTAGTTCTACGAGCAGTCCTTCAGTTAGGGTCGAGCTTCTAGTTCTTCAGAAGGGTAGTATGTCGGTGTTAGAGTATGAGACAAGGTTTCATGAGATGGCTAGACATACCGCCAAGACTGTACCTTCAAAGTTTGATAGGGTTCAGATCTTTGTTGGAGGTTTGATTTCACTGCTCCATTTAGCGATCGAGAACTTGGTTACAGTTAGGACTACCTTCTTTTAGGTAGTGGATCATTCTTGGGCTATCGAGGGTTTGTGCTGTGAGGCTTGTGGGTGTAGTGCTAAGAGACATCATTACAAGGACAGTTTCCGAGGTTCCCAGACTCGAGGAAGGGGATTCTCATCTAAAGATTGGTTCCATTGCTTTTTGTCTACCAGGCCAGTTTCAGTTACTCCATAGGTTTAGAGGGTGGGCGTATATGGAATGTTGAGCTTAGCAGAAATGGTATAGGTCAGACTTTTCGAGGTTTACTTCAAGGTTATGTAGGCCATGGTGGCTGGTTAGGTTCAGTGAGATCTCCTCGCCTTTATGTACCCAGTGAGATTTGTTTTCAGTTTAGTGGTCATGGGCACCTTACTAGGGATTGTCCCACGATTCCACCTTCCAGTCATCAGGGTCAGCAAATGTTATCTCCTAAGACTTCAGTACCACCAGCTAGAGGTGGAGTGCACGGTAGTAGGGGTGGTCCCCAGGTGGTTAGAGGTGGATTTTGGGCCAATGGTTTAGGTAAGGTTTGTTGTCAGTTTAGTGAACGTGGGAACTTTTCTAGAAATTACCCCAAGATTGTGTATCTCGATCAGCCTGGTTGTTATGATTATGGAGATATTGGTTACCTTTATAGATCTTTCCCCCGTCATGGGATGGTTGAGCCTTCAGGTTCGGCTACTCAGTCCAAAGTTAGACCTCATCAATCTAATGCCCCTCTTAGTAGGCCCGAGGTAGAGGTTCCTAATTTCATTATTCCAGGTAAGGCCCCTGTTACCTTAGACTTATGATAGTATTGTTCGCGATGCGATTCTCTCCCTTCTATTATTTATTTGTTTATATGCCTACCTGCTACCTGTTTTGTTGTTTGACTACCTGAGTTATAGTGTTTATGCATTGTTGTACTGGTATTTTATTCCTTAGTAGTAGATGGGGGGAGTTATTCTGGTGAGGTGTTTATCCGGAGTTGTAGCTCGTGGGTAGTTCTTGTTAGCCTCTTCTCTGGTTGATTTTGTTCCTTGTTTTTGTTGTGGCTAGAGACTTGTGTTGACCCATCCCTTTTGAGCGGTCCTAGATGGTTGATTACCTAGGATGTTATCTAGCGTGGCTAGAGGTTCTTGTTTTGGTTTGGTGTTACCAGTAGTTATGCCAAAGTTTGAGCTTCTGTCTTGAGATGAGAGGTGTTAGCTATGTTAGTGAGCATGGTTTGGGATTTTCTTGTCTTGGGTGATTAGAGTCGACTATCGTTGTTTGGTTGGTTTAGGAGGTTGGCAGGTATGTGGGTTGTTCCCATAGTCTCCTTCTATATTTTTGTCCGGTTGGATTGTCTTTTGGGTTTTCCCCAGTCCCAGTTGGAATGAATTTCTATCGTAGTTCTCTGGTTGAGCTTTTGATTGTAGTATTGTGGTTGAGCTTCGACTATGGCTTTTTGGATAAGTTTTGATTGAAGCCTCATGGTTGTGTTATAATCATAGAATTTTGGGTAGGTTGGGAATTTGGCCCATTCTCCTCCGGGTTTTAATTGAGAAAGGATTTGTGGGATTTAGTGCATCCTTTGAAGGATTTGTTTGGTCTGTTTTGTCTTGTATATTGGTGACTTGCATCGATTGAGTTCAGATCGTGGTGTCATTTCCTTTGTTAGATTCGGGGTTAGAGATCCTTCTAGTATGAGCTTGAAGTAGTGGTCATTCCCAGTACTACTTGTGGGAGCTTATTGCATCGACCTTGGCTTCCTTGTTATCTTCTTTCGGGGAAACCAAGTTTCAATAGCATCTACGGATTGGGCAGCTTGCATATTCAGAGCCTAGTGGGCTCCATTACCTGAGTGTTCATCCACAGCGTATAGGTCTACTTATGGGTTTCATCAGAGGCATTGGTTGACAAATTAGAGTTGGGTTTCAGAATTTTGGGTTGTCAGATTACATCAGGCGGTTCGTGGAAGTTTCTCTTTAGTTGCAGCATCCTTGTGCCGGGAGGCAGTGGGTGTGGGCAACCTAGCTTCTTTATTTTGGGTTAAGAATGGTTATTGGCCTTAAACACCCAGTCCTTGGCTAAACTTTCAGTTAGACTAGACATCCCGAATTTTAACGGTGTTCATGATAGTTCGAGGTTCCTTCTACTTAGTTGGACAAACTCAGTGGCATAAGTTCAAGAATTCAAAGTAGTGTATTATGTGTGATCATATAGTGCAGGTTGAGACTAGTGAGGCTATCGTGGGTTCTAATGATACTTTGAGGTTGGTGGTCGCGCTTAATTTCTGAGGGTTTGAAAGCTTGCTTAGTTGATTCTTTAACGGTTGTCTTTTATATGAGGTTCCAGCATTGGTTAAACTTGGCCAGTATGCACTAGGAGTTCAGTATGTTGTATGCTTCGGAGTTAGTGGTTTTTGTGCTGACACAGTAGAGCATTTGATTCGAGCCTAAGGGGTGAGTTGATGGGTTATGCAATATTTCTATAGCTAGATGGTGACCTTGGACTTCAGACATAGTTCCGTTTTCTTCGGGTGTTTTGATTTGATATTCATGGAATAGTGGACTTCTTCCTGAGGTGAGATTAGTAAGGCGATTTCAAATCCAAATGGTTTTTGAGTATTCAGAGTAGCAGCAGTACTTCTCAAAGTTTTGAGTTTGGTGATGACTAGGGACTTCGTGGTAGGCTTACCACACTTCTTGCAATATCTTGGTTTTGGTTTGGATCTATTGGGTAGGTTACCCTGCCACATTCATTTTCAGTTGATTCAGACTTGGTATGGTTCAATGAGGTTGGGTTCGTTCTATAGTTTGGGAGTTTCTCCGTCAACACACGGTGTTCATTCATGCTTTTCCTAACCCTGGTGTGTAAATTTCAATCGGGTTTAGATGGGTTGTTCTGTTGGGTTAAGTTATCGAGTTTGGTGTTAGCAAGGGTATTTGTCTGTTAGTTGGTGGTTAGTTATGGTGAAACTACTACAGTTTTGAGTATGTTCTTTGGGTTAGTGTATTGGATGGCAAAGGCTAGTAGACTATAAATTGGCTTGGAAAGAGTTTGAGCATAAAGGGTAGATTCATTCGTGGTAGAGTATTAGTGGGAACTATGGATCTCCGATGTGTCAGTTGATTCTTTGAGGGTGGTTTGAGTGCTCGACTTATATGAAACTTTTGGTAGGTTCTACAAAAGGGTTCAATTCAGAATAAAGGGTTTTTGCGGATCAACGGGTTCATGAGTTAGAGTTTTGGGTTGATGGCTTATGGGTGAACTTAGTTGTGGTATCGAGGATTCGGGTTTTGTGTGTGTTGATCGCCTTGGTCCTCTAGTTTGGTGTTGTGCCAGTGCTTTTCGATTGAGATTCTTGAGGTTTAGTTTGGGTTGGCAGATCTTTGGAGTTTTGGAGTTTAAGTTTCAAATCTAGCTTGGCTAGTATGAAGTTAAGGCTTGGTTGCTTTTTGTGGTTTCGTTTTGTTGGGTACCGTCCGGTTGAGGAGGCTACCCAGGCTGTCCGAGAGAGTGGTGATGGCTTTGTATCCGTTGTTCTTAAGTCCCTAGTATTTCATTCGTTCCTGACTTTCAGGGATAAACATCTTTTTAGTAGTGGATGATGTAATGACCCTTCCGGTTATTTATGCGTGTTCACCTTTCTTGTACAGTTGGAGCTTTCCTGTAGCGGCCCCACGTCATTTATTGCTTGCTGGGACCGGTAGTTTGGTGCCCAGGCCATTTATTTAGTTTTTTTGGCCGTTTCTTATTTTAGAGCTTTAGGCTTTTGAAACCGTTGACTTTGGTCAACATTCTTGGTGAACATGCTCGGAATTGAATTCTGACAGTTCCATTGGCTCCGGAGCATGGACTTTGGTCTAGGAGGACCTTTTGTCGGGATCCGGGAGCTATTTAGCTTGCAATTCTCTCTTGTTCTGTGTTTTCAAGCCAGTTGGGCTTGTATGGTTGACTATGGTCAACATTTGGAGAAGGCGGCCTCAGATGGAAATTTCGTCAGCCCAGTTAGCTCCAGAACATTGAGTTTAGGCTAGATTGACCATTGGTTTGTGTCACGACCCAGACCATCGTGAGGGGAACCCACCCAACCCCCGGATGAGCGAACCAGTAGAGTTCCACCCTTTGCCTAGACTAACAGCCTAAAACCAGCTAGCAGGAAATAAACTAGAAATTAAACAATGCAAAACTCAAGCTTTAATATAATCTGCGGAAAATCCCTCCTAGAAACTAAAAGTCGTTGTACCAAACATCACTACCAACATCTAAAATACAGGGATGCAACCCCAAAAGAAAATACGAAATAGTTCAAGTCTGAAACAAGTGGACTGCAACTCTAAAGATAAGCCCAAGGTAGCTTGATCAAACAGCTCACCCTTGAAGTCAGAAATCATCGGCGCTAAAGGTGAGGTCGCGTCTCAGCCGCTGAAAGATTTCTTGTACTCACCAAAAGACAAGCAACTGCAGTATCAGTACACCACCACTGTGTACTGGTAGGATAATCAGTCAGTTTCCAAATAAACAGTGTATAACAGTACAACAATATCAAGTATAAGGTATGGAAAACATGCAGAATAGCCACAGACACACCTAGACTTCCAGTCTCTACTTAACATGTTCCCGAATGAAATCCACCACCTAACTTTAAGCCACAACCATATACCATTAACTTTACCTTTCCGTCTAGCCAGGACCCACCCTGGGATCCCCTCTAGACTACCCACATGTACCTTGAATCAACCAGGCTTAAACCAAGACAAACACAAATGTCAATGAACAACCCGGCCTAAACCAAGACAAACACAATAGTTAACTAGAATTTCCCCGGCCTCTCAAGGACCACCAAACCAATAACACATTTCAATAAGCAACCCGGTCCACTCACGGAACCAATATCAATCAATGCAATACAATAATAACAATGCAATAATTCAATAAAAGTAAACCCATATCAGGCGTGGTACCCGTGCCAACCAATTGTTATACCCGTACCAGGCGTGGTACCCGAGCCAACTGAATTTCAATAATCCATAGTCAAATGCATGAACACACAACTTGTAAACCAACAAGCAAATACCGTTCAAATCACAGACTGTAAAGCAGGAACCTTAGACATTATACACAACTTCCCTAAGCAATGTAATTTATACAATCACTTAGATATGAGTACAATAATATACAACATTTACAGAAATCGTAAGCCATCACCTACCTTGAAATGATCCAAGCTCTGTTCAACCCGATATTTCACGTGTTCCAGATTCATTTCTCTTTCTTGGTCTAAAACAACACACAAGTATATACAATTAACACACAAGGCCTGCACATTACCCGGATTATACCAAATCCTCAAACCCCAGGCCACCCATGATCATCCCACCCTTTTCCCGGGCTTTTCCACCATTAATTCTCCTACTTCTATCATTTTTACGGGTAAAAACAAAGAATTAACCGACCTATGATCATAAAAATATGCTTTTAACAATGCCCAAGAACATACATGCTTGAAATCCCCTTTCTTCCCCAAATTCTACCATTCCTAGGTTATTCCAACCTTTCCCCAAATTCCCTCCTAGCAATTCTACCGCATAGGGAACGTATTACAAAGATTGGGGAACAAGAACCTTACCTTAGGGAAGAATTTCAACAGAAAAAGCAAGAAAAATGCTTGGAATCGCCTAGCCCTTTTCCCAAAATAAATTGTAGAAAACTGAACTATTTTGGGGAAGTTTCTGCATTAAAAACCCATCGACCCGCTATAACGGTCCCCGCTCCGCTATAGCGGTCCCGCTATAGCGGATGACTTCCGGTGTAGCAGTCTTAAGTGGGTGTTGACCGCCTTGACCACCGCTGTAGTGATATTTTCCACCGCTATAGCGGAGGTTACTACGGTGGACCATTGCACTTGTCACATACAGAATGTTCGGAAATCTCCCAGTTTTGGCCATTTCACAACACACTTGCTTTCCCCGATGACCCGAAATAACTCCTTCACATCAAACACTATTCCGGGAGTTCTTTTTAGACAAATTTGATTCCGAAAAGTCCCCCAGACTCCTTTATGTCCTGGCTACGTGGAAAACTAGCTCAAAACAAGACACAAACACCAATCCTTACCTAGATTTCCCTAGACACTACCTCGCTCTAAAACCGGTCGAGGATAGCCTAGCCCAGAATTTCAAACAACCAAATCCGGAGTTTTCTAACTCTAAAACTTGGAACGATTGGACTACCCATAACCACGGACCCGGTTGTTACAACTAATACCAATTTACCTATCGTTCATCCCCAAATGATCAAACTCGAAATTATGGAAATAAAAGGAGGAAAGTGTAGTACCTGAATCCTCAAATAGTTGAGGGTACTTGTCCCGCATGTCCTTCTCGGTTTCTCAAGTGGCTTCCTCAACTGGATGATGCTTCCACTGAACATTCACCATATTAATCACCTTTGTCCTCAACCTTCGGACATCTCGAGTAAGAATCAAAACTGGTTCCTCCTCATAACGAAGATCCTTATCGAAAAGTACCTCATCCAACTTGATGATGTAATCCACATCCCCATGGTATAGCTTAAGCATAGATACATGGAATACAGGATGGATGCCCGAAAAACTAGGTGGCAGTGCTAACTTATAAGCCACGGGCCCTACAATTTCAAGAACTTCAAATGGACCAATGAATCGAGGGCTAAGCTTGCCCTTCTTACCAAACCGCACAACCCCTTTCATTAGTGACACCTTCAACAATACCTGTTCACCAGCCTAAAAGTCCATGTCCCGGACCTTGCGGTTTGCATACTCCTTCTGCCTGCTTTGAGCAGCTAGCAACTTGGTATGTATGCCCCTTACCTTTTCCTGCACTTCCTTCACTAAGTCTACGCCCAGAGGCTTTACATCACCTTCCTCAAACCACCCAACCGGTGATCTGCAGTTCCTCCCATACAATGCCTCGAGCGGTGCCATGTCAATACTGGAGAGGTAGATATTGTTGTACGAGAATTCTCACAACGGTAGAAACTGGTCCCAATGACCCCGAAGTCCATCACACATGCTCTCAGCATGTCCTTCAATACCTGGATCATCCTTTCTAACTGACCATCAGTCTGAGGATGGAAGACTATGCTAAAGGTGAGTTGTGTACCCAACTCTTCATGTAACCTGCCCCAGAAATTAGACGTAAACTGCGTACCCCTGTCTGAAATGATGGACAGTGGTACCCCATGCAGTCTCACAATCTCTTTCATGTAGATCTTAGTCAATTACTACGAATTGAAATCTACCCTGACCGGAATGAAATGAGCAGACTTGGTCAGCCTGTCAACAATGACCCAAATTGAGTCATACTTCCTCAATGTCTTTGGAAGACCCACCACGAAATCCATGGCTATCCTTTACCACTTCTACTCTGGAATTGGCATTCTCTGAAGTAGTCCTACAGGTCTCTGATGTTCATACTTTATCTGCTGGCAGTTCTGACATTTGGACACAAAATCCACTATGTCCCTTTTCATCTCGGGCCACCAGTAACGCTGCCTCAAGTTCATGTACATTTTGGCCACACCCGGATGAATTGAGTATTTCAAACCATGGGCTTCTTTGAAAATTCTGTGAATTATATCATCAACCCGAGGAACACAAATCCTCTCCCTGAAATGCAACACTCCACCAGAGTTTAACATGACGTCTCTGGACTCCCCGGATAATACCTTACCTCACAACTTACCCAGTTTCGGATCCTGAAACTGTTTCGCCTTTATTTCCTTTATGAAGGTGTCCTTGACCTCAATGCTGGCCAACCACCCACCTTGATCTGAAACACCCAAGTTCATGAACTTGGCCTCCAAAGCCCGAACTTCCTTAGCTAGTGGTCGTTTGGACTCTCCCAAATAAGCCAAGCTACCCATGCTAACCGTTTTCTGGCTTAATGCGTCTGCCACCACATTAGCCTTACCCAGATGGTACTGAATGGTCACAACATAATCTTTCAATAGCTTCATCCACCTCCTCTACCTCAGATTCAAATCCTTCTGAGTGAAAACGTGTTGCAGACTGGGATGATCTGTGAATACCTCACACTTGACACCATAAAGGTAGTGTCTCCAAATTTTCAATGCAAAAACCACCACTGCCAACTCTAAATCGTGAGTCGGGTAATTCCTCTCATGCACTTTCAACTGCCTGGATACATAGGCTATCACATTCTTATCCTGCATCAACACAACACCCAAACCAGAATGTGAAGCATCACAGTAAACAACAAAGTCTTTACCTTCAACTGGCAAGGACAAAATAGGAGTTGTGGTCAAAAGTGTCTTGAGCTTTTGGAAGCTCTCCTCACACTTGTCGGACCACACGAATGGTACCTCCTTCTGTGTTAGCCTAGTCAGGTGAGTAGCAATAGAAGCAAAATTCTTAACAAACTTTTGGTAGTACCCGCTAGCCCAATGAAACTCCTCACCTCGGTCATAGAGCTAGGCCGAACCCAACTCTTGACTGCCTCAATTTTCTGGGGATCCACCATCACCCCCTTTTCTGACACTACATGCCCCAAGAATGTCACGGAATTCAACCAAAACACACACTTAGTGATTTTTGCATAAAGCTTTTGGTGCCTCAAGATATCCAGCACAATACAAAGATAATTAGCATTCTCCTCCCTACTCTTAGAGTAGATCAAAATATCATCGATGAACACGATAACAAAGGAATCCAAGTAAGACTTAAACACCCCATTCATCAAACTCATGAATGCTGCCAGTGCATTGGTCAAACCAAATGACATTACTAGAAACTCATAATACCCATACCGAGTCCAAAAAGAAGTTTTCGGAATGTCCTCAGGCCTAATCTTTAACTGATGGTACCCCGACCTCAAGTCGATTTTTCAGAACACTGATGCACCCTGAAGCTGGTCAAACAAATCATCTATACGGGGTAGAGGGTACTTATTCCGAATGGTCACCTTGTTCAACTGCCTATAATCTATGCACATCCGCATACTACCATCCTTCTTCTTTACAAATAAAACCAGAGCACCCCAAGGCAAAGCACTGGGCCATATAAATCCCTTATCTAGGAGTTCCTACAGCTAAGTCTTAAGTTCCCTTAACTCTGTCGGAGCCATACGATATGGAGAAATAGAAATGGTATGAGTGCCTGGCTCTAAATCAATACAAAAATCTATATCCCTGTCCGGAGGCATACCAGGCAAGTTCGCTAGAAACACCTCTAAATATTCGGAAACCACTGGAACTGACTCAATAGGAAGGGACTCCACACTATCATCCCAGAGATGAGCCACAAATTCTAGACACCCCCTCCCCACTAGCTTTCTATCCTGGACAAATGATATTATCTTAACTAGCTTTGACCTGTACACACCTTCCCACTCTAGTCTATCCTTACCCGGAATCTCTAGAGCCACAGTCTTGGTGTTACAGTTCAATACAATATGATAAGGAGATAGCTAGGTCATACCCAAGATAATATCAAAATCAACCATATCTAGAATTACCAAGTCTACCCAAGTATGTAACCCCAAAAACACAACAGAACAGTCACGATATACATGAGTCACAATCACAAACTCTCCAACTGGGGTAGAAACATATATAGGGGAATCAAGGATATCACAAGTCAAACCCATCCCCAAAGCAAAACTCACAGACACATAAGAATACGTAGAGCCTAGGTCAAATAATATCAAAGTCATTTTATCCCAAACAAGAATAGTGCATGTGATCACTACATCTGAGGCTTCTGCCTCGGTCCTCCATAGAAAAGCATAGCAATGAGCCCGATCATTAATCTGGGCAACTTCCCGAGTCGGCTGCGCCGCACCCCTGCCTGCGCCGCCATTCCCTTGGTCTCCCCGACCTCCCTGAAAATTACCTCGCCCACCATGTGGATGACCCCTAGCATTACCGCCTCTGCCTGTCGGGACCACTGCTCTAGTCTGCTGCTGACCTTGATTACGTGTCTGCCTATGTGGATACTCCCTCTTAAAGTGGCCCAGCTCACCACAATGGAAGCAACCACGGTGAAGAGTAGGTCTGCTAGCTGATGTATAGGACGCTCCCAGGCCTCTAGGAGCTGAAGACTGAGCTCCCTGATGACCACCTGTAGTAGCTGGCAGAGCTGACTGAATAGGACGGGCTGGATAAGACTGCTGATGCTGGACCCTGGAGTACGAACCACCATAGTTTCCCTCATTCTGGTGCTTCTTGGCTAAAACCTTAGCCTGCCCCGCTTGCCTAACTCCCTCAATCTTCTTCACATAATCCACAACATCATTAAAGCCCTTTCCTGACGAAGTCATTGCACTGCCAATACCTGCAGTTCACTATTCAGACCCTTGATGAACAATCGGACCCGTTCCTCCTCGGAACCTAACATCTGTGTAGCAAAACGAGACAACGCATGGAACTTAGCCTCATAAGATGAGACCGACATGCTACCTTGCTCTATGTTCAGAAACTCATCCTTCTTCCGATCCTTCAAATTACGGGGAACGTAATTCTCTATAAACAATACGTGGAACTGCTACCAAGTCAGTAGAGGTAGAATAGAAGACCGACACTCAACATGAGACCTCCACCACTGCTTTGCATCACCCTGCAACTGAAAAGTGACAAACTCAAACCCATGCTGACATACAATACCCAACTTGTGTAACCTTTCATGGCAATCCAGGATGAACTAATAGGCATCCTCCTTGTCTGTACCCTGAAACATCGGAGGTTTCAGCTTAAGGAACTTAGTCATCATCTCATGCTCATTTCCTGTTATCACTGGGCCTAGCATTGGCCTGAGGAGATCATTTGTCCCCGAAGCTGCGTCCATCCTGGTTGTTATAGTAATCGTTGGCTGAGTATCCAATGCCTGATCAGCATAAGCTGCGGGTATGGCTCAACCCCAACCAACCCACTCAGAATATCCCATGCCTGCTTAAAAGCTTTCGGTGTCATAGTAGGAAGGCCTACACTCCCAACTGGTGCCGCCTCCGCTTGAGCCCCTCCATCCTCTACAACCACTTCTCCTCAGCCACATGATCCTAAGGTGGGGGAGGGGTTACCTCGTATGCAGCAGCAGCTCGAGCTCCACCCCTAGCGGGTGCGGATCCTGCTCGTCCTCTTCCCCTTCCCCTACCTCTGCCACGAACAGTCGGGCCTACTGCTGGGACCACTGGCCTTGCTTCATTATTCCTTGTAGTAACCATCTGTGGACAGAAGAGTGAATGGGGTTAGATACCAATTTATATCACCAGATACCAATTGGAATCAAGTTATAGCACGAAGGAAAGAAGGAAGAGATAGTTTTTCCTAAAGCCCCATAGCCTCTTGAAGAAAAGTACGGATGTCTTTGCACCATTCTGCAAGACTCTACTAGACCTATTTGGTACGATGAGATCAACAAACCTAGGCTCTGATACCATCTTTGTCACAACCCAGACCATCGTGAGTGGCACCCACCCGACCCTCGGATGAGCGCACCAGTAGAGTTCCACCCTTTGCCTAGACCAACAGCCTAAAACCAGCCAACAGGAAATAAACTAGCAATTAAACAATGCAAAACTCAAGATTTGATATAATCTGCAGAAAATCCCTCCTAGGAATTGAAAGTCATTGTACCAAACATCACTACCAGCATCTAAAATATGGGGATGCAACCCCAAAAGAAAATATGAAATAGTTCAAGTCCGAAACAAGTGGACTGCAACTCTAAAGATAAGCCCAAGGTAGCTTGATCAAACAGCTCACCCTTGAAGTCAAAATCGTCAGTGCTAAAAGTGAGGTCACGTCTCAGCCGCTGGAAGATTTCCTGTACTCACCCAAAGACAAGCAAGTGCAGTATCAGTACACCACCACTGTGTACTGGTAGGATCATCAGCCAGTTTCCAAATAAACAATGTATAACAGTACAACAATATCAATTATAAAGTATGGAAAACATGCACAATAGCCACAGACACACCTAGACTTCCAGTCTCTACTTAGCCTGTTCCTGCATGAAATCCACCACCTAACTTTAAGCCACAACCATATACCATTAACTATACCTTTCCATCTAGCCCGGACCTACCCTATGATCCTCTCTAGACTACACATATGTACCTTGAATAAACCTGGCCTAAACCAAGACCAACACAAATGTCAATGAACAACCCAGCCTAAATCAAGACCAACACAACATTTAAGAAGAATTTCCTCGGCCTCTCAACGACCACCAAACCAATAACACATTTCAATAAGCAACACGGTCCACTCACAAAACCAATACCAATCAATGCAATATAATAATAACAATGCAATGATGCAACAAAAGTAAACATGTACAATGCATGGTACCCGTGCCAACCAATTGTTATACCCGTACCAGGCGTGGTACCCGAGCCAACCGAATGTCAATAATCCACAGTCAAATGCATAAACACACAACATGTAAACCAACAAGCAAATACCGTTCAAATCATAGACTGTAAAGCAGGAACCTTAGATATTCTACACAACTTCCCTAAGCAATGTAATTTATATAATCACTTACATATGAGTACAAGAATATACAACATTCACAGAAATCGTAAGCCATCACCTACCTCGAAATGATCCAAGCTCTATTCAACTCGAGCTTTCTCGTGTTCCAGATTCCTTTCTCATTCTTGGTCTAAAACAACACACAAGTACATACAATTAACACACAAGGCCTGCACATTACCCGGATTATACCAAATCCTCAAACCCCAGGCCACCCATGATCATCCCACCCTTTTCCCAGGCTTTTCCATCATTAATTCTCCTACTTCTATCATTTTTATGGGTAAAAACAAAGAATTAACCAACCTATGATCATAAAAATATGCTTTTAACAATGCCCAAGAACATACATGCTTGAAATCCCCTTTCTTCCCCGAATTCTACCATTCCTAGGTTATTCCAACCTTTCCCCAAATTCCCTCCTAGCAATTCTACCGCATAGGGAACGTATTACAAAGATTGGGGAACAAGAACCTTACCTTAGGGAAGAATTTCAACAGAAAAAGGAAGAAAAATGCTTGGAATCGCCTAGCCCTTTTCCCAAAATAAATTGTAAAAAACTGAACTGTTTTGGGGAAGTTTCTGCATTAAAAACCCATCGACCCGCTATAGAGGTCCCTTATTCTCTATAGCGGTCCTGCTACAGCGGACGACTTTCGCTATAGCGGTCTTAAGTAGGTGTTGACCGACTTGACCACCTCTTTAGCAGTATTTTTCACCGCTATAGTGGAGGTCGCTATGGCGGATAGTTGTGCTCGTCATGAACAAAATATCTGGAAATCTCCTAGTTTTGGCCATGTCACAACACACTTGCTTTCCCTGATGACCCGAAACAACCCCTTCACGTGAAATGCGATTTCAGGAGTTCTACTTACCCAAATTTGATTCCGAAAAGTCCCTCGGACTCCTTTATGTCTTGGTTATGTGGAAAACTATCTCAAAACAAGACACAAAGAAAAATCCTTACCCGGATTTCCCTAGACTCTACCTCGCTCCAAAACTGGTCGAGGCTAGCCTAGCCCAGAATTTCAAACTCCCAAACCCAGAGTTTTCTAACTCTAAAACTTGGCATGATTGGACTACCCATAACGATGGACCCATGCATTATAGTTTGGGTCTCGATGCTTCCGGACTTGATTTTGGCCATTGGGTTTTTGTTTTGGAAATAGTTGATTTAAGGTTGATTTTTGGGCGTGGGGCCTACTTTTTGTTAAATCAACCTCCGATGGGATTTTTGTCGATTCTATTAGATCCGGAACACCATTTCTGGTTGAGTATCATAGTTTTTTTATGTACGCAAGGTCCCGAATATGTCTTATGGTGCCACCCAGAGGCTTTTTCCCTCCTAGTTTTCTGCTGGTAGTTGTTGTAGGTACAGGCCTCAGGCCTTAATCGCGATCACGAGTCCCTTCACACGATCGTGATAAAGTTCCTATGGACCTGATACATTTTCTCTTCACGATCACAAAGTCTCTAGTTGCGACCGCGATATTGTCCCTTTTCCCTTGCTCTACACAATCGTGGGCTCCCTCCTCGCGATCGCGATATAGTCCCTTCCTCTATTCTCTTAACAACCGTGTGGATAGTCCTCACGATCGCGATAATCTATCCAGTATAGTCATCACAACCGCGTGGGGTCCTTTTGCGATCGCGATGAAGGACCCCTGGCAGTTTATATATCTTCTTCTTCATTTTCATCACCCAAAATCCGCTTAGCTCCGTTGTTGCAAGCTCCACCTTCATATTTCCCTATATAGCTTCAATTCTTGGCATTTGGGTGGATTTTCTTGGTCCCGTGATCATTTTTGTGTCTTCACTTCGGTGAGTTCCTCTTTTATTCCATTAAATTCACCGGTTGATTCCTTTGGGTTCTTGTAGTTGGTAGGATGTTCCGCTATTATCTTGGTATATTCACTTCATAATTTTGATCATGCGCTCCTGGGATTTTAAGGAATACATGGGTGTTTTTCATTTCTGATTTTGGGTTGCGAGGCCCATGGGCCTGCTCGTGACCCAAATTTTGACCAGGTCATTATTAAAGCATTATGGGTATCGATAGTCTTGTTTTAATGCCTAGATTATTGTATTAATAGTGGTTTTGCGATTTGGAGCTTCCCAGAGTAGTTTGAGCTTTGACAATGCCATTCTCGCAGCTAGTCGACGGACGACAGGTAGATTATGGTTTCCTTTATCTAGACTCTACGTATATACACTATAACTTCTCTAATTAGTATCCTTGGGCGGGTTGTTATAGGTTGGTACCCCAAACCTTGTCCGTCTTTCTGTCCGTTTAATTCATACATTATTTGTAGTATTCGCGTAGTATTGTATATTACCCTTGTGATCCTGTGCGGCCTTGTATTGACTCTGGAACATAGATGGTGGGTTATTTGGGAATGTCTGTGAGTCTCGTACATAGAGATTTTATTTTAGGCTAGTTATGTCTGATGTAGAGCTGTTGAGCATGTGCAGGGACGATAGGAATATTTGTGAGCCATTGGGCTAATTTATATGTGTGTGTGAGCATATCATCCATGAAAAAGGTTTTCCTGTATGTTTTATCACTTTTTTTGCTTCGAGCCTACTATAGATGATTTTCTAAACCTTGCATGGCTTTGGGGGCTCATTTTTGGTATAAATGATGATAAAATGGGAATCAGATGATTTCATACTTAATTTCCTACTGATACTAGGCTCGACAGGGCCATAGCACTAGACTTAATTTCCTACTAATACTAGGCTCGGCAGAGCCGAAGCACTAGACTTGATTTTATTACTGGTTTAGACCCGGATACGCTCTGGGCACCCTTTGAGAGGGTTATTGAGACTTTTACTACTGATTTAGACCCAAGTATCCTTCAAGCACCCTTTGAGAGGGTTATTGAGACTTTTGCTACTATTTTAGACCTGGTTTGATCTCGGGCATATACTACGAGGTTTCAAGTTTTGATCTACTATTTGAGATTGGTGGGCGATGTATGTGGTCAATGAGTAGACCTCTATGGACCCTATCGATCCAGGACCGAGGCCTTGGGTTGTGTGTGCCGGATGAGGGGTGTAAAGCATAGGAGAGGTACATGGGCAGAGTCCTTCCATGGGTCGTGCTTCTACATGGGCCCTTAAGGTACCTGAGGGGGAACATACCGGTTACTTTCATATCATATCATTATCATGTATTTGGAAAGCCGATTCTACCCTTGTTTTCTGTGTGCTCAGTGTACGCTCCAGTTGTATGGGTGGCCGGAGAGTTTGTTTTCACTTGATTGTGTCTCTCGGTTGTATGGGCGGCTGTTGGGAATGTAGGTTGATTATGTTACTTTTTTCATTTCGTAGAACTAGTCTGGACTTTTGGTATCGATTGGATGAATGGTTTTAGCCTGTTGAGGCACCGTCCTTGGGACTGAGATTATTGAGGGGCTAGTGGGTCCCATCTTATTTAGATGTTGATTGGGTAGCTTTTCGAGTAGGTGTCGGGTGTTTTTCCCTGTTTCATCCTAGCTTGATTAGAAGATTTGGATACTCGTGGGTTAGTTATTCCATCTTAAGCTTGACTTGTGAGTTGATTTCATTGAGTTTTATCTTGGTATTTGATTCTTAGGCATGTGTTTGTTAGTATGTGATTTTTGGTTCAATTTTTGGTTTGCATCTCTTCTTTTCCTTTATTTTGAGGTTACCGGTACACCACCCATCTCTTTAAATTCTCCTTATATATATATTATTGTTGCAAGGATCCCAGGTGCATCCTCTTCCTTCATTCACCTGAGTATCTGTGTATGTGTATCTTCTGTGCTAGCATGTTATTCATGTACTCTTGGTTGGATTACTCATATGCTAGTTTCCTTGTGCTTATCCCTTGTTTTATGTGGCTATCTTCTTGTATTCTGCATTTTATGGCTTTTATATTTTATATGCGCTCAGTCGGCCGATGATGCCTACTGGGTCCCTGTTGCTTAGCAATTCATTCTTACTACACTTCTGCACTTTTGGGTGCAGATATTAGTTAAGCTTTCGTCATTGATCGTGTTGGAGACTCATGCAGCTTTTGGGATCTTCGAGACTAAAGTGAGCGCCTGACTGTCGGGGCTTGACCGCATCTCATCTTGTACTGATACTCTTGTATATTCGGAGACAATTGTACTTATCAATTGTTACTTTTAGCACTTGTATTCTATTAGAAACTTATGTACTGTCGATACCAAGTCTTGGAGTTGGGGTAGTTTTCTTATATATATTCGGGGTTTTGCTTCTGCTTTGTCCATCTTTATATTCTGCTTCCACTTATTTTCTGCTTATTGTGCTTATTGGTTAGGTAGTACCCCATTACTGACCGTTCTGGGCTACAGGAATTGGTTCACCTACTGGGGGGTTATAGGTGCCATCATAACTTGAGAAATCAGGTCGTGACGCCACAAGTGCAACACACACGCCACAGGGGAGACTCCGCAGGAGAGGACAAAGCACCACAGAGGCAATCCCCTGCTGACATCACCCAGCTCTGCAAATGTGACTCAAAGCACCATAGGGGCCCCCATACCATTACTAGCTACACCAGCAACAAAACTCAACTCAACAAGTCTCCAATCATACCCTTGAGATTCATTTTGAACCCCATGAACACAAACCAGACATTCTACCCAACTAGAAATTACATTCCGGACTCAATGAAATCATAAAAATGACCAGTAGAGCTCGTCTTGAAGGAATATTGACTGAAGTCAACATTTTTCCTATTTTGCCTAAAAGTTACCCAAGTTCCCAAAATGAGTCTGAAAGCCTCGGGACTCGAATCAAAGGTCCCACTAGTCCAAAGTCAATGTTTTGGAGCTAACAACACTGACAAAAATTCCATCCAATCCCATCTTCTATGAATGTTGACAAAAGTCAACTCTTTTAGCTTTAAGAGTTTCAAAACTGGGAAATAGGCTTTAAACACAAATGAACTAATCGGGAATCGAATTGTCAGTCTCAACAAGTCATAAATGATTGTAGCTGCTGTGGAAATCTTAAAATGCAAAAAGAGCATGAAAAAAGAGAAAATGACCTAGAGGGTCATTACAACATCCACTACTAAAAGAACTTTCATCCTTGAAAGTTAAAGAAAGAAATGTACCTGGAGGCTCGAAAAGGTGAGGATAACGGGTTCGCATATCGATCTTGGTCTCCCAAGTAGACTCTTCGATAGGATAATGCTGCCACTAAACCTTGACTTATAGAATCTCCTTGGACCTCAACTTCCTAACCTGTCTATCCAAAATAGCCACTGGCTCCTCCTCAAAGGCTAGTGACCATTCCAACTTAACTGAATCCCACTGGAGCATATGCGACTCATTCGAAACATACCACCTCAGCATAAAAACATGGAAAACTAGGTGAACACCCGAAAGAGCAGGAAGTAAGCCAACTCATATGATATCTCCCCAATGTGATGAAGGATATCAATCGGCCCAATAAACCTAGGGCTAAGATTTCCCTTCACATGAACCTCATCATGCCCTTCATGGATGACACCCAAGGAACACTCGATCACTAACCATGAACTCTAACTCTCAAACCCTCCGGTCATCATAACTCTTCTGTCTACTTTGGGTAGTACAAAGACTCTCCTGAATGACCTAAACTCTATCAATAGAATCCCATATAAAATCAGTACCGCACGATCTAACCTCGAAGGCGTCAAACCAACCCATCAAAGACTTGCACCACCTACCATATAATGCCTCAAACAGAGCCATAAAAATACTAGAATGGTAGCTATTATTATATGTGAACTTTTCCAAGGCTAAGAGTTGGTCCCACTGACCTCTAAAATCAATAACACAGGCCCGCAATATATCCTCTAACATTTGAATAATACGCTATAACTGACCATCAGTTTGCGGCTGAGAAGCAGGGTTAATCTCAACTCGAGTACCCAACTCTTTCAAAAAATACCTCTCTAAATGTGAAGTAAACTCAGTACCGTGGTCAGAAATGATAGAAATAGGCACCCAATGCAAACGAACAATCTTACATTTGTAAATCTGAAACAACCTCTCTAAACTATAGGAAGTCTTAACGGACAGAAAATGAACAAACTTTGTCAACCAATCCATAATAACCCAAATAGAATCAAACCTCCACAAGGTACGTGGAAAGCCTACCACAAAGCCCATAGCTATCTGCTCCCATTTTCACTCAGGAAAGGATAGCCTCTAAGTCAAACCACCTGACCTCTTGTGCTCATACTTCACCTTCTGACAGCTCAAGCACCTAGACACAAAATCTGGGATATCCCTCTTCATCCCACACCACCAGTAGTGCTATCTTAAGTCAAGATACATCTTACCTATCTTGGGATAATTGGAATACCTAACAATGAGCCTCCTCCAAGATCATCCTGACCAAATCACTAACTTTAGAAACATAGACACGACCCTCGATCCTCAAGACACCCTCCAAATCTAAGGTCTCTTTCCTAGACTCACCACTTAAGACCTTAACACGAATAATCCTCAATTTTGAATAATCAAATTGTTGTGCATGAATCTGCTCCAACAAGGAAAATCTAGCCTCAACACAAGGAAGAATATGGCCTAACTCAGAAATATTAATTCTAACTAACCTATTAGCCAAGGACTGGATGTCCTAAGCTAAAAGTCGCTCCTCTACTGCCAAGAATGCCAAGCTACCCGTACTCACTGCCTTTCGGCTCAAGGCATCTACTACCATGTTTGCCTTGCCCAAGTGATAAAGGATAGATATGTCATAGTCCTTAAGTAACTCCAACCACCTGCGCGGCCTCAAAATTTAGATCCTTCTGGCTGAAGATGTACTGAAGACTATGATGGTCAGTGAAGATCTCACAATTTATGCTATACAGATAATGCCTCCAGATATTTAATGCAATGACTATCGCTGCTAACTCAAAGTCATGAGTGGGGTAGTTCCTCCTATGAACCTTTAGTTTTTGGGAAGCATAAGTAATAACTCAGCCCTGCTGCATCAATACACAACCCAACTCAACTCCAAAAGCATCACATTACACTGTAAACCCTTGGCCCTTGACCAGAAAAGTAAGAATCAGAGCTGAAGTCAATATGGCCTTAAGCTTCAGAAAGCTCACCTCACACTCGTCAGACCACCTGAAAGGGACATTTTTTTGAGGCAATCTAGTCAACAAAACTGCTATAGAAGAAAAAACCTTCACAAACCATCTGTAGTAACCTACTAACCTAAATAAAATACGAACCTCGATAGGAGAGGTAGGTCTAGGCCAATCACGTCTGCCACAATCTTTGTTGGATCCACCATAATTCCATCCTTGGACACCATGTGTCCCAAGAATGCCACAAACTCAAGCCAAAACTCACACTTGGTGAATTTGGCATATAATTGCTGGTCTCATAAGGTCTGAAGTACAACTCTCAAATGATTCTCATTCTCCTCTCTATTCCTCGAATATACCAAAATGTCATCGATGAACACAATAACAAAGGAATCCAGGTACGCTCTGAACACACAGTTCATCAACTCCATAAATGTTTTTGGGGCATTGGTCAACCTAAAATACATGACTAAGAACTCATAATGACCGTATCAATTCCTAAATGTAGTCTTTGGATATTCGTCGCCCTGATCCTCAACTGATGGACCCAAATCTCAAATCAATCTTAGAGAACACTACTGCACCCTGTAGCTGGTCAAATAGATCATCAATAAGTGGCATTAGATACATGTTCTTAATAGTCACCTTATTCAGCTCTTTGTAGTCAATACACATGCGCATGGACCCGTCCTTCTTTTTCACAAATTGAATCGGAGCACCCCACTGAGACACACTAGGCCTGATAAACCCTCTACTCAAAAGATCCTGGAGCTGCTCCTTAAGATCCCTCAGCTTGAAAGTGCCATCCAATATGGCAAAACAAAAATGGGATGAGTACTTGGCTCAATGTCAATACCAAAGTTGATATCATAATCAGGAAGAAGACCCAATATATTAGAGAGAAACATATCCAAATACTCACAAACTACTAGAATTAGCTCAAGTAAAGGTATGGTGGCACTATTATCCTAGACATAAGCAAGATAGTCTAAGCAACCCTTCCCAACCAATCATTGGGCGCTCAAGAGAGATATAACTTCTTTTGGCATATGGTTGTCGGCACCCTTCCACACAATAAGAAAGATACCAAGCATCCAAGGAGTAACAGTCTTGGTGAAGCAATCCAAGACTTCATGGTAAGGAGATAGCCAATCCATGCCCAAGATAACATCAAAGTCAACCATGTCCAGCCAATCAAATATACCCACATTTCATACCCCAGAATAGTCACCATACAAGCTCAATAAACATAATCCACTACTAAAAAATCTCCTACTGGGATGGCTACACATATAGGCACAGGAAATAACTCATAAGAAGACTCTAACAAAGTAGCAAACTAAGCAAATACATATGAAAATGTAGACCTCAGATCAAAAAATGCAAAAGCTGACTGATGATAGACGGAGATCGTACCTATGATGACAACATCTGAAGCTTTAGCATTTGGACGGCCCAGAAATGCATACATATGGCTCTGACCACCACGATCACCTGATCTACAACCCTGAGGACCACTTCAAGTACCCTGGGGACCACCCTTACTACCATATATGCCACCTATAACTGATAGATATGGAGCCCTAGGGGCCTGAACTTGGTGACCTGAATGACCCTGCTAACTTTGTTGACCAAAATGCTGACTTGAAGGACAATCCCTGGCAAAATGACCCAGTACACCATATTTGTAATAACCTCGACCAGTTGTACCCTGTTGTGAAGACCTGGCTAAACTAGAATGGCCACCACATCCTGAATACCTAGAGCAAGCACCTCATGAATACTGAATCAAGATCTGGCTACCCTAACTACTCTGACTCTCTATAATCTGTAGCTTCACCTAAATAGTTCGGCTCAGCTGGAAGCACTGCCATATTGACCTCGACCAAAGAAACCTCTACCTAGAGTTTGTGGACCACTATAACTACCCTGATAGTGGAGCCTCTTATCACTGCCCCCTTAGGACTCATAAAGTATGCCCTCAATAGTGCGGGCAGGATCCACAATGTCTAAGAAAGAATGGACTGAGGCTACCTTACTCTCTATAGCTAAACAAAATTGTAAGGTCAATCCCTTAACAAAATAACACACCCTCTCATGATCAGTGGGCTGAATCATGGTGGCATGACTAGCCAACTCATGAAAATGAACCTCATACTCTGAAACATAAATGGAGCCCTGCTCCAACCTAGTGAAATCATCCATCAACCTCTCTCACAAGTTGCATGGTACATACTTCTCCAAGAAAGCCTCAGAGAACTCAGCCCAAGATAGAGGAGGCGATCCAGTTGGCCTACAAGTAATATACGACCTCCACCACTGCTTAGATGCACTATTTAGATGGAAAGCAATGTAATCATCCTCATATGACTCTATCAAACCGAGGTTATGTAACCTCTCCTGGCAACTGACTAAAAACTCATGGGCGTCCTTATATATCAAGATATGGTTATGATTAACAAGACTCGTCCAAGCTATGCTAGGTTCAAAGTTTAGGTGGACCTATTGGAAAAATTACCAGACCATGTAGAAATAGAAGTGGTAAACAACATCACTAAAGAATCTAGAGTCGAATACATTAAGATTCAATATGACATGTTACCAAATATTGCATGAAGTGCAAACTACAGGGTCATAATGAAGCAGGTTATAGATATTTACACCCTAAGTTGAAACCAAAAGAAGATCATAACAATTATGATGGGAACAAGGATGACTTGGAATAATTGATGAAGCACAACATGCACAAGAAGAATCTAAGTGGAAAGATGATAGGTTATTGTGGGAGGTGGAATCCTACTAACAAAAGATTTAAGATTGTCAAGGACTCAGATAAATTTCTGAGTTACATAGCCACCAGCAGTTCACCTATAATAGACAACATTGATACAGGAAATGCATTTGATGCATTAGTAGATGATGACAATGAGAAAGATAAAGAATAAGGAGAAATCCCATATGTTGAACAAGCGCTTATCTACACTGCAAACACAGATGCAGATGCAAATAAGGATAAGGAGGGGATAAATTTACAACAACATAAAATGAAAGAATTAGCAGTAGTGAAGTCTCCACAACTTCACAAAAACATTACTACAGGGGAAAGAAATATCTTTATAGGGTTAATACAGCAGCTACTAGAGGGAGCAGTAGATGGACATCTGGCTTCATAACCTACCAAGAGAAGCATGGAGGATGATACTTCTAGGAACATGAACAAGGAGTTTCTGGGAACATTAACAGGGAGCTGTCAATAATACATGCTCAAGATCAAAAGGAGGATGCAGGAAAGGAAGTTTTCTCTAAAAAAAGCAGGGAGTGGAGTAAAGGGAGAATGAAAGAAATACCTCAGAGATTTTCATACCCCATGAATCAGATAGAGTTCGAGAAGTGCTTTTAGCCCTGGAAAATAAAAGTTACCAGAATCCTTTACAGGTGCTCACTGGTGAGAGCCTAACCCCTGAAAGGGAGATTCTAGCTATCATAGGGCCACCTGAAGGGAGTTTTGCTAATGCTCTTAGGGAATCTGCAAAGAATAAGATGGCTCATCCAACAAAGATCCTGTATAAAATTGTATCCCATCAAGTTAATAAGAATAAAAGCAACACAGTGAGCTAAAACATATAGAGAACTTAATTGAAGAAAAAAAGGAAGGGGATAATCAGTACAACATAAATCAAGCACTCAAAGATGCATATATATCACCAAAAGCACCAATAAAGGGAAAAAGGCTAAAGGGAAGGTAGAATCCAAGCCTACAAGAGTGGCCACTAGAAGGGGTTTAAAAAATAATATTCTATGAGTTAAAAAACATTATTTTGAAATATTAGATTAGTAAGGACTCAACATTCTTTTCACAGAGTGCAAATGCTTCATATCCACCATAATTTGTTTCTCATTGCCTTGATGGAGCCATTCCAAGAAACTAGGCACATTCAGAAATACAAAAGGAGGTTAGGTATGCATTATGCTAACTACAATCAGAATAATAAAATATCGGTCTTTATTCAGAAGCATACTAGTAGAAGTTATTGCAGATAATGTTCAACAATTGACTTTTAAACTACTCTTTTAAGAATCTGGTCAGTCTCTCATCACAACAATTATTCAGGCTAAATGTGATGCCACTGAGAGAATGGACCTTTGGAATGACATAAATTATATTGGTCCTAATATGAATTACCCCTGGCTGGTAAGAGGGGACTTCAATGTTATTCTATATGAAGAAGAGAAGATTGATGGCCTTCTTGTTTATCCACAAGAATATGAAGACTTTGTTTTTTGTATCAATTCTTGTGAACTATTTGACATTTAATTTAAAGAAAGTCCGTTCACATGGTGGAATAACAAAGCTGATGGGGAATGCATTTTTAAAAGATTAGATAGAGTAGTGATGAATCTAGTAGTGAATGAATCATTTAGGATTTTGGATATGGAACACTTGGCTAGGATTGGTTTTGATCATGCACCCCTTTTACTCTCATGTGGTGGACAGACTCCTAACTTTGCTAGACCTTTCATGTTTTTAAAGTTCTGGATAATTAAGGTGATAAGTGAAAACTTGATCTCTAATGACTCTGGGAATATTTTCCTTGATATAAAACACAAGAGGAAGAATACCAAGCTGTCTCTTTCAGCTTGGAGTAGGGAAAGGTTTGGAGATATTTTTAAGTAACTTATTATCAGGGAGGAAATTGTTAATATAAAGGAAGAGCTTTTTGAAAAATTTCCTACAGTGGCAAATAGATTTGTTCTTCACTAATCTCAGGCAGAGTTGAAACAATATTTGCACTATGAAGAGGAGTTTTGGAGACAAAAGGCTGGGGCTCAAAGGTTTTCAGAAGGATATAGGAACACAAGATTTTTCCATAATCTTGTGAATGGCAGAATGAAGAGGTTATATTTAAGGGGGATTTTGAAGTCTGATGGGGCCTAGGCTGAAGGTGCAGACCAAGGGGTAGAGGAAGCAGTGAGTTTTTTCAAAGAACGGTTCACAGGGAACTCTAACACTAGGGAATTGTTATTAATCTAGCAAATTCCTACTATTGTTACAGAAGAGGAAAATTACTTTTTGAATCTTTGTCGATCAGTTGAGGAGATTAAGAAGGTGTTATTTGAACTTAGTAGTGAGAGTGCTAGTTTTCCTGATGGATTTACTGGGCACTTACCAATTCTACTGGAGATATAGTTGGGGGAGATATTATTAAAGTTATTGTGGCTTTCTTTGAGGGTTTCACCCTCCCCAAGTCCATTACTCATACTAACTTAGTGTTATTACCTAAAAAGAAGTGGTACAATCCTTCTCAAACATGAGGCCTATTAGCTTGAGTAGCTTCTAGAACAGGGTAATATCAAGAGTGTTACATTATCGGATGGAAGGTTTGCTGCCCAAAATCATCTCACAAAACCAGGCTGAATTTGTGAAGGAGAGAAGTATAACAGAAAATGTACTTCTAGCACAAGAGATTATCACAAATATCATAAAAAAGAGTAATCCAACAAATGTTGTGATCAAACTGGATATGGCAAAGGCATATGATAGAGTAGACAGGAGGTTTCTAATTAAAGTGCTGGAGAAATTGGGTTTCAATAATTCTTTTGTAGACAATATTTGGAGATTGATTGCTAATAATTGGTACTCCAGTCTTATCAATGGACAACCTCAGGGATTCTTTAATTCTTCTAGAGGAGTTAAGCAAGGAGACCCCCTGTCTCTAGCTCTATCCATCTAAACTACTGAGTTTCTATCTAGAGCCATGAATAACATGTTTGCTAATAAGTATTTTAAGTGGTTTGGAATTCCAAAGTAGAGTGACAACATCAACCACTTAGCCTATACTAATGATACAATATTTTTTGTTACTACTGAAAAGAAATCACTACAACTAATTATGGAGACTCTTGGTACCTATCAACTGTAATCAGGTCAAAATATAAACAAATACAAGAGCTATTTCTAATTATACAATAGGGACTGCACTCTCCATCAGTCAGGAGGTTGAATATTGCACTGGATATTCTAGAGGTGTTTTCTCTTTAATATATCTAGGATGTCCTACTGGTCACTCTAAGAAAGGAAAATCCACTTCACAGAGCTTATTAAAAATGTGCAAGGCAAACTACAGGCTTGGAAAGGGAAAATCTTATCTTTTAAGGGAAAAGTTGTGTTAATCAACAATGTCCTACAAAGCATTCCCGTCTATCTATTGTCTACTATCACTCCTCCTAAGTGTGTGCTTCATCATTTACATAGAATGTTTGCCAAATTTTTATGGGACTTTAAAGAGGAAGGGAGAAGCAAACACTGGGTTTCATGGACTCATTTTTTTTCCTAAACAAAAAGGTGATTTGGGGTTCAGATCCCTATTTAATAAGACCAAGGCCCTTTATGCAAAGCTTTAGTGGGTTTTCAAAACCAAAAAAACTCTTTGGAAATTTTTTATGTGGGTAAAATATTGCAAGAGATACAGACCGCAGGTGGTGGAGTGGAAGGGGGGCTCTCAGACTTGGAAATTCATGTTAGAAGCTAGAGATTACATAGACTAGAAGATCTGGTGGGAACCAAAATATGGTCATTCTAGTATATGGTTTGACAATTGGTCCCAATTGGGTGCTATTTACTACTACTTACCTATTTCTAACTCTTACAACTATGCTTTTGAGGAAGTTAATCAACTTTGGAGAAATGGGTCATGGAATAATGAACTTCTACATCAGTGGTTTCCTGTTGAGATATGAAATCACATCTATAAAGTCATTAGATTAGTTGAGAATTCAAAAGTCTGGGATAAATCTAGGTGGATGTTAAATAGTTTTAGAGAATTCACTGTTAAGAGTGCTTGGGATCTAGTGAGGAATAAGGGGGAAAGATAGGAGGCTTTCTAGAACGTCTGGGTGAAAAAACTCCTCTTTAAATTCTCCTTCTTCTTATGAAGACTCTATAAATAGAGAATTCCTTTTTGGGAGGTTCTAAGGAGGATTGGGTGGTGGATAAGGTTTTATGTAGCTGCTGTGAGAACTCTGTGCATGAGTCCTTTGATCATCTGCTTATCACATGCAATATGTCCTCTAGAATCTGGCGCACTTTTGCAGTTTATGCAGGAATTTAGGGTCCTTTTCTACAACTCAAGGATACCATTTACAAGTGGTAGTATGCAGAGTGTGCTTCAAAGCTTAAGCCATTGTATAAGGCTATCCCTTCTCTAGTTCTCTAGCAGATATGGAAGAGGAGAATTACCATAGTTCATGGGGGAAAGATGTCTTTCTATGGGATGATTATGGAGATTAATAGGAAAATTTATTAGTTTGCTATCACAATCTACCCTTGGCTGAGGTATATCCCTAACAACTGGATAGAAATGGTGAATTTCTCGGAAAGGTATACCCCTCTAATTGATTGTAAAGCTTTTTACTGGTCATTACCTGAGGAAGGAACTTAAATATGTGACTCAAATGGGGCTACAAAAGGCAATCCTATCCTTAGCTCAGGGGCCTTTTGTATTAGAGATGGTGATGGGAACCTTATATATCCTAAAACTAAAATATTGGAGGATGGTAATTCTCTAGTAGATGAAGTTGTGGCTCTGAGGAGTGGGTTAGAATACTTCATAAATCACCAGCTAATACCAGTGACTCTTGAAATAGATTCCCTTACTCCCATGAAGGTGCTTGATAGGATATGGGAGGTACCATGGTGTGTTTCTATGGATATGAGGAGAATAAATGCACTGAGATAGCAGGCAACTGTGGAAGTGAAGCACACATACAGGGAGGGAAACATGCTTGCAATTTTTTTTCTAACCAAGTGTTCTTTTTCGTAGGTACACATAATATCTTACTCATCTTTTCAGGATGTTCCAGCAGAAGGAAAAGCCATCATAAACATGGATAAGAATCAAATCAGTAACCTAAGAATACAAAAAATGCCAAAATGGGGGTTTCAGTAGATGAAGAGCATGATAGATTTCACTCAAAGGCAATCACCCACAAAACTTGGTACAAGGGATAAGGACAGTACAAAAAAAAGGCAACATGCAGCATAAGAAAGAGTCACAAAAGGTGAAACTACAACTGCAAAGACTTTACCTCAACGTGTTCAAATTGAGCTTCTGACATCAGGATTAGGGTGATCGATCTAAAATTCCTTCTGGCTCTTGCAGTGGTATTAGTCCCTCATGGAC
Organism: Jaltomata sinuosa; assembly: GCA_003996215.1. Taxonomy (NCBI): domain Eukaryota; kingdom Viridiplantae; phylum Streptophyta; class Magnoliopsida; order Solanales; family Solanaceae; genus Jaltomata; species Jaltomata sinuosa. Next base: position 67,092 of record QJPP01001036.1, on the reverse strand, counting down.
TCATTCTACAGAGTCATGAGTAACAAGAGTAAATCACCTCAGTAAAGATATTTTTCTTAGAGGGAGGTGGGAACAAACTTACTATTTGAACTGTGAGATAGATATTGCTTGCTTGAGCTGAAGAAGTCATCCATGGTGTCGATCTCATGGTATTCGTTAGACTCTAGGGTTTCTTAGATGAGATCTACCTAAGGTTGAGCTTGTTCCACATTAGTCTTAGCTACAAAGACAGTAATTCTTATGTATCCCTCTTCTCTGCGACAGGCTCTAGCAGATCGATCATGGATGGAAAATATGATGAGCTTTCCTTTCGGAAAGTTTCTAGAACTATCTGTCTTTTTCTGATTTTTTCTTTCTCTTTCTCTATTTATTTTTGTTTTCTCCATTTTCTCTTTTGGGCTGATTTGTGGACTTGGGCACTTTGGGCCTTGCCTTTGTAAATTCTTTGCTGATTTTAATATATGGCTTTTGGGTTTCTTTTAATTAAAAAAAATGAAAACAAAATGAATGATTGGGTTTCCTCTCAAGAAGCGCTTGATTTAACATCGCAAGTTGACAAAAATACCTCACATTTATGGCTCGTCAGGGTAGGTCACCTCAATTAAGGCAACCACTTCTAGAATACCCAAGTATTACTTCACTCTTTGGTTATTCACTTTGAATCTTGTACCATCCTCACCCTCGAGTTTGATAGCACCATAACGGAAGACTTGTGTCACTTTAAAAGGGACTAATTATTTTGATTTTAACTTTCCCAGGGATAGGCGAATCCTTAAATTGAATAAGAGAATACATTCAGGAGCAAATTCTCCCTTCAACAACCTTTGATCATGGAAATTCTTCATCCGAGCCTTATAGAGAGAAGCACTCTTATAGGGTCTCATTCAGAATTCAACAATCTCATTCAAGTCTTCAACTCTCACATGAGCTGCTTTGTCTTCAATCCCTTCAATGCTCACATTGTCTTATGTAAGAGCTCCACGAGCAAGTGCCAAGCCTCGCTAAAAGCTAACTAGTACAGGGATATTCTAATAGGAGTTTTAAAGGTAGTCCGATAAGCCCACAATGCATCATCTAATTTCCTCGACCAATCAGTTCTATTACCATTGACAGTCTTTGATAAAATGTTCCTAATTTTGCAGTTTGACACCTCTACTTGCCCACTCATTTGAGGATGGTAAGGGGTTGCAACTTTGTGATTCACACTATATTTTACAAGCAGGGAGCTAAACAAGCGATTGCAAAAGTGGGAACCCCCATCACCTATAATAGCTCGAGGAGTGCCAAACCTTAAAAAGATGAATTTTTTTAAGAACCCGGTACCACTCTTCCCCTCATTATTTTGTAATACCACAATTTCCACCCATTTTAACACGTAATTTACTGCCATAAAAATATGTTTGTTCCCATAGGAACTCACAAATGGTCCCATAAAGTCTATCCCCCACACATCACATAATTTAACTTCTCAAATGGGAGTTAAAGGGGGTTCATGCTTTCAAGATATACCTCTGTGGCGCTGGCATCGGTCACATAGTTTAGCCAAGTCATGAGCATATTTATGGAACGTTTGCCAATAAAATCCACACTACACAACCTTAGAGGTTGTTCGCATGTTGCTATGATGACCCCTCACGGGAGAAGGGTGACAAGCCTCAAGAATAGGCATTGTTTCCACTTCTAGAACATATCGACATATCACCCCATCAGCACAAATTCGAAATAGGAATGGCTCATCCCAATAGAACTTTTGAACATCATGCAAAAATTTCTTGTTTTGGTGAGAGGTTAGATTTTTGGGCATTAGATTACTTGCCAAAAAGTTGGCAAAATCAGCAAACCATGGGATAAGGTCATGAGATGCTGCCAAAATATGTTCATCTGGGAATGCATAATTAATTGCAAGACCTCCCACCAGTCGTCCATCTTCTTCCAACCTTGATAAGTGATTCATAACTTGGTTCTCACACCCCCTTCGGTTTCTCACCTCAAATCAAAGTCTTTCAACAAAAGGACCTATCAAATAAGCCTTGACTTAGAACCTTTCTTATCCATTATGTATCAAATTGCAGTGTGATCTGTATGTACCACAACCTTAGTCTCCAATTAACATGCACGGAACTTCTCAAAAATAAACACCACATCGAGTAACTCTTTCTCCATCACTGTATAATTAATTTGGGCTCCATTCAAAGTTTTGCTAGCATATTACACCAAATGGAAAATTTGATCCCTTCGTTGCCCAAGCACATCCCCTAGAGCAACGTCACTTGCATCACATATCAATTCAAATGGTTTCGACCAATCGGGTGCCACAATAATAGGAGCGGTAGTAAGGCTCTCATTCAAGCAATTAAATGCCTTCATGCATACATCATCAAATCAAACTTAAGACTCTTTTTCTAACAACAAACATAAAGGATGATACCCCTTCAAAAAGTCTTTGATTAACCTTCGATAAAACCCCACATGGCCCAAGAAACTTCGCACACCCTTAAAAGTTTTTGGAGGAGGTAATTTGGATATGACCTCAATTTTTGCGTGATATACTTCAATGCTCTTCTCCGATATTTTATGCCCCAAAATAATGCCTTTCTTTACCATAAAGATATATATTTCCCAAATCAAGACGAAGTTTATCTTTCACAATGTTGTAAGACATTGGTAAAATATGCCAAAAAATCATCAAAAGAATATCCGACTACGAATAAGTCATCCATGAAAATTTACATGGAATCTTTCACCATATATAAGAAAATAGACATCATACACCTTTGGAATGTTGTTGGGACATTGCAAAGCCCGAATGGCATTCGTTTAAAAGAAAAAGTCCCATACGACCAAGTGAATGCCGTCTTTTGTTGATCTTTTGGGGAAATGGAAATTTGGTTGTACCCCCAATACCCCTCTAGGAAGCAATAGTAACCTCTCAGTAAGCCGATCAAGCATTTGATCCATAAATAAGAGAGGAAAGTGGTTTTTTTCAGTCAATGAATTTAGTTTCTGGTAGTCCATGCACACCTTCCAACCGATCATCGGTCATAGAGCTATCAACTCATTCTTCTCATTTAATACTACCATGATGCCACCCTTTTTTAGTACACATTTTTGGGGCTCACCCACGTATTATCTGATATAAGAAAAATAACCCCCGCATCTAACCATTTGATGATCTCCTTTTTTACCACCTCTTGCATAGGTGGATTCAATTGTCTTCGGTGCTCTATGAACAGAGTACAATATTCTTAGAGGTTTATCTTATGAGTGTAAATACCCAGAGGAATGCCAATAATATCGGCTAAAGTCTAACCCATTTTCTGAATATGCTTTCTTAGTACCCATTACAATGTCTTCACTTTCCATTCTTCCAACTTAATAGAGATGATAACCGACAAAGTTTCATTTGCACCAAGGTAAGTGTACCTCATGTGCAATGGTAGAGGCTTGAATTCCAACTCTTGAGGTTCAATGATCGCCGACTTAGAGAAAGGAGTTTGACAGTTCTTCAAGTCGAGGTCAATCTTCTTTGAAGGATAAGAGTAGGAACCCAACCCCATTAAAGCAGCACATATTTCATCATAATCTTCAATATCATCACCATCATAATTTAAAAAGACGGCAGCCAAAGATTTTGCTAAACATGATACTTTAGATCTACTTTCCACACTTTCATCAATGTTATCAATTACAGATATCATTTGCAAGTCATTAGGCTGCCTCATCGACTTGAACACATTGAAAGTAACTTCCTCCTCATTCACCCATAATTTATGTTCACATCGCTCCACATCAACTAAGGCACGTCCAGTAGCTAAGAGTGCCCTAATATGATCGACACTTCAAAATTTACTGTATAATCTAACACCATAAAATCCATGGGGAAGATAAATCGATCTACTTTCACCAAGATGTCATACAAAATGCCTACTGAACGTTTAATGGAATGGTCGGTCATAAGAAACCTCATCTTTGTGGGTCTAGGAATTTTGATCCCCAACTTTCAAAAAATAGCGAGAGGCATTAAATTGATGCTCGCCCCCAAATCACATAAAACTTTTGCAAACTCATACAAGACAATGGTGCTTAGAATAGTGAAAGCATCAGGGTTCTCTTGCATTGGCACTAAGTTGCTTATCATGAATGCACTATATTGGTTGGACATTTCAACCATCCCCATATCAATAGATCTTTTCTTGGTGAGCAAATCTTTCATATACTTAGCATACCCAGACATTTGTGTTAGGGCATCCACCAATGGGATGTTTATCAAACGTTTCTTCAATAAGGAGAGGAACTTACTATATTGGTCTTCTCTTTTTCCTCAACCATTGGGGAAATTGAGGGGGCATTTTGGACGTGACATATAGACCTTGGGGACATTGTCTTTCTTTTCATTATCAATGTCGATCACTTCTTAAGGAGTTGGATGGGAAGCTTCATTCCTCACAATATTGTCAACCATATTTGGTTGATTCACCAAAACCTCATCATCAATATTCTCTATCATATTGCCAAGAGTCTTTCAACTCCTAGTCATGATTTCCCTACAACTTTGCATCTACCCTCGGCTCAATTTGGGAAGCCAATTGATTCAATCTCTCTTCAAGTTTTCTAATAGAGATTGAATAAGAGTCCACAGTGTGGGTAAGGGTATATATTTCACTTTTTATTTCATGAACTCCCATGTCGGTTGACAGCAACTTTCTTCAATACTCTTTCAAGTATGACTTCAGTTTTAGAGCTTATGGACTCTTCTCTCACCTTGTCATCCACACCTTCATCATGCTTGTAGTTCCGACCTTGATTCCCATGTTCGTGTCTCCAAGAGCCTTGGTGGGCTCTTTGGTAACTAGGATGGGAACCCATATCTTGGTTTGTAACAAGAGAAATGTCTTCATTGTGGAGGAAATAAACCTCATTATGAACTTGCTCATTTCTTCCATACGTGCATATGGAGTTCCCACTCCATACGTTGTATCCCATAACATGTTCGGTGAACACGTTCAAGTGTTCCATGATACTAGATATTTTCTTATCCTTATCTTTATTTTTCTTCCATATCCACATTAGTGTAGGTAGCACCCATTGCCACCTCAGCTCCCCAAGTATGCCAAGCACGATTAGTCTTTGTCATTTAATCAAGCAAAGTCCTAGACATCATAAAATATATAAATGACCCATTGGATTGGTTGTTAGCAATGGATTTATTGGTAGAATCCAACGACTAATAAAACTGTTGAAGCAATATTTTGTCCGGGAGACGATGTATCAGGTATTGTGTCACTTTTTTCCTAAACCTTAACCATGCCTCATGGTAAGGCTCATTAGGCAATTGCCTAAAATTAATAATTTCATCCTACAACTGTAGCATCCGCCAAGGAGGGAAGTACCTATCAAGAAAGGTATCAAGCAACTCACCCCACAAAGAAAGAGCACCAACAGGGAGATCCCCGAGCCAAGTTGTTGCTTCCCCTATTAGGGTAAAGAGAATAGCCTTAATCTTAAGGACTCTTGACTAATGTTTATAACACTAAAAGGCCGGTAAACCTCCACAAAATTCTTTATGTGTCGATTAGTGTCTTCATGCAGAAGACCTCTAAATAATCCATATACTTGCAAAAGGTGTAGCATGGTACAAATGATATACAAAATGGCATTCCCTACTGGTGGAGATAGGTGAATGGCACTTGTCACTTCATCATGACCCATCCAATTATACGCAACCACATAACTCTACATACTAGCAATATCGCTAGCTTGTCTCATGGTTGCACCTAGCAGATACATATCAGGCCGCGAGCCTATGCCCTAGACGTAACGGGTGCTTAGAGTCACAAGTGACCCCAATCTAACCCTTGATTTGGCATAAGCTAAACATTTTGGTTAACATAAATGTCTAGGCAGAAGCTATACTGAATTTAATATAAAGTTAAGAAATATAAACTAAAAGTCTCTGAATATATGATTTTGACATATACTATAGTTGAATAGTCTGAAATCTAATTCTATGTCTGAAAGCCTCCATTACTGATTTTGCTTGGGACAAGTGCCCAGCTAAGTCCAAAATACTTAAACAAAAAAATAAGCTAACTCAAAAAGCATAGAAAGATATGTCCTTGAATAATGATGACTCACCATTGTATGTCACTGAGATGGCGCTGGAATGAGCTAATCGCGAGGTGGAACTTGAGAATCAGAACATGTATCATGATAGGATGCAGCACATAGAGTATGCATCAATACTTTGAATAAACTGAGCATGAGGGATATGCAGGCTGACTATATACATAAATAAGCATGCTAACATATTGATATGCTATTTATACTATAAGCTAAACTATAATGCATAGCCTCAGAGTATAATAATGATAAAAATAATCTAAAAGGAAAGGATATTCTAAAAACATATATTTAAAAGCTATAAAACTGATCTGAGGGCCTAATACACATTACTGAAACTAATTTTGAGGGAGAGCCAATTAACTGATATAAACCACGTGAGCTAGAGGCATGACTGGCATGATCACTAAACTTAGGCCCACTGAGGGGCTAAATAATCCTATGGTGGCTCATAGTTCTTGGATATTAGGGTATGTTGAACCTTGGTCCAACTCGGTGCTAAGAACTACTCCCAAAACTAGTTATGTTAGCTTATTTAAAACTGCGGTCCTAATTTACTATGTCAGAACTATACTAGTCTGAAGTCATTGATTTCTGAAGACTAGAACTGGAACTGACTAAACTTTATTTACAAGCTTTAACACCAACTTTCTGAATTAGATTCTAGGATAAACCATTGCATGAGAAAATACTATGAATTTAAGATAGGTTCTCGATTTCTCAAATCTTTGTAAAATCTCATGCAATTTACTAAAACATAGTAAAATTAATTTAAACAAGATGAAAATTATATACTAAGCATAAGAATTGAATTCTATATTGATATGCATAAGAAGGTAAGAACCCGAATTTCAAAAGTCATGAAATTTTATGTAAAAGATTAAGGCTTTGGGCATAAGGGTAGACAAAACCCTTACTAAATACCCACATACCTGGTATAAGAGAATATGTGAAGAAAATCTGAAGTCTGAAGTGTTAGAGAATAATGTCTTAGGTTTTACGGAGAGAGAATTGAGAAAGTCTTTGAATTTGCCCTTGAATTCTGAACCTGAGTGTTCTTATTTCTCTTGAAACTTTAGGAAAGGAAGTAACGTGTTGTTCTGATTAAAAATCATGCCCTATGGGTATAAGGACATCTTATATAGGTAGGGTATGGATTGTATAAGGGAAGTACCAAAGAGACCTTGAAATAACGCTAAAAACCCAAATCTCGTCAGACAAAATAAGGGGGTACGCCGCACACCCCAAGGCACGGCCCCCCACCGTGCTTTACATGGCCAAATGCATGACTGGGACCCATATGTTGTACGGCCCACCACGGGCTTAGTCTAGTGAACCCCTGTGCTGTGTCGTGTGATGCAGGGGCCAAGGGTTGGCTCCTACCCCATGAAGCATGGTCCTTTTTCATGTTCTAAGCTCCCCCAACACTTCTAAACTCATCCCCAATTAATTTCTATTCATTCTAAGGGTCATATAGGTTTATTTTCTTGCTCTAAAGGCTATTTGAATGTACAGGACATTATATTATCTCCCCCTTGGGACAATTCATTCTCGAATGAAGACTAAACCGGCTGGGTTTGGAGGGAAAGAGCTGCAATCCCTACCAACTGAATTCTAAAAGATTTTCTAACTGATATGAATCCTAAAAGACATCAATGCATGCTAAAAATATGAGAACAACCGAGGGGACATGAAACTGAGGGGAAAAATTAACAAGGAAGCTGAGAAAACATGAGAGGAACTATCACCTCAAGCTAGAGCTGAATTAGAAGGGAAAAGAAGAGGGTACTTGGTCATCATGACTACTTCTTCTTCCAAAGTAGCTCCCTCAACTGATTGGTTTCTCCGAAGGACCTTCACTGAAGCAACTTCCTTGTTTCTCAACCTTCAAATCTGATGATCAAAATTTTCAACTGGAACCTATTTATAGGTGAGACTATCCTTTACACTCACATCCTTAAGTGGCACAACTGACATCGGATCACCAACACACTTTTTCAATAAGGAAACATGGAAGACTGGATGAACTGTTGCTAACTCCGCTGGCAACTCTAACTCATACGCCACCTTACCAATTCTTCTCAGAACCTAGTAGGTACCTACATATCAGGCACTGAGATAGCTTCCCTTTCTTTCCAAATCTCATCACCCTTTTCATGGGTGACACCTTTAAAAACACCCAATCGTTCACCTCAAACTCTAAGTCTCTCCTTCTCACATCTGCATAGGATTTATGACAACTCTGAGCAGCCTTCAACCTCTCCCTAATGAGTTGAACCTTCTCCATGGTTTCATGAATTGAATCTGGCTCTATCAAAGCTGCTTCACCTACCTTAAACTAGCCTATGGGTGATCTATACCTCTACCCATAGAGTGCCTCATACGGAGCCATCTGAATGCTAGAGTGAAAACTATTATTGTAGGCAAACTTTGTAAAAGATAAGTGATCATCCCAATTACCTTTAAATTCGATCACATAAGCTCTTAACATGTCGTTTAAAGTTTTAATTGTCTGTTTTACCTGACCATCTGTCTGTGGGTGAAAACTTGTGCTAAGATTAACCTGGGTACTAAGACCCATCTGAAACAACCTCCAAAATTGAGATGTGAACTGAGTACTCTTATCAGAGATAATGGATAAGGGAATCCCATGCATTATGACTATCTTACGGATGTAAATCCTGGCATAATCCTCTGTTGAATTCGTAGTCTTGGCAGCCAAGAAGTGGGCTGACTTAGTCATTCTGTCCACTATTACCCAAATCAACTCATGATGTCTGCGAGTATGAGGTAAGCTTGTAATGAAGTCCATATTGATCATTGATCATTTCTAAATAGTAATTTTGATATCCTGAGTCAAACCTCCCGGTCTTTGATGTTCTACTTTAACTTGCTGACAGTTGGTACACTTAGCCACAAAGTCTGCAATGTCCCTCTTCATGCTATTCCACCAATAGACTTCCCGTAGGTCACGATACATCTTGGTGGCACTAAGATGTATAGAATACCTGTAGCTATAAGCCTCTGTCAAAATCCACTGCCTTAAATCATCTTTATTAGGCAAATATAAGCGACCTTGGTAATGAAGCACACCATCTCCCCCTTGGGAGAAAACCTCTACTCTCTGCTGATGGACTGCACCCTTCAACTGAAGTAAGATGGAATCATTGTCTTGTGTTTCCTTCACCTCAACTACCAAGGAAGATTCTAACCCATTCTGCATAATGGCACCACCTTCTGATGAATCTGTAAGGCGAACTCCCAAATGAGTGAGCCTACGAACATCCTTAGCCAATTTCTTCTTTTCTTTCTCAACATGTGACATACTACCCATGGACAACCCACTAAGTGCATCAGCTACCACATTGTCCTTACCCGGATGGTAAAGCACACTCATCTCATAGTCTTTGAGAAGTTCTAACTACCTCCTCTGGAAAAGATTTAATTCCTTCTGAGTGAACACGTGTTGGAGGCTTTTATGATCGGTAAACATATCTACATGGACAACTATACAAATAGTGTCTCCAAATTTTTAAAGCAAAGACCACGGCTGCTAACTCAAGATCATGAGTCAGGTAGTTCTTCTCATAAACCTTAAGTTGTCTTGAGGCATATGCAATGACCTTACCATGTTGTATCAAACACAACCTAAACCAACTCTGGAAGCATCACAATACACTACAAAACCGTCTGAACCCTCTGGTAGAGTCAAAACTAGAGTTGTGGTCAACCTAGTTTTCAGTTCCAGAAAGTTCTTTTCATACTCATCTGACAATTGGAATTTAACCTTTTTCAGAGTCAACCTAGTCAATAAGGTAGTAATAGATGAAAATTCTTCAACAAACCTCTAATAGTAACTAGCCAAACCTAAGAAGCTCTTAATGTCTGCCGGAGAAGTAGGTCTAGGCCAGTCTTTTACTGCCTCTATCTTTTGCAAATCTATGTGAATCCTCTCCTTAGACACAATATGACCCAGAAAAGAAACTGACTGCAACTAGAACTCACATTTGTTAAACTTGGCAAATAACTGTAAATCTTTGAGAGTTTACAGCACAACCCTCAAATGATTTGTATATTCTTCCTCACTTAGTGAGTAGACAAGAATATCATCTATGAAGACAATAACGAACATGTCCAAATACTTCTTGAACACCATGTTCATCAAGTCCAGAAAGGCTGCGAGAGCATTGGTTAGTCCAAAAGAAATAACTACAAATTCATAGTGACCATACCGAATTTTGAAGGCTCTCTTTGGAATGTCACATTTTCTAACTCTGAGCCGATGATAACCGGATTTGAGGTCAATTTTGGATAAGTAGTTGGCACCTTAAAGTTGGTCGAACAAGTCATCTATTCTGGAGATGGGATATTTATTCTTGATTGTGACTTTATTCAACTGACGATAGTCGATACACATTCTGATAGAAGCATCTTTCTTATGCATAAACCGAACTAGAGCACCCTATGGAGAGATGTTAGGCCTGATAAAACCCTTATCTAAAAGGTCTTTAAACTGCTATTTCAATTCCTTAAGCTCTGGTAGATCCATTTTGTAAGGAGGAATAAATATAGGTTGCATATTTGGAAGAAGGTCTATTCCAAAGTCAATCTCCCGATCAGGAGGGACTCCGGGCAGACCTTCGCGAAAGACTTTAGGGAACTCACTTACTACTGGAACTGACTGGAGAGATGGGGTCTCGGACATAGAATCCATAATCTGACTAGCATAGCTTTCTTGCACTCCTTTTTAACCAATTCAGAGACACCAGAAATGTACTTTCTTATTCAGGCCCTCGGCTCGGCTACCATGGTTGGGGCATACCTAGAGAGCTGCATAAAATTCAAGCCATATTCCTGAACAAACATAGATCCCTGCCTTAGATTCAATAAATCCTCTGCCTTAGCCTCTCTCAACTCCCTCGGGAAGAACCTTTCCAGAAAAGCTCCAGTAAAATAATCCCAAGTCACAGAAGTTGCATTCACACCCCTGTTGTCCTTCCATTGAGTGAAACAAATATGAACCACATCCTTAAGTTGATAGGATGCTAACTCAACACTGTCAGTACCAGTCACTTGCATCACCTCAAGAATCTTCTTGATCTCATTAATAAAATTATGTGGGTCCTCACCAACCGTTAACCCTATAAACTCTAGCGGGTTCATGCGAACAAAATCTCTAACTAGGTCTACAACTGATCCACTATTTGGGTTCACATGATCTGGAACCTGCTGATTAGCCTGGTTGGTCACAGCTTGTGCCAACATCTAGATAGCATTGTGGAACTTAGTATTCGTGACCTCATGGTTTGGCGCTGGAGAATTTGCATTAGCATTGCGAGCATTGTTTCTGCGAGGAGGCATGATCTGAAATACATAATGAACATATTAGAAGGAATAATTAGAGTTAAACTATATCGCACGATACTCAATCAATAAAGGAGTGAAGTTTCCTGAAAACATCTCATAGCATCTTCCTCGTAAGTGTAGCACGCTTCACACCCATGAAAAAGACTCTACTCAATGCGTCTTTTAGACACCCTAGGACACATTAAACCTAATGTTCTGATTCTAAGTTTGTCATGCCCTGAGCCTATGCCCTAGACATAACATGGTGCTTAGAGTCACAAGTGACCCCAAGATAATCCTTGATCTGGCATAAGCTAAGCATTCTGATTAACATAAATGTCTAGGCAGAAGCTATAATGCATTTAATTTAAAGTTTAGAAATATAAACTGAAAGTCTCTGAATAAATGAATATATGAGTCTGACATATACTATAGTTGAATAGTCTAAAAGCTAATCCTATGTCTTAAAGACTCCATTACTAATGAGTTGCTTGGGATAAGCCCCCAACTAACTCTAAAATACTGAAACGTAAAAATAAGCTAACTCAAAAGCATAGAAAGATATGTCCTCGAATGATGAGGACTCACCACTGTCTGTCGCTGAGATGGCACTGGAACGAGCTAATCACCAGGTGGAACCTGAACTTATCATATGAGCATTTTGCAATTATAATACCTCATAACACATCCTTCTTAGTATATTAGACACTATTAGTCTTATCCTGAAGCTACGAGTTAATTTAAACCTTCCAAATGGGTGAGGTGTTACACGAGGCATTTTTTTAACTCGAACTTTTGCGTAAGGGATTCCTTTGACCTAGAACCTTGGTTTGATTCTTTGATATTACCAAGAATGCTGACTGAAGTCAACGATTTCCAAAGTTGAAGCTCTAAAACGAGGAACGGCCATAAAGACCAAACAAATGGCCCAACCACCGAACTACCGATCCAGACAAGCCATAAATGACTTGGGGCTGCTACATGTAAGTTCTAATGGTACAAGAAAAGCAAAAATGCATACATGACTGGAAGGGTCATTACACAAAAACCATCCTAGATAACAACCCGTAGCATATCATTGAAAACTAAAGTTACCTGCCCTGACTGACCATCAACCAATGAACGAACACTTTTGCTAACATCAAACTTGCTAATTGAACCTAATAGAACAACCCATCTGAACCCTATTGAAGTTTTCACACCAGGGTTAGGAAAGGCATGAAAGAACACCCTGTGTTGACGGAGAAACTTCCAAACTGTAGAACGAACAAAGTCAACCTCGCTAAACCGTGCCAAGTCTAAATCAACTGAAAGTGAATGAACCAGGGCAACCTGTCCAAAAGACCCAAACCAAAACCACGATCCTGCAAGAAGTGTGGTAATCCTACCACAAAGTCTGTAACCATGAGCCAAGCTCCCAACTCTAGAAAACACTGTTGCGACTCTGAACACTCGAACACCATGTGGATGTGAAATCGCCTTACGAATCTCACCTCAGGAAGAAGTCGACCATGCCACAAATATCAAGTCCAAACACCCCGAAGGCAAAGGAAAAAGGTTCCTGGGGTTCAAAGTTACAATCTAGCCATAGAAATATTTGCATATACCTTCAACTCATTTCTTTGGCTTGAATCAACTGCTCTACCGGATCTTCAAAAAACCAACCACTTCGAATCATATATCATAACGAACTTCTAGTCCATACTAGCTGAGTCTAACTAACACTAGAACCCCACATAAACAACAACTCTGGAGGAATCAATTAAACAAGCTTGTAAATCCTCGGCAAACGAATGGCGATTACCAGTCTCTACGTATCATCAGAACTCAAAATAGCCTCGCTAGTCTCAACAAGTACAAGCTGACCACATAAAGCATACACCACTGCTGAAGCTCAAATTTATGCCACTAAGTCTATCCAACCATGGTAGAAGGACCTCGTGCTAACTGGAACACTGCTGAAATCTGGAATATCCCACCTCTTGTAGAGGTTAGCCAAGGACTAGGTGTCCAAGGCCAATAGCCGCATCCGCAACTGAAGTAAGGAAGCTAAGTTGCCAATACCGCAACTGCTACTGAATCAAAAACCAATCGATGGAAAACCCATGGCAATGTGTAGACGGCTAAATCGAATCACCAACACACAATCCCAAAGCAAACCTTCATCACCACCTCAGGAAACTACTAGGACACATAAACACAAACAAAGAGTCATCTCCCTCCTTTTTCAAGTAAACAAAAATCCTTCCTTAGCACATACTAAACCTTACAAATCCTTTCTCGAATAAGAACCTGAAGCCATTACCTTACTTCTCATAGCTACACGTCAAACTCAATAAAGCAGGAGAAGAATGGGCCGGATGCCCAACTCACCCAAAATGATTACGAATACAACCCAACCACGAGGTTACGATCAACAACTAGTCAGAGTGCTAAAGTCAAAACCCAATAACGATGCCAACATCAAGAGCTCATCCAAAGAACTATGGTCAGGAGTCGTTCCAACTGGAGCAAGGGATATAACAAAACACCCAACGGACTAGGAACTGGAGGAGGCTATGGAAACAACCCACATACCTAACAACCTCCTAAACTAATCAACAAAGAGGGTCGACTCTAGACACTCAGGAGGCCTAACCGATCTATGCACACTAACATAACCAATATCTCCCAACTAAGGCAAAATCTCAACTCCGACCCAACTACCGGTAAGACACCAAACCATCACACGGATCTTTAGCCATGCTAGATAATGGCCTAGGTAACAACCATCTAGGACCGCTAGAAAAGAAGACTCAAAGCAAGCCTAGAACCACAACAAACAGGAAGAGAGCTCTACAGAGCCTACTCATAAGCTACAACTCCTGGTAAAACACCTCACTGGGCTAACTCACCCCCATCCACTACTAACGAATAAACTACCAATAAAAAAACACATCGATACTATAATTCAGGTAGGTATATAAGTCATTACATGACAGAATGGATAGAATCACAACACGAGTAGGACTAACACAAGTCGAAGGTAGCAAAGGCCTGACCTAAAGCAACGGTGTCAGGAACCTCTACCTCTAGCCCACCAAGAGAAGCATCAAGCTGATGGCATCTAACTATGGACTGAGTGGTCGAAACTGAAGGCCTAACCAGCCCTCGCCGGGGACAAGATCTATAAAGGTGACCAATCTCTCCACAATGATAACAACCAAACTGCCTGGGATACACAATCATGGGGTAATTCTTAGCAACGTGCCCACGATCACCACACTAAAAACAACCTCTACCAGATGAAGTTCGATGGAAAAATCTCACCTTATACTCCAATATCGATAGACAACCCTGCTGAAGAACTGGAAGCCCAACCCTAACTGAAGCACCACTCATAGAACCAGGTACTGAAACACTCACCGGAGGAGTCAAAGTCCTAGCCACGGTGTCCTGAAGCACTGAGGCCTCTATAAATCCAATCGGACACTGGGCTGACCCCATACCCCTTATCTAGTGTGGTAAACCCTCACTCTGAAGTCTTGGCACTAACAGAAGCACTGAAGCAACAAGCACAAAAGCCTCGGAACCAACCGCTATTCCACTCGTCTGAGGCATCTAAGAATGAATGAACAACCAAAGTTTTAGAATTCAATAAAGCC
This sequence comes from Jaltomata sinuosa, assembly GCA_003996215.1. Lineage (NCBI taxonomy): Eukaryota > Viridiplantae > Streptophyta > Magnoliopsida > Solanales > Solanaceae > Jaltomata > Jaltomata sinuosa. The sequence goes on along the minus strand of QJPP01001036.1, from coordinate 51,982 downwards.
AGGAACGCATGATAAGGAGTCAATAAGGTGAAACTTTTCCTAACAATGCCCTGTAGCCTCCCGCAGATAGGATACGGACATCATCGTACCGATCCGCGAGACTCTACTTAGACACTTCCTTCTGTACCATGGCACCGGTGAACCTAGAGCTGTAATACCAAGCTGACAATGAACCCTTAAGAATCCAAGCCAACTAGGCTTGAATAAGCAAGTTGCGAAACAAAAGTCAGAAAAAGTTATTGTAAATTCCTTTAAGGAATTCTCTTTTTATTTGGGTTAAATGTCTTGAGGTGTTTCTCCCAATATACAAAGAATTAGTAGGCCCCCAATATACCAAATCAAAGGTCTATGAGTCTAGTTTCCAACGCACTAAACCGTTCATCCATATGACTTCAGAATAGAGAGATATTCACATTTTTGTAAGACTGCACAAGCAGGCACGTCAAGGTGTGCCCCCCATCCCAAGTCGGTTTAGCTTTATAAAAGCTGATTTCCCTTCTTTTTAACTCATACTTTTCACCCAAAATCTATTTAATATCAGATGTAAAGTCCCTTAATAATCCATGGACCTTGATGCTTTCAATTCGGAAGTTTAACGGAAGTTGATCTACGTCGCGAGTTCGTCATTTTGGTGTAGTTTGTCCCATCGATTTCGTGGCGTATCTTCATGGGTGTTATGGCATCAAGCTAGCATATGTTTATACAGTATTTGGCAGTAACTATGGAGTTATATTGTCAAGGTAAGGATCCCGTACACTTATCTATTTATTAAATCGAGATTCTAAGCTTCTAGCCATGAAAAGTCATATTTTCCGATAACTTGTAGTAGTTTCTTGTTGGACTTTGATCTGTTTGTTGTTCCTGCAAGGAGGAAGATTGTTTAGATTGGGATATTGAATATATTTGTCTAGGAAATCTCTCCCCTATGATCCTCCTTCATAATTTTATATTGATAACGCTCAAACTACACCTCAATTTAAGAAGCGTAAGCGATCGTTGTCAAATATATAACCCAACAAGGTTGGGGTCGAATCCCACAGAGAATATGGTGAAGATTAAGTCTTTGGTGATTTAAGTGACTAGTCGTCAACAGTTTTCGGTAAATAAAAGGGGGGTTTTGTAATCAAATTGTAAACAAAACAATAATAAACGTAGGAGTTTAAATCAGTATGAGAGAATGAACTAGGGATGTGTTCACCATGGCGTTGTAACAATGTCGATTCTAGGCTTAACCGGGTTCTTTCTATATGCTTGTCACGATGTGATTGCGTCAATTGTATCGTCTAAACGTCTCTCGACCTGAATAAACAAATTTCCTTTTATCTTCTCTCGATCTCAAAAAGATGTGCTTTTTAGCTTTCAATCCTAACATCAAGTAGACTAATCCAGTTACGGCATTAATCAATAAGACGAGAGTTGGTAATCTCGAATCCTTGTTGTTAATCAAGTTTTCCCGGTTTTAATCTCTTTACTCAAGCAAATTAAACCTAGGCATGTTCTAATGTTTGCAACCACTAGAAAACGTGACATAAAGTATGATTAACAACGTGACAATACATATATCGAACCCAACGCCACCCGGAATCTATATTGCTACGTTTGCCATGGCTCCCACAACCCTAGTTGCGGGAGTTTTAGTTACTCATGCTCGAAGAAGAAAAGAAGTAATTCATTATAAAGGAAAGAAGATTCTTACAATATGATGAAAATACTCTTCAATAATCCAAGAACAAGAACAACCAAGAACTCAAGAACACGAATTCAAGAATCCGGAAACGTGTTGTTGCTCTCAAAAATGACTTAAAAACTTGTTTAAACTAATGGGAGAATAATAATAACATAAACCTAACATAGGGTATTTATAGGAGTAGTAGAAACCAAATCCAAAACGGGCTAGGAATCCCCAAAACGCGGGTTGCCGCCTGACGCTACTGCCTTAACTTGACGGCCAGGCTGACGGACCATCAAGGCAGTGACGGACCGTCGCCTGGACCGTCACCTTAAGGCAGTGGTACTGTTTCCTTTGCTGCCTTGGTGCGACGGTGGGGGTGACGGACCGTCACACCCTTGACGGGCCGTCACCTTGGTCGTCATCCTTAGGCAGTACGTTGCTTCCACTTGACGGTCCATGTGACGGACCGTCACATGTGTGACGGGCCGTCACTCAGGCCGTCACTCTTAGGCAGAACGTCGTTTTTCTCGTAATTTCTTCCGTTTCCGTGTTTGTTCCCATTTCCTACAAATACAACATAAAAACATCAAAAACAACAATGGTTGCTTGAAAACGTACGATTGTTCTTAGTAAAAAGGAGTCGAAAGTGACGTAATTTGGCGTCACATCAACACCCTCAACTTAAAACGTTCGCTTGTCCTCAAGCAACATGACAGAAAACAATAATACGACTCAACTAAGAACACAAACTCGTGTCTATAGCAACTCATGGTCATTCAAACTTATTCAATTCAATCAAGCTCCCTCGTAGCACACGAATGTATGAAACACTAACTTGCAAGGATCCAAACATGTCATTCCGTTATGATAGAACATTATGTATACACACGCGCAGCTATCCTAACAATCAATAGACAATACAGACATCTTGGTGCCCTCACCACAAAGAAATCCCACACACAAGATTTGGGACTAGGTAAGCGCTCACACTCACAAACGATTTCAAACAATGCACATGCGATACCATAGGCTTGCCCTTACTATTCTATTTCAGTTCTTCAGAAAGCTACTCAGGATCACTACAGGACTTGTTTAGGCTTGTAATGAGGCTTCGGGTGCAGGTAGGATACATTTAGGGGTTAGTGACTAAGCCCTCCTTGGAACCGGTTACATCTTATCACCACATAACTTCACTTTATCCATCCTTATTCACCTTTTTATTTCCTTGATTCTAGATACAGGTGCGGCCTCTTTATTGACAATTCTTTTTGTTTCTTTTTCGATCTTTTTCATCTTTCTTTATTTTTTTCTTTTCTTTTCTTAGGCGCACACTCGGATTTTCATTCTATTCAAAAACCAATCTTCTCCATCATCTTTTTCTTACCATTCACCTCTGTAGTAGCCACCCCCAACTTAGGCTGCTTGCCTGCGTTAAGGTGCACAATGTCCAAGCAGGACCAGGGCCAAAACAGGGTTTACCTCTATAGTAGCCACCCTCAACTTAGGCTGATTGCCTGAGTTGAGGTGCACGATGTCCAAGGAAGGACCAGGGCCAAAATAGGGTTTCAAAGTTAAACAGGAACGGTGACAGGTTATTGAAAGAATAAGATCAATTATGGCTCAAACAGGGATCAAGGGATTATTTATATTTGGACGGTCTTTTAGGTTAAGTGGACTGCACACAAAAAGGGCCTGTGATCCTTTCCTAAGCAATCAACTTCAAACTTAACAAAATAGACCGGGCAAGTTCTAGATGCATGCACAGAGTAAGAATTTATAACAATAATCTCACACGCTCTTGGCACCAAGAAACTATATCGCTACAAACTATCAAACAACCGCTCGGCTTAAGCATACTCATTCTACTCATAATCACACAATGACATACAAGGATCCCAACAGTCAATCGTTTCAACATAAGCTCAAAAACAGAGAATTTTTTAGGGGCCTCATTTTTAGACAAGAACAACGCATGCTTGCTATAGACACTAAAACAAAAAATTTAAACTAACAACCTAAACATGCCGGTTCTACTAGATAGCACACCGGAGGGAAAAGAAATCGGCAACAAAAACCCTCGGTGGTGACTCACAGGTTTCCCAACACCCTCAACTTAGACTCATGCATTGTCCCCAATGCATACATATGAAAACTAAAAGCTGTGAGAATAAAGGAATACCTGTGAAGTCGATATGACTCAGATTCTGGAATGATGTTGGAGACCGCCTGGGTCTCCAAAACAAGAGAACTCGATGGAGTACGTGTGTGCGCCAACCTCATGTTGCGCTCCAACTTCCTCTTTTATTTGCTCCGCCGCTAGTCGTGACCGCTTCTTCGCTCTTTCCTTGTAGATTCTCTTGCGGTGTTTTCGTTTCCTTGAGCTATTTACACCGCTTTCCGCAACATGCTTCTCTTTTCGCGGCATCCTTCTCACAACAGCTAGCGTCTCGACCAAACACTTCTCCTCAATGTGCACATCCGCAGGAGCTTCCTCAATAGCATTGATGACCCCGACCACCCTCAAATCACTTGGTTGCTTCGTTACTCTGGACACATCGAACTTAACCATTTCATTGTTCAGCCTGAATGTCAGTTCGTTCTTCTCCATGTCAACCAAGGCTCTTGCTGTGGCTAGCAATGGTCGTCCCAAGATAATGGGAACTTCGAAATCCACTTCACAATCCAAGATCACAAAGTCAGCCGGGAATATAAGCTTACCAATCTTGACCAGCACATCAGACAGTATTCCCACAGGTCTCTTAACTGAGCGGTCAGCCATCATTACTCTTATGGACGTTGGTTTAGGAGCTCCCAAACCCAGTTGTTTGTAGACGGCGAGCGGCATCAAGTTGATGCTAGCACCTAGATCACACAAGGCTTTCCCAAAATTGAGCTTCCCAACAGTGCAGGGAACAGTAAACGCCCCTGGATCATCCTTCTTTTCAACTAACGACCTTGAAGAGATAGCGCTGCAGTGATGGAGGTTGTCTTCCGGTTCAAAACTCACCGTCCTCTTCTTTGTAATCAAGTCCTTCATGAACTTGGCGTAACCGGGCATTTGTTCCAGCGCTTCTACCAATGGTATGTTTATTGAAATCTCTTTCAACATGTTCATGAAGTTCAGGAACTTACCATCGTCAACTTTCTTTTTCAAACGATGTGGGAACGGAGGTGGTGGTCGAGGCATCATAGTTGGACGCTTTTCAGCTTCCTTTCGTTTCTCCGCGGGCCTTGGAGTTTCCTCCTCTTCTACCGCCTCATCATCTTTCGCAGCCTCACCTTGCACATGAATTACCGGATGTGATTCCGGTAATATTTTTCCGCTTCTTGTGGTGATCGCCATACAGCTTGCGTTATTTTTCGGATGAGTGGTGTCGCTCGGCAAAGTACCCGGTTTCCTTGGGTTTAGAGATGCCGAGATGTGACCCACTTGCTGCTCTAGTTGCTTGATAGCGGTTGAGTGTGACTCCACTACCAGACTCAATGTTGATAACTCATTCCGCATTGCTTTTACCCCAGAGTCAGTCGATTCCACTTTAAGCAGCATCTTCGCCATCATATTCTCAAGTTTGGACGTCTCAGCCTCGCTGCCCATTTTGTCCCGATTGCTAGGTGGTACATACAACCCACCTCTCTCGGTGTTGTTCCTCCAGCTTCCTTGGTCGCGATTTTTGTAGCCACCATTCTCATAGTGGTTTGGATAGTTCCGACCTTGGTTTCCTTGGCCATTGGCCTGGAAACCCCCCACGTAATTCGCGTCCTCAGTCTCCATACCTTGGGAACCCACAACTTGTACCTTCTCTGTATTTCCTGACGTCAAGTGTCTTGTCAGGAGATCCAACTGTGTTTTTAGGTGCGCCATGTCTTGGTCGCACTCCTCCTCTTTCCTACGCTGCTCAGCTGACATACCAACTGTATAGGTGCTAGCTGCAACCTCTGAATCTCGTGTATGCCAGGCTCTATTGGTTTTGGTGAGCCTGTCCAAAGTAGCTGTAGCCTCAACAAAAGATAGACCCATGAATGCACCACCTGCTGCGTTGTCTAACGTTGGCTTCGTAGCCGAATTTAGTGCCCTATAGAATGTCTGCATCAAGACGTTGTCGGCCAACTGATGGTTCGGGCACTGTGCCAGCTTCTTCTTAAATCGCAACCAAGTCTCGTGCAGTGCTTCGTGTGGTTGCTGCCTGAAGTTACTAATCTCATCCCTCAACTGTATCATCCGAGAGGGAGGAAAGAACCTTTCTAGGAAAGCTTCTCTCAACTCTCCCCACGTTGCGATAGAGTCGGGGGTCAATTCTGTTAACCACAACGCTGCCTCATCAGCCAGAGACAACGGAAACAACCTGAGCCTGATCGCTGTCTGACTCACTCCTGGCAGTTCGAACGACTTGCAGATGCCCACGAAATTCATCAAGTGCTGGTTTGCATCGTTACCAGCAACACCGCGGAACACTCCTCTCAAATTCAGCAACTGAATCATCGTGCTAGTGATATTGAACTTTGCTCCAGGCGGTAGCGGTGGAACAATAATGGCGCCCGTCGCGCCAGCTCCATCTAAATTAAGCTCATCATCATTCCGTGCACCATCGTCCTGCAGACCACCAGCATTAAGGTTTTGTTGGGCCTGCAGTTCAGCAGCGAGCCTTGCTGCCTCTAGTTGTGCAGCCATACTCCGCCTCAATGTTCTCGCAAGTTCGGGGTCGTAAGGTAAAATTTGTTCCCCCGTACCTCGGGTACTTGGCATGCACAACCTGTACTCTGTCCAAAAACAAAAACAACAAACAAAAATAAAAGCAGGAAATTATGACTAAAAGTCAACTAAACACACCAGACTTAATCAAAAACCGTATTCCCCGGCAACGGCGCCATTTTTGATAACGCTCAAACTACACCTCAATTTAAGAAGCGTACGCGATCGTTGTCAAATATATAACCCAACAAGGTTGGGGTCGAATCCCACACAGAGAATATGGTTAAGATTAAGACTTTAGTGAAGTATGTGACTAGTCGTCAACAGTTTCCGGTAAATAAAAGGGGGGTTTTGTAATCAAATTGTAAACAAAACAATAATAAACGTAGGAGTTTAAATCAGTATGAGAGGATGAACTAGGGATGTGTTCAGCATGGCGTTGTAACAATGTCGATTCTAGGCTTAACCGGGTTCTTTCTATATGCTTGTCACGATGTGATTGCGTCAATTGTATCGTCTAAACGTCTCTCGACCAAATAAACAAATTTCCTTTTATCTTCTCTCGATCTCAAAAAGATGTGCTTTTTAGCTCTCAATCCTAACATCAAGTAGACTAATCCAGTTACGGCATTAATCAATAAGACGAGAGTTAGTAGTCTCGAATTCTTGTCGTTAATCAAGTTTTCCCGGTTTTAATCTCTTTCTCAAGCAAATTAAACCTAGGCATGTTCTAATGTTTGCAACCCACTAGAAAACGTGACATAATGTATGATTAACAACGTGACAATACATAAATCGAACCCAACGCTACCTGGAATCTATATTGCTACGTTTGCTATGGCTCCCACAACCCTAGTTGCGGGAGTTTTAGCTACTCATGCTCGAAGAAGAAAAGAAGTAATTCATTATAAAGGAAAGAAGATTCTTACAATATGATGAAAATACTCTTCAATAATCCAAGAACAAGAACAACCAAGAACTCAAGAACACGAACTCAAGAATCCGAAAACGTGTTGTTGCTCTCAAAAAACGACTAAAAACTATTCTAAAACTATTGGGTGTATTCTAATAACATAAACCTAACATAGGGTATTTATAGGAGTAGTAGAAACCAAATCCAAAACGGGCTAGGAATCCCCAAAACGCGGGTTGCCGCCTGAGGCTACTGCCTTAACTTGACGGCCAGGCTGACGGACCGTCAAGGCAGTGACGGACCGTCGCCTGGACCGTCACCATAAGGCAGTGGTACTGTTTCCTTTGCTGCCTTGGTGCGACGGTGGGGGTGACGGACCGTCACACCCTTGACGGGCCGTCACCTTGGTCGTCATCCTTAGGCAGTACGTTGCTTCCACTTGACGGTCCATGTGACGGACCGTCACATGTGTGACGGGCCGTCACTCAGGCCGTCACTCTTAGGCAGAATGTCGTTTTTCTCGTATTTTCTTCCGTTTCCGTGTTTGTTCCCATTTCCTACAAATACAACATAAAAACATCAAAAACAACAATGGTTGCTTGAAAACGTACGATTGTTCTTAGTAAAAAGGAGTCGAAAGTGACGTAATTTGGCGTCACATCATATATTCCAGTATCATTTTTACAGCTTTCCGAGCCACGAAGTGGTGTTTTGGATATTGTGGATTTGGACAGCCCCTTTATCTTATTATGTTTGGTTATTATTGTGGTGTACTGATTGTGGTAAGGTGCTGGAGGGATTGGGAAGTTTGTGCGATTCTTATTGGGATCACATACGATTGTGATTGGATTGAACAACGTGAAGTACGCCTTGAAATAATGCCTCGGGAGCTCGTCGCTCATTTGAGATGTGGTTAAAATATTGTTGTTGGATTTAGCTGTCATTTATTATTGTTATTGGCCTCATTTTATGCTTTGGAGTTGGCTGGTCGCGAGTGTGACATTAACACCTTATAAATTGGCTATGGCTCGTTCTTGTAGCCTTGTCGATTCTAGCAATTGTTTCATTACCTTGGTTGGTTAGGCTTCATATAGACGCCTTTAGGGCTTCAGTTAAAAGTATTATTTTTTTATTCGGAGCAGTTCGAGCCTGGACGACGCCGTTCCCACAACTAGTCATCGGATGACAGGTAGGTTATGGCTTTCCCTACCTAGACTCCGTATATATAGACTATAACTGCATTAATTAACATCCTTGGGTGGGTTGTTATAGGTTGGTACCCCAGACCTTGTCTGCCTTGTTTGTCCGTTTAATTCATACGTTGTTTGTAGTATTCGCGTAGTATTGTATATTACCCTTGTGGTCCTGTGTGGCCTTGTATTAACTCTGGAACATAGATGGTGGGTTATTTGGGGAATGTCTGCGAGACTGAACATAGAGATGATCCTTTTAGGCTGGTTATGTTTGCTGAGTAGCTGATGGGTCTGTGCAGGGATGATAAGAGTTGTTATGAGCAATTGGGCTACCTTTATATTCGTGTGTGAGCATATCATCCATGAAAAAGTTTTTCCCCTGCATGTTTTACTACATTTTTGGTTGCCCACTACCGACAGTTTTCCTAAATTTGCATGGCCCTAGGGCCCCTTTTTGGTACTGTTGATGATAGAAAAGGGGATTTTTTGATGTCTTCACACTGATTTTATTACTGGTATTGGTCCTTGCCGAGGAGAGCACCAGACTTGATTTTATTACTGATACTAGTCTCTGCCGGGCGGAGCACTAGGCTTGATTTACTACAGTTTTAGACCCGTTACGCCCGGGCACACTTGGAGGGGTTTTTGAGGCATTATCTACTACTTTAGTCCTGGGCAAGGTTTGGGCATTCATTTTCGAGATTGGGTCTCTATATTGATCGCGGACATACTTCCGAATGACATGTCTTGATACTGAGTTTTAGTATGGGGTTCGGGACCTCCATGGACCTTGCTGCTCTGGGCCTGGGTCTTTGGGTTGAGTGTGCCGAAGGGAGGGTATATGGCGGAGTAGAGGTCTACTGGTAGTTTCCTTCCATGGAACCTACCTGCTGGGCCTGTTCGGCACCGGAGGGGGTACATACAAAGATACCATTTCACCTGAGATCTGCATGCCTCATATCATTCATTGTTCGAGGCTCCACCCTTGTTTGCTTCATACCAAGCTGTCATGACCCGATTTCTCGATCATGATGGCACCTACAACCCCCCAGTAGGCGAACCAATCCCCGTAGCCCAGGACAAGCTCTAAATAAAGACAGCAGTAAATATAGTCTACCTACAATCCAAACGGTCACCCATACAACTGAGCAACGCAATCAAGTGAAAACAAGCACTCCCGCATCCCATACTACCAGAGCGTACAATCAACAAATAACAAACAAGGGTGGAGCTTCAAACAATAAATGATATGATGCATGAAGATCTCATGTGAAATGGTATCTCTGTATGTATCTCAACCTGTGTCGATCGGGCCCAGCAGGTAGGTTTCATGGAAGGACACTGCCCGTATACCTCTACTCCGCCGTATACCCTCCCTCTGGCACACGTAGCCCGAAGCCCCAGGCCCGGAGTGGCAAGGTCCATGGAGGTCCCAGACCCCATACTAAAACTCAGTATCAAGACATGTCATTCGAAAGCAAGTCCGGGATCAAGATAGAGACCCAGTCTCGAATATGCATGCCCAGACCTTGTCCAGGACTAAAGTAGTAGAAAATTCCTCAAAAACCCCTCCAAGGGTGCCCGGGAGTAATCGAGTCTAAAACTGTAGTAAATCAAGTCTAGTGCTCCACCCGGCAGAGACTAGTATCAGTAATAAAATCAAGTCTGGTGCTCTGCCCGGCAGAGACTAATACCAATAAAAAAATCAGTGCAAAGACATCCAAAAATCCCCTTTTCTATCATCAACAGTATCAAAAATGGGGCCCCTGGGCCATGCAAATTTAGGAAAATTGTCGGTAGTGGCTTGCAGCCAAAACTGTAGTAAAACATGCAGGGGAAAACCTTTTTCATAGATGATATGCTCGCACACAAATAGTAGCCCAATGGCTCACAACAACTCCTATCAGCCCTTCACAGGCCCAACAGCTACTCAGCAGACATAACCAGCCTAAAGGATCATCTCTATGTCTGGGTCTCACGGATATTCCCCAAATAACCCACCATCTATGTTCCAGAATCAATACAAGTCCACACAGGACCACAAGGGTAAACAAAATATATCGGCAAGTACTACAAGCATCGAAGGAACAAAAGTAGGTGGACATGAATAAAACGGTCAAGGTCTGTGGTACCAACCTAATAAACCCAACCCAAGGATGACCATTAATACAATTTTATCCTATATATGCAGAGTCTATGAAAAATAAATTGTAACCTACCTGTCATCAGATGACAAGCTGCTAGGATGACGATGTCTAAGCTCGAACCGCTGTGAGAAGGATGCAGCACATAAAGTATGCGTCAGTACTTTGAATATACTGAGTATGAGTGATATGCAGGCTAACTATATACATAAATAAGCATGCTAAAATACTGATATGATATTTATATTGTAAGCTAAACTATAATGCATAGGCCCAGAGTATAATCATGCTAAAAATAATCTGAAATACAAGGATATTCTAAAAACATATATTTAAAAGCTATAAATTTGATCTAAGGGTCTGATACACATTATTGAAACTAATTGTGAGGGAGAGCCTGTTAACCGATATAAACCACATGAGCTAGATGTAGAGTCTGATGTATACGCCCCATCGAGAGGTCCCAATACACCTTGCCAGGGTGTAGAGGCATGACTGGCGTGATCACTAAACTAAGGCCCACCAAGGGGATAAATAATCCTACGGTGGCTAGTAGTTATGGGACTTTAGGATATGCTGAACCCTGGTCCAACTCGGTGCTAAGAACTACTCTCAAAACTGATTATGTTTGCTCATTAAAAATTGAGGTCCTAATTTACTATGTCAGAACTATACTAGTTTGAAGTCATTGATTGCTAAAGACTACAACTGGAACTGATTAAAATTTATTTACAAGATTTAACACCAACTTTCTGAATTAGATTCTAGGATAAACCATTGCATGAGAAAATACTACGAATTTGGGCTAGGTTCCTGATTTCTCAAATCTTTGTAAAATCTCATGCAATTTACTAAAACATAGTATAATTCATTTAAACAAGATTAAAATCATATACTAAGCATAAGAATTGAATTCTATATTGATATGCATAAGAAGGTAAGAACCCAAATCTCTAAAGTCATGAAATTTGATATAAAAGCTTGAGGTTTAAGGCATAACGGTACACAAAACCCTTATTGAATACCCACATACCCGGTAGAAGAGAATTCGTGAAGAAAATCTGAAGTCTAAAGTGCTGGAGAAGAATGCCTTAGGTTTGACGGAGAGAGAATTGACAAAGTCTTTGAATTTGCCCTTGAATTCTGAACCTGGGTGTTCTTATTTCACTTGGAGCTTTAGGGAAGGAATTAACGTATTGTTCTAACTGAAAATCATGCCCTATCGGTCTAAGGACGTCTTATATAGGTGGGGAATTGATTGGGTAAGGAAAGGACCAAAAAGACCTTGAAATAATTCTAAAAAACCAAGTCCATCAGGCAAAACAAGGGGGGTACGCTGCACACCCCAAGGCACGGCCCCCTACCATGCTTTGCATGGCCCAATGCATGGCTAGGACCCATGCGCCATATAGACCACTGCAGGCTTGGTCCAGTAGACCCCTGCATTGTGTCATGCAATGTGGGAGCCAAGGCTTGCCTCCTACCCCGCAAAGCATGGTCCTTTTTCACATTCTAAGCTTCCCCAACACTTCTAAACTCATCCCCAATCGACTTATTTTCATTCTAAGGGTTATATAGGTTTATTTTCTTGATCTAAAGGCCATTCAAATGTATGGGACATTACAATACCATAATCAACAACCAAGATAAAAGACAAACAAGGTGCAACACTAATGTAAATCAATGCACAAAATAAGGAAATCAAAATCTAATCCCCGGTAACTTTGCTATTTTTTGATAACGTCCAAAAGCACTCTCTAATAAAAGAGTTAGAACCATTCGTATGCAAAATAATTATCCAACTTTTGAGGTCAGGATCGAATCCCACAAGGATTAGAATAGATTCACCAAATTATGTGTATCAAGTCACACTAAGCATGCATATTGTATACAAATTGCAATAAAATAAAATAGGGTGTGTGTTTAAATGAGCTAATTTTATCAAAAGTGATTAAATAGCAAAGTTAACACAGTCGTTGAACTATCAATGTTTGAAAAACTAGGGGTGTGCTTCCGATGGGGCAATTGCTTGTAATTGGGGTTGCCTATTTGGCTTAATTTTAATTATAGTGAGGATAGCCTTTGTTTTAGCTATGCCAATTATTTTTCCACCAATAATCATGATTCCTTTGGGTTTTTATCAAACCTCAAAGTCTGCACAACAAATTAACCAACTAGCTTAAGTGGATTAAGCTATTTCTAGCCTTAACCTTTAGATGGAAAAGCTCAAATCCTTACCATGATTCTTTGCCCAATTTTAGCTTTCTTTCTCAAGCAAAACAAAAATTAGAGGTCTAAATCAATATTTGTAACCATCAATTATTTAATTAAAACTCAAAGGAATTAATGGATCCATACTTAATAATCAACTTTAGGCATAAATAAACAACACCCAATCATAATTTATACACCCATTATGCACACACCCTAGATATGAATTTAGCTACTCATAATTAAAAGAAGAGAGATTATACCAATTGGGTTAACTTCAATTCCTTCCATTAATAAGAAATTTAATCCAAATCTAAGCTCTCAAGGTCAACAATGGAGTTTTCTATAAGGAAGGAGAAGGAAAAGCTCTAGTGCACTTCTCTCAATGTACTCCAATACAATTTAGAAATCTAGAAAATTATATGTAAATTATTCTATGCACATATTCCAAAAACATCATTGGAAACCCCTTAAATATGCTAGGATATTATGGATGAAAATACCCCTTGGGTAACTTGCGTTGCACTTGTGGTACACCTGCTACCGCAGGTCATGATCTGTGGCATGCAGGTGGTGGAAATTTTGGTCAGTCTTTAATCTTTCTCCTATATGTCACATGTGTTTCACAGGTGGGGACTTGCGGCATCCAAGTCCCATGCAACTCGCAATCAGGGAGCTCTTTTTATGTTCTTCTCTTAACTTGGCTTTCTTCTTAAACGTCCAGCTCAGGTTTTTGCCTTCCTTTCATTGCATTTTTGGGCTCAAATCTAATTCAATTTTCAAATCTTAAGAATGCCTGCACACAAAAGATTAAAGGTATAAAATCCTTTTAAATAGCACAAAAATGAGGCAATAATTCATGCTTAAGATCTAAATAAGCTGGTAGATTACCAAATTATTGGTATATTTTGGGAGGATTATGTTAACTGATAAGGGTATGGTTCAGATAACATATTCCCCAAAACTAGGTATGCCAGTGTAGGGTAGGATTGTGCTGTAGGTTTAGGTGATTCTGCTTATAGCCCTGGTAAGGGATCAGTATGGACCTACAATTTAGTGCAGTTATATTCAATGCCCTGGAAAGGCATAGGACAGCTTTTCCAATCGGGCTAAAGATTGCACATTATGAGCTCACATGATGTTAGTCGGTTTTAAGAAACTTCCAAAATAGAAAATTCAGTATTTTCATTAAATATGATTTATGACACAAGGCCAGTAGTTCTAAAAAAATTTTATAATGATTTTGCATTTAGTTTACATATTACTCAGTTGTTCAGCACTCATGATTTAAATATCCAGTTTAACCTATGTTTTAGTCTTCTATTGCATTTATGAGTCAGATAATCAAGATGCTTAGTATCTTATTGATCAGATATCTCATGATCTTGATGCATATCATATTTATGTCTCAGTTATTTAGCTTATCAGATATTAGTATTATTTTACTTCAGCTATAATGACCGGGTCCAGCGTTACGGGTAAACTGCTCGTGCTAATTTTTTAGATTTAGAAAACTCCAGATTTGAGAGTTTGAAATTCTGGGCTAGGCTAGTCTCGGTTAGTTTTGGAGTTAGGTATAGGCTAGGGTAATCTGAGTAAGGATTGGGTAAAGTATCTTAATTTGAGCTAGTTTTCCATTTAGCTAAGACATAAAGGAGTCTAGAGGACTTCTCAGAATCGAATTGGGGTAAGTAGAACTCCCGGTATTAAGGTTGACATGAAAGGGTTGTTTCAGAACGTCGGGGAATTAAGTGTGTTGTAAAATAGATCCTTTTTGGGGGATTTTTGGGAATTCTTGAGCTACTGCCCATGACGAGCGCTATTGCTTTTCCATGGCGACCTCTGCTATAGCGAAATAATTACCACTATAGCGAAAGTCAATGGCGGTCAGCCTCCGCCATAGTGGTCATCTCCGCTACGGAGGTACCTCTAAAGCAGAATGGACTACTATAGTGGAGCATGATAGGATTTAATGAGGAAACATTCCCCAAAAATAATCAGCTTTCTTCAACACATTTTGGGAGAAGGGCAAGGCAATTCTGGGTGATTTTCCTCTGTTTTCCATTGTTTTTCATCCTAAAGGTAAGGATTCTACTCCCCAAACTCCATACTATCTTTACTACGCTATAGAATTGCAAGGGGTAGACTTGGGAAAAGGTTTGGGATGACCTAAGAATGGTGAAATCCGGGGGAAAAGAGAGATTCTAAGGGTAGAAGCTCTTGGTTGTATTAATTCTTCTATATTATGATCATGTGATTTTAATTCCCTAAATGTATCCATAAAAATGGTAGAACTAGGTGAATTAATGGTGGGAAAGCCCGGGAAAAGGGTGGAATGATCATGGGTGGCCTGGGGTTTAGGATTTTGCATAATCCGGGTAAATTATAGGCCATATAGATTGATTCTTTGTTATTGTGTATTGTTTAGACCAAGAATCGGCTAGAACTTCGAGAAATGGGAAAGCTCCGGTTGAGTAGAGCTTGGACTAATTTGAGGTAGGTGATGGTTATTGATTCCTGTATGGATTGTATGTTTGTGTACTTTTCTCTAAGTATTTGTATGAGTTGCATTGCTTAGGGAATGGTTTAGGAATGTCCAAAAGTCATGTTTTCAATCTGGTGAAATAAACTAGGTGTTATTGCTTGTTGGTTTATAAGTGTTGATTGTTCATTATTTGTGATTGTGGATTTTGTGTAATATTCGGTTGGCTCAGGTACCATGCCTGTTATGGGATATACTAACGATTGGCTCTGGTACCACGCCTGGTATGGGATATACTAATGGTTGGCTCATGTACCATGCCTGGTACGGGATACTAACGGTTGGCTCGGGTACCACACCTGGTTTGGGTTTACTTTTACATTATGCATTTTGATTTTGGTTCCGTGAGTGGACCAGGCTGTGTTTATGATTGGTGATATTGCATATGGTCCTTGAGAGGCCAGGTTATTATTATTGGTCTATGATTTTGGCCTTGGTGTATATCAGGTTGCATGTTTAACATTTAGGTGTTGCCTAGGGGGATCCCAAGGTGGGCATGGGATATGTTAAATGGTACAATTACTTATTTCATTTGATTGTTGATAATGGTTATAAGGGTGGGTAACATATGGGGACAAGCTAGGAAGAGACTGGTAGTTAGGGATACATGTGGCTTCTTTACATGTTTCATGTACTCTTACTTGACTATTGTGTTGTTCATATATTACTATTTGGAACTGGATGATGATCCTACCAGTACACACTGATTTTTGTACTGATTCTGCACTTGCATTTCTTATTGTGACTACAGGCAATCTTCTGATAGTTGACGCACGACTTCACCTGTAGGCTTAACGCATCAAGACATCAAGGGTGAGCTGCTTCGATCGAGCAGCCTTAATTTCTTTCATACTAGTTGTAGCCCATTTGTTTCAGGCTTAAACTTTGCTCATTTACATTAGGGTTGCATCCCCATATTCTAGACAGATTTGGTAGATGTTTTGGTACGGTGACTTTCAGGTTCTAGGGAGGGATTTTCACAGATTTATTTATATTAGTGTTGATTTGGTTGATTATTGCTAGTTTATTTTCTTGCACACTGGTTTTGAGCTGTTAGAACGGTTAAGTTTTGGGGTCGTTGATGGTTCGCTCACCCGGGGGTTGGGTAGGTGCCACTCACAGCGGTCTGGGTCATGACAAAGATGTTATTACTTGTTGGTTTACAAGTGTTGATTGTTCATTATTTGTGACTGTGGATTTTGTGTGACATTCGGTTGGCTTGGGTACCACTCTTGGTACGGGATATACTAACGGTTGGCTCAGGTACTATGCCTGGTATGGGATATACTAACGATTGTCTTGGGTACCACACCATGTATAGGATACTAACGGTTGGCTTGGGTACCACGCCTGGTACAGGTTTACTTTTACATTATGCATTTTGATTTTGGTTCCATGAGTGGACCAGGCTATGTTTATGATTGGTGATATTGCATATGGTCCTTGAGAGGCTAAATTATTAGTATTGGTCTGTGAGTTTGGTCTTGGTGTAGACCGAGTTGCATGTTTAACATTTAAGTGTTGCCTAGGGGGATCCCAAGATGGACTCGGGATATGTTAAATGGTATAATTACTGATTTCATTGGATTGTTGATAATAGTTATAAGGGTGGGTTACATGTGGAGACAATCTAGGAAAAGACTTGTAGTTAGAGATACCTATGACTTGCTTACATGTTTCCTTTACTCTTACTTGACTATTGTGTTGTTCATATATTGCTATTTGGAAATGGCTTATGATCCTACTAGTACATGGTGGTTGTGTACTGATTCTGCACTTGCATTTCATTTTGTGAGTACAGGCAATCTTCCAACGGTTGACGCACGACCTCACCTGTAGGCCTAACACATCAAGATATCAAGGGTGAGCTGCTTTGATCGAGCTGCCTTGATTTCTTTCATACTAGTTGTAGCCCATTTATTTTGGGCTTAAACTCTGCTCATTTACATTGGGGTTGCATCCCCGTATTCTAGACACATTTTGTAAATGTTTTGGTAAGGTGACTTTTAGGTTCTTGGGAGGTATTTTCGCAGGTTTATTTATATTAGTGTTGATTTGGTTGATTATTGCTAGTTTATTTTCTTGCACACTAGTTTTAAGCTATTAGACTGGTTAAGTTTCGGGGTCGTTGATGGTTCGCTCACCCGGGGGTTGGGTGGGTGCCACTCACAGTGGTCTGGGTCGTAAGATCAGTTATATCAGATAGTATTATGTTCTTTCAATTGTATTACATACAGTACATTCCATATACTTATACCATTCGGTGCTACATCATTTTCCGATGCAGATTCTTGTACTCAGGTCCATAACTCTGCTCTCCATTAGATTGCACCTCCTCACCTTGTTGATTAGTCCTCCTAGCATTTAGAGGACTTAGTCTATGTCTAGCTCAGCAGTTTAGAAGTTCAGTTTACATTAGCTTTGCTAAATAAAGGTACAAGACTGGAGACCTTGTCTCAGTAAATAGTATTTAGTTATGTCAGTAGAGGCTTCAATAGACAGTTAGTTGATATGTCCGATCAGATTGTATTCAGCTAGACTTTAAAGTCTTGGTTATATAAGTACTTTACTTTATTTTAAAACCTTAGTTCTTACATTATGTTTTTAGAGCTTCCGTTTATCTTTTAGTATATCTTTTGGTAGCATGTCAGGCCAAGGGTACGCTCGATCTAGTAGTGGCCTAGGGTGTCAGTCCCTCCCAAGGCTTAGGCTCGGAGCATGATACCTATTTGCATTGGTAGTGGATGAACTAATACAGAATATTCAAGATGAGGTGCCTCAGTGTATGTTATTTGCAAATGACATAGTACTGATTGATGAGATGCATCGTGCAGTTAATTCTAGGTTAGAGGTGTGGAAATAAACTCTGGAGTCTAAATGATTCAAGTTGAGCAGGACCAAAACAGAGTATTTGAAGTGAAAATTAAGTGATGCAATATATGAGGCAAGAGTGAAAGTGAGGCTTGACACATAGCCTATCCTCAAGAAAGATAGTTTCAAGTATCTTGAGTCTATAATCCAGGGAAGTGGGAACATCAATGATGATATCATACATCATATTTGTATAGCATGGATAAAGTGGAGGCTTGACTCCAAAGTCTTGTATGATAGAAAGGTACCACAAAAACTTAAAAGTAAGTTCTATAGAGTAGTGGTTAGACCTACTTTGTATGGGGCGGAGTGTTGGTCATTCAAGAACTCTCATGTTCAGAAGATATATGTTGCAAAAATAAGAAAGTTGAGGTGGATGTATGGGTATACTAGGGGAAATAAAATTAGAAATGAGGATATTCGAGATAATATAGGAGTGACCTCTATGGTGGACAAGATGTGAGAAGCGCAATTGAGATGGTTTGAACATGTGAAGAGAAGATGTGCAGATGCTCCAATGAGGAGGTGCTAGAGGTTGGATACCATAGGTATAAGGAGAGGTCGAGGTAGGTTAAAGAAGTATTGAGGAGAGATGATTAGACAAGATTTGATACAACTTCATATTATCAAGGACATGACCTTAGATAGGAGGGTGTGAAGAACGCATATAAGGATATAAGGTTAATCGATAACCGAGTGTTGTCTTGCTTTTTAAGGATTTAGACATGTTGGTGTTTTATCATTGTACTAGTCGTATTCTTGTAGTTCTTGCTTTTGATATCTATCATCATCTATTATTTATTGTGTTTTGTTTCTCATACTATTTTGTTGCTGTTCTTATTTCTTTCTTGTAGGCTTTGCACTGATTCCCTTAATAGTTTTTATGTTTTCTCCCTTGTTTTCTTCTCTTTTGTACTTGAATTTGCTGCACTTGAGCCATGAAATTTTGAGAAACGGCCTCTCTACCTCCACGAGGTAGTGGTAGGGTTGCATACACTCTATCCTTTCCAGACCCCACTTATAAAATTTTACTAGGTATGTTGTTATTGTTATAGTTTGGTGTTTTGGTAGAGTTAAATATGTTTTTGTGGAGTTTTTGTTAGGTTTTGATTGGATTGTTATTGTTGTATGTCTTCTTATGTTTGGCAGTGGTGTAGATGAAAATATGCACCACCTTCCAACTTGTTTCCAGTATTCTGACAAAAAACCAATTGATACTATTGGTTTGTTCATTTAATTGTTCCTAGAAATAAGAAAAAACTGACAAGCATCTATTTATAATTAAATTTATCCAATTTCATGAAAGAACTAATAGGAGCCACTGGTTTAATCATAATTCTATAAATATTCATCATTCTTATTCTATAAGTGGAAAGACCCTAAGTTGAAAAGTTAAATTACCAAAATGCCCATTAAATATTCAGCGCGTAGTTTACCCTTCATTTAAACATTACTTCTATTAAAAAATTTGTACCAAAAAGTAAAATTAATATTGTAGATCTGAATTATATCTACAATAGAAATGATCAAATGCATAAAAATTTAATTTCAAAGTTTATCTTAGAATTTCAGAGATTGCATCAAAACGGCTAAGGAAGTTACTATAGTTGATGCATTCTAATTTTTTTTATAACATTAATGACTAAATGCATAAAAAATTAATCACAAAGCTTCTATATTAAAATTTCAGAGGTTGCATTGAAACTATTAAAGGAACTTAAATGGCTGAATCAATTAAAAAACTTTATGATTACAAAAAAGATATTTATATGCCCGTGCATGTGTGTATATTCATGATTTGTCTTTTTCTAACTCTTGACTTTATAAATTCATATATAATTAATGGTCCCTCTATTTATTGATCTATAAATATCAAAGATGTTATTGAAACCCACCTTCAAATTAATTTAATCAGCCAATAGCCTTTTATTAGCGTACAAATTCTCCTCTATCCAGCCTGATGAATGGTAACTGGCGCTCCCTCTCAATTTAATTAGTTTCTTTAAGCCACTCTATAGCCAGTCGAGTTAATTTGGTGATGTAAATATATTGATAATTTGCAGATGTAACGACATGATTCGTCGTTATTTTAGAAATCACCTTATCATGAATTTTGGGAACAATTAGAAATTTGCATTTAAGTTAAGTGGGGTGACATGATGAGACTTTTAGATTCTAATAAATTGACCCAGGCTGACATCACCCCACTATAGCAGAATTATTCTGCTATAGTGTCACCGCTGTAGCGGTCTGTCGTCCGCTATAGCAGTATGGCAGAATACAGAAACCAAAAACACGTGATTTATATTTTAGACTCCTCTTTCTCAGTTGAAAAACATATGAGGGTTACTCCAAAAATCCTCCTAGGCTGCTCCAAGATTTAGGAGCCATGGGGAGCAGAGTTTCTAGCTAAAAGAATGAGGAACCATGGATTTCGGGCTTGTCATCCATCAGGAAATGCCTTCATTGAGCCAGAATATACGTTGTGTAGTTGCTTGGCATCCAGGTAGGCTAGGTTTTCTTTCATTGAGTAGACCTAGACCTGTTTCCATTTCATATTGTTGTTATAGGCTGAAAGGGAGAATTCATGTTTAGGCCATCAAGCACGGAGTCTGGAGGATTATTGGGTTTGACTGGTTTGAATAGAAAATGATAGGGTTGGGGTAAGGTGTTTCAATCTAAATTGTTTATACATGTCGATTGGGTCTAGAGAACTAGAACATTCGGGAGGTTCGGGGAACTAGAAATGATATGGGTAAATATATGACTAGTTATAGGGGGCTTTGGGAATGATTCGATATAAAAGGAATAGGGTAAACAAGAATGGTTGAGGCACCAATGTTAGGAGGTGTGTTCTCTATGTTGTTTTGTCTAAAAAGGGAGTTGCTAAATTGATGTATCAGCGAAATGTATGTCTAGTCGGTGAACCGGGATGGAGTCCCCGGATAATAATTCAAGGTTGGGTTTGTGAACCAGATTATTGGGTAGATGATGTTTATCGTCCTGCCAAATGCAATGTATATACATGTATTTATAGCTTAGTAATGTATGTTCTTTCGTACCTATGAAAGGAAATTATGAATGTCCAAGTATTTGGGGTGTCAATTATATGAAGTGAACTTGATTATTGCATGTTAGTTTTACAAGAGTTTTCTATGTTCATTTAATGCTTGACTGTTGGTTTTATGTGATATTCGATTGGCTCGGGTACAACACCTAGTATGGGATACTAATAGTTAGCTCGGGTACCACGGCTAGTACAGGTTATATATCGGTTGGCTTGGGTACCACGCCTAGTACGGGTTTAATTATGCATTGTTCATTATGTTTGTCGATGGTTCCATAAGTGGACCGGGTTGATTGTTGACTCTGTGATTGATTATATTGGTCCTTGAGAGGCCGGGTTGTTACACTTAAATATGGGGATAGTCCTGGGGTAGACCGGGCATCCATGTTAACACTTAGGTATTGGTCTAGGGATCCTTGATTGTTTCGGGTAATGTAAAAAGGGTTAATGCCATGATTATTGTTCATTGTTAAATGGTTGTTGAACCTGTGTCATGGAGTGAGTAAGACTGAGAGTCTAGGGCCGTATTGCTGGTAGTCATTATCGATTGGGTATTTTCCTAGGGGCCTCTGGGGGGGTCCGATACTTGTTGTTAGTGGCATGACTGTATGTGGCCTAGTATTTGAGTAGAGGGGTTTTACTTTTGGTTGTTGAGTCATAGTGGTGGACTTGAATAATCGAGTGGTAGTCCGAGTCTAGACATAGTTATCGAACTAGAGTTAAGGTGACTTGGGAAGTCTAGGTGGTAAGTGAGACTTGGGAAGTCTAGGTGGTAAGTGTGACTTGGGAAGCCGTAGGAGTCAGGTGTAGAGTCTCTGAGTGGAGGAGTTGGCAGTGGAACAGGATAGGAAATCTGGGGGATGGAACGAATAAGTCCATTGGAGTGAAGGTCATGGTGGTAAAGATGGATGTCGAAGGACTGGATTATTATAACTCATTTCATACTTTTCTCTTGTTTTCATTATATGATGGTATGTAGTGGATTTGGATCGACCGATGATGCCTACCAGTATATGTGTTTTGTACTGATACTACTCTTGCTATAGCTTTTTTGGTATAGTCTAGTTGCAGGGTCAGTGATGTTTCATAGATATATAACGATGGCGATCTCCAGCAGCTTCTACTCATTGATTCCATGGTAGAAGTTGTGTCTTTTTTTCAATTCTTGTATTTCCCTTGTAGTAGCTCTTGTACCTATTTATACTAGGTCCTATGGAGGGTTGTATTCGATTTTTGCAAAGGATTTTCCCGAAATAAAACTTCTAAATGTTTTCCTTATTTAATGAGGAGGTTTTCTTTATGGTTTTGTTATTTTCCGCATTTACCCGTTGGATCGGGTGGTAAGGGTTCTCCTATCTAGGTGCTTAGAGTAGGTTCCCGCACGGCCCAATAGTTGGGTCATTACATATGGAATCAGAGCCTAGGTTACCAGTCTCCTAGTACAAGAGCAAAATGACGAATAGAGTCATGCGGATTGGTGTGTTGACGTCCACATCTAATCCTTAGGAAGCTGTGAAGCATTCTAGGAATCACCTCTCTTCTTTCATTCCTTTTGTGCGATTTGTTACTTGCTTGTATGGGTTGAGTCCAATTGGTATCTCTTGATTCCAATTGGTATCTCAACAGAGTAAAGGATGTCATTAGACTCCGGTTGCACTGGGACAAAAAAGAGGAGTTGGAACCAGGAAGGTTCCAATTGGTATCTTGCCTGAGAGGCTGGGGTAAAGCACGGATGACCGACTAACATTCATCCATGGGGAGAATAGAGAGTAATATATATGGCTTGATTTTGTTGTAGCTTGAAGCTTGAAATTTGGTGTGTTGCAAGGCTTGTATGACTAAAATTATTGGTGTATAGTTGATTGCCTTACTGTGAATATTTCGATCTGAAGGGAGTCATAATTGAAATTTTATGTGCTTTTGGTTTGTGATAAATTGCTATGTGTGTTGAATTGGAATTTCGTATTACTTTCAGAAAGGGACTTATAATTGGTTAAGATGGTAAGGGAACAAGACTTGTGACTGTGGGGAAACTCCGGTTTCAGGACAGTCCGATTGGTTGGGGACCATGGGAAAAGGGGGAAGTCTTTCTTGTATGATAGCAGGAATATGTTACTGTGAACAGTTTTCCCTTGTAATTCATAATTGATTTGATGATAAAGTGATTCTATATTTCGAATTATGCAGTGTTGGGGATGGTCTTAGGGTTATTTTAAAGACCATGGCGGGATTTATTGGGTTAACATTGATAACCGGGAATGGAGAATGAGTAAACTTTGCTAAAAAATTCAATTTTCTGGGCCACTACCGTCAGGACCTCTATAGCAGAAATTTCCATGCTATGACGGTACCACTGTAGCGGTGTAACACCCGCTAAAGCGAAAGGGCGTGGGGAAGAACCCCTGCCCTATTTCCCCTATTTTTCCTTTCATTTCTAGGCGTTTAAAAGTGGTAGTTCAGCTACGACCTGCTATGTGAAACCAGGAAATCACCAGTAGAACTAATATAGCATGCATATAAGGTAAGTAATTGTTTTAAACTAGCATCCAAGTGCTTAAAACAAAGGGGGAAAGGAAAGGGAAACATCGTCTAGTACATGCCCAAAAAGAGGGGGAAATCCAGGAAAATAGTAGTTTAATATAATAAAGAGGAAGTGGAGTCCTAGGCCTCATCCTCTCCCAAGAAGGGGAACTCCTACAAGTCCTCCAGCTCTAGCTGGGGAAGCTCCTGATCGGGGGCAGAGTAGGTGAACATGACCTTAATGATCTTCCACATCTAGGCAAGCATGCGATCCCGGGAGTGCCTCTGCTTCTTCTCCTCATCCAACTCCCTGTGGAGTGCTGCAAAATCCTAAGCAGAGGGAGGCAAGGCTGTACCTCCAGCGATAGTGCCCTTCATAAATGACTACGGCCAAGCTCTCCTCGAGCTGGCTGTTAGAAACTTGGGGCTGGGACTGGAAAGGAGGGGCAGGAATGTCATCATCATCAGCAGCATCCATGGTAGCATGGCTGCTTCCCGTTTCATCCACCCTCCTCTTCTTCTTTCCCTTGGAGGTGACAATTTTCACCCAGAGAGGGTTGAAGGCATCATCCATCTCTATTTCCCTATCAGTATGATCCTCGGGCACCGCAACCCGCCTGTACAATTCAGACACCAGACCCGTAAGAAATGGGTCCTTCCTAGGACCCTGGTAGAACTCCCTCCACAGATATAATCTGTTCCCGAACATTTAGAATAATCCCCTGCAAAGCACAAGTTATCACAAAGGCCCGAGCATAAGTCACGTTGGTAGTGTTGCCCAATGGGCGGATCCTCTGGGACACCAAATTCATCCACCTCCTAGCATCAGCCAAAAAAGTAAGCACTAGTGATGCCCTCAGAACTGGGACAATATACCTTGCCTCTGAACTCCTCCTCTACCAAGGTGTCCCTCATCCAAGTCATATCCCATAGTCGAGCCTTGGCCTCATATGCCGAATTTGAAACATGAGGCACTCCTAGCACCTCATTGATAGTCTGAGAGTCCACAGGAATATCCACCCCTCGGATGCAGATAGTGGGGTTGGGGTCATCCCAATGAACAATGGAGAGTATGTCATAGAACTCCCTCACCCAACCAAAATGCCCGTAAGGGGGAGACACTACCAACTGGCCCTAGCTGAACTTATGAAGCGCGTGATAGAAAGTTGGTGCCTGCTCATACACCTCTTCCATTTTGAAGTCCCTTTCAAATCAAAAACCTAGCCTCCGCTAGTCCTGGTACCTCTCCTGACTAGAATCATTAGGGAACCGATCATAGGGATCTTCGAGTACTTGTTCGTCAGCCATTGATTATGTCAACCTACAATGTGGAATGGGGGTGAGGTTAGAACTTATAAAAGCACAAGGAAAGCTAATTCAAATGGAGAAATTTCAATTTAAGTAGGCCTTGGAGGCTATTGTTTTCGATCTTCCGCTATAGAGAATGATCGTCCTCTACAGCGGGACCGCTATAGCAAGAATTTCTCTACTATAGCGGAACTATTATAGTGGGGGTGTTCCACTATAGCGATCTTCATCGTCCTAGAACTCCAAGGGGTGCATCAATGGTACCCCTTGACCCAAAACTCCATTTTTAACATCCCAAGTCCAGATCAGTGTTTCTAAAGTACTCTATCACTATTTTATGCAAAAATTTGGGCTTTATAACCCCTAAATTTCATCCAAATTCTGAATTCTCCAAGAACAACCATTCACCTTCCCCACCATTTTGAGCCCATTTTTTGCCAAGAGGTACATAATCCTTATGCCCAAAATGTTGTGAGGCATTGTAAATATAAGGGAAGCACCCATGATTTGGAAATCTGACAAGAATCTAACCTACTTTCAAATTCAAAAACCAACTATAATATTTACCCTAAATCACTATTTTTCTACCATAACCCTATCTATAATTGTGCAATGAAGTAGAAGAGTAAGTGGGTATGATTGTTACCTGGAATTTCTGACATCCAGAGCGGGGTGATCGAGAGGAATAGAGTGTTTTCCAATGGCAAAATAGAGGAGAATGGGGATGAAACTTGTTTCTCCCCTTTTTCAATCGATGCCAATCGCTATAGTGGTCGGCACCTCGCTATAGTGGTACCGCTATAGCAGTATAAATTCTGCTATCGTGGATGGCAGTTCAACTTTGGAAAGTAAAGGTTCCTTCCAAGTCTTTTAAAATTCTTTCACTCAAAATTTTTAACAAGGACCCAAATTTCTTGGGTACTCGAAGAAGGTTACTTTAAGAATTTTTCCGATAGCTTGGGGAAGGAAATTTCTCTTTACAGGGGGATCCTCATATTTTTCCTGTTGTGTCAAGTGCGACTAAAATAGGGGGAAGTGCTGATATTTCATGTGAAATCATAATTACGCTGTCAAGGTGAGACTGTGAGACCCCCGGACTAGTTTCTTCTTCTCTTTCCTTACGGGATCATTCGAGGATGAACGATGGATAAATTAGTATCTGTGATAATGACTTGATTCATCTTTATTTTGGAAATCACCTTATCACAGATTTTGGGAACGATTAAAAATTTGCATTTTAGTTAAGTAGGGTGACATGATAGGAATTTTAGATTTTTAGAAAATGACCCGAGTAGATATCACCCTGTTATAGTGGAAATTATTTTGCTATAGCACTACCACTGTAGTGGTCTGCCATTCTCTATAGCAGTATGGCAGAAAATAGAAACTAGAAACACGCGATTTATATTATAGACTCCTCCTCCTCAATTGGAAAACATATGAGGGTTAGGCCAAAAATCATCCTAGACTGTTCCAAGGCTTAAGAGCTATGGGGAGGAGAGTTTTCAGCTAAAAGGATGTGGAACCATGGATTTCGGGCTTGTCATCCATCAGGAAATGCCTTCACGGAGCCAGAATATGCATTGTGCAGTGACTTTACATCTATGTAGGCTAGGTTTTCTTTAATTGAGTAGGCTTAGACCTGTTTCCATTTTATATTGTTGTTATAGGCTAAAAGGGAGAATTCATGTTTAGGCCTTCGGGCACGGAGTCGAGAGGATTATTGGGTTTGACTGGTTCAAATAGAAAATGATAGGATTGGGGTGAGGTGTTTCATTCCAAATTGCTTGTACATATTGAGTTGGGTCTAGTGAACTAGAACGTTCGGGAGGTTCAGGGAACTAGAAATAATATGGGTAAATAAATGACTAGTTATATGGGGCTTTGGGAATGATTCGATATAAAAAGGAATAGGGTAAACAAGAAT
This sequence comes from Jaltomata sinuosa, assembly GCA_003996215.1. Classification (NCBI taxonomy): domain Eukaryota; kingdom Viridiplantae; phylum Streptophyta; class Magnoliopsida; order Solanales; family Solanaceae; genus Jaltomata; species Jaltomata sinuosa. Next base: position 24,924 of record QJPP01001036.1, on the reverse strand, counting down.
GGTAGAGGCACCAATGTTAGGAGGTGTCTTGTCTATGTTGTTTTGTCTAAAAAGGGGGTTCCTAAATTTATGTATCAGTGGAATGCGTGTCTAGAGGGTGAACTGGGACTGAGTCCCCGGATAAGAATTCAAGGCTTGGGTTGTGAACTGGATTGTTGGGTAGGTGATGGTTATCGTCTTGCCAAATTCAATGTATAAATATGTAACTATAGCTTATTAATGTATGTGCTTTCGCGCCTAGGCAAGGAAGTTATGAATGTCCAAGCATTTGGGGTGTCAATTATATAAAGTGAACTTGATTACTGCTTGTTGGTTTTACAAGGGTATTTTTTATTCATTAAATGTTTAACTGTTGGTTTTTTGTGATATTCAGTTGGCTTGAGTACCACACCTAGCACAGGATACTAACAGTTGGCTCAGGTACCATGCCTGGTATAGGTTCTACATCGATTGGCTCGGGTACCATGCCTGGTATGAGTTTGATTATGCATTGTTGACTTTGTTTGTCGATGGTTCCATGAGTGGAACGAGTTGATTGTTGAATCTGTGATTGATTATATTTGTCCTTGAGAGGTCTGGTTGTTACACTTAAATATGGGGATGGTCCTGGGGTGGACCGAGCATTGCATGTTAACTCTTAGGTATTGGTCTAGGGATCCTTGATGGGTCCGGGTAATGTAAAAAGGGTTAATGCCATGATTATTGTTCATTGTTAAATGGTTGTTGAACCTGTGTCACAGAGTGAGTAAGACTTAGAGTCTAGGGTCGTATTGCTAGCAGTCATTATCTGTTGGGTATTGTCCTAGGGATCTCTGGGGCAGTACGGTACTTGTAAGTAGTGGCATGACTATATGTGGCCTAGTCTTTGATTAAGGGGGGCTTTACTTCTAGTTGTTGAGTCATAGTGGTGGACTTGAATAATAGAGTGGTAGTCCGGGTCCTGACATAGTTGTCAAACTAGAGTTAAGGTGACTTGGGAAGTCTAGGTGGTAAGTGGGACTTGGGAAGTCTAGGTGGTAAGTGAGACTTGGGAAGTCTAGGTGGAACGTGTGACTTGGGAAGTCATAGGTGTCAGATGTAGAGTCTCTGAGTTGTGTATTTGGCAGCGGAATGGGATAGGAAGGCTAGGGGACGGAACGAATAAGTCCATAGGATTTAAGGTAATGGTGGTAAAGATGGATGTTGAAGGACTGGATTATTATAACTCATTTCATATTTTTCTCTTATTTTCCTTATATGATAGTATGTAGTGTATTTGGGTCAACCGATGATGCCTACTAGTACGTGTGTTTTGTACGGATACTACTCTTACGATACCCTTTTGGGTATAGTCTGGTTGCAGGGTCAGTGATGTTTCATAGATACATGATGATGGCTATCTCCAACATCTTCTACTCTTTGATTCCATGGTGGAAGTTGTGTCTTCTTTTCAATTATTGTATTTCCCCTGTAGTAGCTCTTGTACCTGTTTAGACTAGGTCCTAGGGAGGGTTGTATTCGAGTTTGTAAAGGATTTTCCCAAAATAAAAGTTGTAAATGTTTTTTTCCTGATTTAGGGAGGAGGTTTTCTTTATGATTTTGTTATTTTTTGCATTTACCTTTTGGATTGGGTGGTAAGAGTTCTCCTATCTAGGTGCTTAGAGTAGGTGCTGGCACGGCCCGGTAGTTGGGTTATGACAATAGCTATAATTTCTTCACCTAATGCTTCGTCACTGCTATATGATAGATTTTAGACCGACAAATCTCTCCTAAAAGGCTTCAATTTTCTTCTTAAAGTTTTTGTCAATTTAGTGTATTTCTGATATTACTTTCTCCTATACATAGGACGAATTCTCTCTCTCTCTCTCTCTCTATATATATATATATATATATATATATATATATATATATATATATATATTGTAATGACCCTTTTGGTCATTTTTGCATTTATGCTTTTCTTTTACTGTTAGAGCTTTTATGTAGTGACCCTAGGTCATTTATGACTTGCTAGGACCGGTGGTTTAGTGCCCTGGCTGTTCATTTGGTCGTTATGGTTGTTTGCCTATTTTAGAGCTTAAACTTAGGATTTCATTGACTCTAGTCAACATTCTTAGCTAACATGCTCGGAATCAAATTTTGACAGTTCTATTTGCTCCGGAACGTTGAGTTTGGACTAGTGGACCTTTAGTCGATGCCTAAGAACTTGCGATGTGGGTTTTATGTGGCTTTTTCTGTTTTCAGACCATTCAAAGTTGAAAGTGTAACCTTTGTCAACTTTCGATGATCAGAGTGTCAAATTCCAAATCTGGTTATTCCATCAGCACCAAAATGATGAGTTTGGGTTAGGTTGGTGGTTGGTTCGAGCCCCGGGTGAGTCGGGCTTATTTTGGCTAGTTAGTCGATTTTAGTTAGTGTTGACTTGGGTCAATATTTCTTCAGAATGACCTCATATGGAAGTTTCATTGATTCCGTTGAGTCCAGAACGTCGTTTCCACTCTATTAGCATTATTGGTTTTTGAATATCGGGTTCTAATTGTGCCCGAAATGCCCCGTAGAGTTTTAGAAAATTGCAGATTTTCTGTTGCAGGCAAGCCTTTAGCACAATCGCAGGCAAGGCCTTTAGATTTTCTGTTGCAGGCAAGGCCAGCGCGATCGCACCTCAGCGCCTGCAGCCCGCCTGCGCAATGGCACCATCCAAGCGCGATAGCGAGCGCGCGCGTCCATGCCGGCCAGTGCTATAGCGCCCTCCTGGCGCGAAGGCGCCTTGGCGCCTGGCTTCCTCTAGTGCGATGGCGCTGGTTTAGCGCGATAACACTGACCAGCGACCAGCAACTATATTTTTCTTGACACTTCGATTTTCCAGCTTTATTTCTAGCTTTTCCCCAACTTCAAATTCAATATTCTCTCCACCAAAGTGCTCCATTTTGTTCCTAGCCTTGGGAATTCATTGTAGTGTGGGAAGGTCTTGCTCCCTTGACTATTTGGTAAGTCCCTTCTTTCCAAAAGTTGATTTTTTCCTCCATTGTTGTTATACCTTAAAGCTTGGAAATTCCGTGTAGAACCTGTTTTCTTGTGATTGCATGTTTATGAGCTCATGGATTTCAATTCCTTGGCACATTTTCTCTCATTGTGGTAAGTAATTCTCGCTCAATTTTCCAGTTTGGTTCTTAAAATTCCATCGTTGGTTCGTTGACTTGAGCGGGCTATTTTAGCCCAAATTTCATGCCAAATTCTTCAATTTTCGGGGAATGCTCTCTTATGATCATGGTGATCATTTGGTACTCTTTCATTTTTGGCCTCAGGTTGTGGGGACCACGGGCCCGCCGGTGACCCAATATTTGACCCAGTTATAATTATAGTATTATGGGTATCATTAGTCTCATTTTAACCTATAGCTTATGTTCTTGATAGTGTGATTTCCATCCGGGGCTTCTCAGAGCGGTTTAGGCTCAGACATCGTTGTTCAAGCAGCTTGTCGTTGGACGACAGGTTGGTTACGGTCTAAACTCCTCCAGACTTCGCATATATAGGATAAAATTGTACTAATTGGTATCCTTGGGTTAGGTTTATAGCTTGGCACCACAAACCTTGACCGCTTCTCCATGTCCACCTCGTTTCTTTCCTCCGTTGTGTGTAGTATTCCTGTAGAAATATATTATCACCCTTGTGGTCCTGTATGGCCCTATATTGACTCTAGACCATAGATTGTGGGTTATTTGGGGCTGTCTGTGAGTCTCGGACATTGTTATTGTGATTTTAGGCTGGTTATCTATGTTGTAGAGCAATTGGAGCCTTTGCAGGGCCGATAGGTTGATTGTGAGTCATTGGGCTGTTATTTGTGATTGATCATGCCATTTTCATGCATAATAAGGGATTTTTCGCATATTTTACTATGTTTTAGGCTTCGGGCCTACCTTTAGTGGTTTTCTAAACATTGCATGACCCTGGGGGCCCATTTTTTGTTAAAGTGACTTTAAAATTGTTTAGACTTGACTTTGTGGATCTTGTTGGGGTAAAAGAGTTAAAATATGATTTTTATCACAGTTTTACTACCACTACTAGACTCGGCAGGGCCGTAGTGATAGATTGGCATTCTTACTAAATTGAGATGATATTAGACTCGGTTTAATTGAGCACCAGATCTGTTTTACTACTGTTTTATACCTGGACAGAGATTGGGCATGCATATTAGAGATTTTGAGCCACTAGCTTGGATCCGAACCCACTCTGAATGATGTTTTCGAGATTAAGATATATTATGTGGTCGAGGACCTCCATGGACCTTGTCAATCTAGGCTAGAGGCTTTGGGCTACGTGCACTGAAGGAGGGTATACGGTGGAGTACAGGTATACAGGCAGTGTCCTTCTGTGAAACCTACCTGCTGGTACCTCTAGGCGTTGGAGGAGGTACATACATAGTTATTATTCCACCCTAACGTTATCTTGCATCATATCATTATTTGTGTTAGATTCCACCCTTGTTTGTTGTTTGTTGAGTGTACACTCTGGTAGTATGGGATGTCGGAGGGTTTGTCTTCACTTATTTGTGTTCCTCAGGTGTATGGGCACCCGTTGGGACTATAGGTAGGCTTATTATTGCTTAGTCGAGTTATTATTCCTTATGTTGATTTCTTACTACGATTTGGCTATTGAAAGTAGTACTTGTATCTTGACTTAGTTCTCATTCTTGTGTTCGAGCATGCTATTGTTTTCTATTTCCTCCTTCCCTTTTTACTTGAGGTTATCGGTGTATCACCCATTTTTCTGAAAACTTCTTATATATATTGTCATTACGAGGATCCCAGGTACGTCATTTCTTCTTTTCACCTATGTCTTTAGTATATATTATGTAGCTAGCCATGTATGTTGTTTTCTGTTGTCTTCCTTCTGTGCTAGCTTCCGTGTACTTCTTTGTTGCTTCCTGTGACTATTTGCTTCTACCCTGCTTTTTACTACTCTTTTATCTTATATGTGCCCAGTCGGCCTATGATACCTATTGGGTACCATTTGCTTAGCCTTTGGTGCTCATAGTACACTCTGCATCTTTTGGTGCAGATCCTAGTGTGAGCCACCATCGCTAGCCCGTGGACACTCGCGGAAGGACATTTGGACCGTCCAGACTGAGGGTGAGCTCTTGGTGACTGGAGCTTGATTTTAGTTTATCTTTCATATTTGTATCTTTTACTACTCGGAGACATTATGTATATATTATTTTGGATCCCTTTTGTACTCCTTATATGTAGATTTTGTCTCTCATATACTATGACACCAGGTTTTGGGTTTTGGTTTAGCTTTCGTATGTTATATATATACCCCTGTAGTTACTTTTCTTCTCGTATAACCCTTGCTTCTGTTTATATTACATGTTCTTCAGTTTACTTGTTAGATAGTAACCCATACTAACCGTTCCAGGCTACAGGGATTGGTTCGCCTACTAGGGGTTGTAGGTGCCATCATGACCGAGAAATTGGGTCGTGACAACTTGATATCAGAGCCTAGGTTCACTGGTGTCATTGGTATAGGAACCAATGCCTAATAGAGTCCTACGGATTGGGGTGGAGACATCTGTACCCTATCTTTGGTAGGTAATAGTAACATATTAGGAAATATGACTCTCTTATTACTTCTGTATCGTGTGTAGTCCTTGAATGTTTCTTGAAATCTCGCTTATTCTAGTTTATTCTTCCACAGATGGTTCGTACGAGGTTGTCGACTTCAGGTGGGGATGTGCCTCCGATTCCAGCACCCCTGGCCGGGGTGGTCATAGAGGTAGGGGTCAAAGATGTACTCGAGCAGCAGCACCTGCTAGAGATCCTAGGGTCTATATAGAGCCCGAGTATGCTTATGAGCCAGAGTTTATTCCTGAGCAGCAGCATGTGGACTCGGGGATAGCCCAGGTGCCACTAGCTCCAGTGCTAGCTTCAGCACCAGTTCCTATGCCAGCTTTAGCCCCAGCTCAGTCTTTAGATATTTATGGTTTACTACTACAACTTTTGGGTATGATTGGAGAGAAGACTTCTGAGGTAGCACAAATATACGCTCAGGGGGAAGCCCTGGGTGCACCGAGTTCAGGAGCACAGCCTACTACTTTGGCTTTCCATGCCAAGGTTATTCTGGTCTCATCAGTTGCACAGCCTCTTGCTCTTTCCAAACTATGACAAAGATGGAGCAGAAGGCGTTAGGTAGGTTGTTGAGACTGGCACCTCAGAGGTTTGCTGGTATTTCTAGTAAGGATCCACATGACTTCATTGCCACTTGTGAGGATATGTTGCACCATCTGGGTTTACTGGAGACTCATGGTGTTTCATATACTACATATCAGCTAGAGGGCCCAGCTAAGTTATGGTGGAGATCCTAGACTGCTTTCAGACCATCATCGTCACTTCTATTGACTTGTTTCAAGTTTTATAAGGCCTTTATGGCCAAGTTCTTGCCTCAGAGTGACAGAAAGCATCAGAGAGAGGAGTTTACTAGACTTACACAGGGTTCTATGACCGTCTTGAAGTATGAGAGCCCTTTCTGTCAGCTTGCTCTATTTTGGGCCATGATTATGCCTACCGAGCCTGACAGAGTTTGTAGGTTTGTTTGGGGGCTATGAACAGAGTTTAGAGAGCCAATAGAGATATTGGTTGCTAGTGGTCGGTCATTCCAAGCTATTGCAGACTATGCCCTTACAGTAGAGGACTTGCATCGCTATAGTGGTTCTCATTAGAGTGGTAGAGGTTCAGGCCAGTGGGGCTGAAGTTATCAGTCGTAGCATCACCAGGGTCTGTCTAGTCAAAAAGTTCAGGCTTTACTTTAGTCTTCTGGTGGGTCTCAGTATGAGCAAGGTTAGAGCAGCCAGCAGGGCTATAGTGGTCATTGTCAAGAGGTGCAACTTCTAGAGCATCAGGCCGTGGTGTCCATATGGGTTCTGCTAGTTCATCTCGATAGGGTAGGCCATCAGGGCCTTTCTATATATATGGTATTATTGGTCACTTTGCAAGAGATTGCCCCAGCAGGGTACAGTTTAGACTATCGCTCAGCCGGCTTAGCCTATTCGCTCATTTCAGCCACCGGCTTGAGGAGGTAATAGTCAGGGTAGGGATGGTGGCCCATGAGGAAGGACAGGTTGTAAGGATGGCAGTCAGTCAGGTGGTGGTCATCGTCAGTTCTATGAGCTCCCTGGTAGACCAGATGCAGAGGCCTCGGATGTTGTGAATACAGGTATAATTTTTGTATGTTGTCGCCCAGCTTTTGCATTGTTTGATCCTAGATCTACTTGTTCATATGTATATGCCTACTTTATGCCTTGTTTGAGGTTGGCTAGTAAGCCATTATTTGTGCCTGTATCTTTTTCGACCCTAGTAGAAGATTCTTTAGTAATGGAGCAATTATAAGGTCTTGTATGATTGTTGTGGGTGACTTAGAGACTTGGGGTGATATGTTGGTCCTTGATATGTCAGATTTTGATGTGATTCTGGGCATGGAATGGTTAACCTCTCATCGTACAGTTTTGAATTGCTATACAAGACCATTACCATAGTTGTGCTTGGCGTATCCCCGGTTGTGTGGCAGGGTTCTGTCAGCCGCGCACCATCTGGGATCATCACTTAACTTTGAGCTAAGAAGTTGATCTCTCACGGGTATTTAGCTTATCTAGCATATGTCTGAGATGCTAGTGCTGACACTTCTTCCCCTGAGTCAGTTTCTGTGGTTAGAGACTTCCTAGATGTGTTCCCCACTGACTTGTCAGGCCTTTTACCTGAGAAAGATATAGATTCTGCTATTGAGTTAGAGCTGGGCACCAGGCCCATTTCTATTTCTCCTTACCATATAGCTTCACCTGAGTTGAGGGAGCTTAAGGAGCAGCTCCAGGACTTGCTACCTAAGGGGTTCATTAGGCTGAGTGTATCACCTTAGGGTGCTTCTATTCTATTTGTTAAGAAGAAGGATGGGTCGATGTGGATGTGTATTGATTATCGACAGCTGAATAAGGTTACTGTGAGCAATAGGTATCTAATGTCGCGTATAGATGACTTGTTTGATCATCTTCAGGATTCAGCCATGTTTTCAAAGATAGATTTGAGGACAGGCTACCATCAGTTGAGGATTACGTAGAGGACATCCCTAAGACAGTATTTGGGACACGTTAAGGCCATTATGAGTTCCTAGTGATGTCTTTTAGGTTGACTAATGCCCCCGCAGCCTTCATAGACTTGATGCATAAGGTGCTTAGCCTATATTTTGGCTCATTTGTGATCATTTTCATAGATGACATCTTGATATACTCACAGAGTAGAGAGTATCATGTGCAGCACTTGAGGATTATACTCCAGACTTTGAGAGATCATCGGTTTTATGCCAAGTTCTCAAAGTGCGAGTTTTGGCTTGAGTCATTTGCATTCCTAGGACACGTCGTGTCTAAGGATGGGATCAGAGTGGACCCGGGGAAGATTTCAGCAATTCATGATTGGTCGAGACCTACTACTCCTACCAAGGTTTGTAGCTTTGTTGGGTTAGCAGGGTACTACAGGAGGTTCATCGAGAGGTTTTCTTCCATAGAATCACCCTTGACTAGGCTGACTAGGAAGGATGTCTCATTTCAGTGGTCGGATTAGTGCAAGGATAGCTTTCAGAGGCTTAAGGCCTTATTGACTTCAGCTCTTATGTTGACTTTGTCGGTTGAGGGTCAGAGTTTATCTGTGTATTGTGATGCTTCCAGGGTTGGTCTTGGTTGTATATTGATAGAGCTGGGTCATGTGATAGCATATGCGTCGAGGCAGCTGAAGGTTCACGAGCGCAACTACTCCACTCATGATTTGGAGCTGGTGACGGTAGTTTTTGCGCTTAAGATCGGAAGGCACTACTTATATGGGGTTCATTGTGAGATATTTAATGATCATCATAGTCTTCAGTATATTACGAGTCAGCGAGAGCTGAACTCGAGGCAAATGAGATAGATTGAGCTACTGAAGTACTATGATTTCACTATTCTATACCATCTGGGCAAGGAAAATATGGTAGCGAATGCCTTGAGTCAGAAGACGGTGAGTATGAGTAGCCTAGCTTCACTTTTAGCTTCTGAGTGAACATTGGCCTTGGACATCCAGTCCTTAGCTAACCATTTGGTTAGGCTTGATTTGTCAGACCCCAATAGAGTTCTTGCTAGTATTGAGGTTCGTTCCACTCTAGTTGATCAGATTCAGAGCTGATAGTTTTAGTATCAGAGATTGTGTGACCTTTGTGATCAGGTGGTTTGGGGTGACTCCAGCCACGCTACTCTAGATTCAAATGGGTTTCTACAGTTTGATATCTGACTATGTGTTCCAAGAGTTAGGGATTTGATTTAGTTGATACTCCATAAGGCACATTGTTCAAGATGTACAAAAACTTGAGAGAGCTTTACTAGTGGAGTGGTATGAAGCGGAACATAGCAGAGTTTGTATCTCGATGGTTGAATTGTCAGTAGGTGAAGTTCGAGCATATGAGACCTAGTGGTTTGATGCAGCGACTTCCCATTCCTAAGTGGAAGTGGGAAGGGATTACTATGGATTTCGTAGTTAGTTTGCCTCATACTTCTTAGGGCTTTGACTCTATTTGGGTGATTGTGGAACGCTAACTAAGTCAGCCCACTTCTTGCCGGTTCAGACTACTTACAGTGCAGAGAGGTTAGCTCAGATCTATATTCATGAGGTTGTTTGGTTGCACGGGGTCCCACGTTCTATCATTTCAGACTGTGGCACTCAGTTCTGGAGAGCTGTTCAGCTGGATTTGGGTACAGAGGTTTAGCTTAGTACTACATTCCACCCTCAGACAGATGGCCAGTCCCAGAGGACTATTCAGGTCTTGGAGGATATCCTTTGGGCATGTGTTCTTGACTTTAAAGGTTCTTGGGATCAGTTCATGCCGTTGGCTGAGTTTGCGTATAATAATAGCTTCCATTCTAGCATTGGTATGGAACCTTTCATAGCATTGTATGGTAGGCGTTGTAGATCGCCAGTTGGTTGGTTCGATAGGTTGGAGTCTAGGACACAGAGTACAGATTTACTTTGGGATTTCTTAGATAGAGTCAGAGTGATTCAGGATAGACTTTGAGCAGCTCAGAGTAGGCAGAAGAGCTACGTTGATCGTAGACTTCATATATTGGAGTTCAGTGTTGGTGATTTGGTATTCCTTCGTGTGTCGCCCATGAAGGGCGTGATGATATTCGGTCGACGTGGCAAGCTTAGCCCCAGGTACATTGGGTCATTCGAGATTCTTCAGAGGGTTGGTAGTGTTTCCTATTAGTTAGCTTTGCCTTTGATATTTTCAGCTATGCATCATGTATTTCATGTTTCAATGTTGAGATGATATGTTCTAGATGAGTCTCATGTGGTTTAGTGGGACATGGTCCAGTTGGATGAGAGGTTGGATTTTGTTGAGGAGCCAGTTGCTATTGTATCCAGAGATATCAGGAGGTTGAGATCTACGGAGATTTTGGTTATGAAGGTTTGGTGGTGGCACCATTCGGTCGAGGAGGCTACCTGGGAGACTGAGAGAGATATGCGGGCTCAGCATCCGCAGTTGCTTGAGCCTTCAGGTACTCTTTCTTCTTGACTTTCAAGGATGAAAGTCCTGTTAGTAGTGGATGATATAATGACCCTTTCGATCATTTTTGTGTTTATGCTTTCCTTGTACAGTTAGAGCTTTCCTGTAGCGCCCCCAGGCCATTTATGACTTGTTGGGACTAGTAGTTCGATTCCCTGGCCATTCATTTAGTCTTTATGGTTGTTTGCATGTTTAAGATCTTAAACTTAGGAATTCGTTGACTTTAGTCAACATTCTTAGCTAACGTACTCGGAATCAAATTCTGATAGTTCTGTTAGCTCTGAAATGTTGAGTTTGGTCTAGTAGACCTATAGTCGAGGCCTGAGAACTTCCGGTATGTGTTTTATGTGGCTTTTTCTATTTTCAAGCTAGTTGGATTCAAAAGTGTAACCTTGGTCAACTTTCAATGATCGGAGCGTTAGATTCAAAGTCCAACAATTCCATCAGCTCCAGAATGATGAGTTTGGGTTAGGTTGGTGGTTGGTTTGGGCCTCTAGTGAGCCGGGCTCATTTTAGCTAGTTGGTTGGTTTTAGTTAATGTTCACTTAGGTCAACATTTATCCGGAATGACCTTGTATGGAAGTTTTGTCAATTTCATTGAGTTTGGAATGTCGTTTCTACTATATTAGCATTATTGATTTTTGAATATCGAGTTGTGATTGTGCTCGGAATGCCCCATAGAGTATTAAAAAATTGCAGATTTTCTGTTGCAGGCCAACCTTCAGCTCAATCACTCCAAGGCCAGCACGATCGCGCATCAGTGCCTGCAGCCCGCCTAGACGATGGCGTCATCCAAGCGCGATAGCGCGCCCACGTCCATGCCGGCCAGTGTGATAGCACCCTCCTGGCGTGAAGGCGCCTTGGCGCCTGGCTTCCTCTAGTGTGATGGCGCTGGTTTAGAGCGATAGCGCTGACCAGCGACCAGCAGCTATATTTTTCTTGACACTTCGATTTTCCAGCTTTATTTCTAGCTTTTCCCCAACTTCATACTCAATATTCTCTCCACCAAAGTGCTCCATTTTGTTCCTAGCCTTGGGAATTCATTGTATTGTGGGAAGGTCTTGCTCCCTTGACAATTTGGTAAGTCCCTTCTTCCCCAAAGTCGATTTTTTTCCTCCATTGTTGATTTTCTTCCATTGTTATTATACCTCAAAGCTTGGAAATTCCGTGTAGAATCTATTTTCTTGTGATTGCATATTCGTGAGCTCGTGGATTTCACTTCCTTGGCGCTTTTTCTCTCGTTGTGGTAAGTAATTTTTGCTCAATTTTTTGGTTTTGTTCTTAAAAATTCCCTCTTTGGTTCCTTGACTTGAGCAGGATGTTTTAGCCTAGATTTCATGCCAAACTCTTCAATTTTTGGGGCATGAACTCTTATGATCCTGATGATCATTTGGTACTCTTTCATTTCCGACCTCGGGTTGCGGGGACCACGGGCCCTCCGGGGACCCAAAATTCAATCCAGCTATAATTATAGCAATTTGGGTATCACTAGTCTTGTTTTAAATTATAGTTTATGTTCTTGATAGTGTGATTTCCATTCGGGGTTTCTCGGAGCAGTTTGGGCTCGGACATCATCGCTCCAGCAGCTTGTCGTTGGACGACAGGTATATTATGGTCTAAACTCCTCTAGACTTCACATATATAGGATAAAATTGTACTAATTGGCATCCTTGGATTGGGTTTATAGCTTGGCACCACAGACCTTGACCGTTTTTCCATCTTAGCCTCGTTTCTTTCCTTCGTTGTGTGTAGTATTCCTGTAGAATGATATTATCACCCTTGTGGTCCTGCATGGACCTGTATTGACTCTAGACCATAGATGGTTGGTTATTTGGGGGTGTCCATGAGTCCCGCATATTGTTATCGAGATTTTAGTCTTGTTACCTGTGTTGTAGAGCGATTGGAGCCTGTGCAGGGCCGATAGGTTGATTGTGAGCCGTTGAGTTGTTATTTGTGATTGATCATGCCATTTTCATGCATAATAAGGAATTTTTTGCACATTTTACAATGGTTTGGGCTTCGGGCCTACTTACACTGGTTTTCTAAACATTGCATGGCCCTAGGGGCCCGTTTACGGTTAAAATGACTTTAAAATGGTTTGGACTTGACTTTGTGGATCTTCTTGGGGTAAAAGAGTTAAAATATAGTTTTCATCATAGTTTTACTACTACTACTAGACTCGGCAGGGTCGTAGTGATAGATTGGCATTCTTACTAAATTGAGATAATATTAGACTCGGTCGGACCGAGCACCAGATCAGTTTTACTACTGTTTTTTAGACCTGTACAGAGTTGGGCATGCATATTAGAGATTTTGAGACACTAGCTTGTATCTGGACCCACTCCAGATGACGTTTTTGAGAATGAGATATAGTATGTGGTCAAGGACCTCCATGGACCTTGTCGATCCGGGCCAGGAGATTTGGGTTGCGTGCCCCGGAGGAGGGGTATACGGTGGAGTAGAGGTATACGGGCAGTGTCCTTCTATGGAACCTACATGCTAGCCCCTTTAGGCACCGAAAGAGGTACATACAGAGTTACTGTTGTTGACACCCAATATTTATCCTCCACATTACAAATTAATCTTGAGCCTTTTTCAATTTCTTAAACAATTGTTGAAATAATTGTTTTGTAAAAAGGATAAAATATTTTCCAAATTAGCTTTGTAATAGTTCTGAGTAAGATTTTATATTTTTCATATTTAATTATGTGGAATTTATATAAGCTTACTTAAGAAACTATTTTAAAGTTTAATTTCATGAGAAAATCCGTTTGAAATAAAAAAATGCTTAATTTCCTTCAAATTAATTTAAAACAAGAGCTTAATTGAAAAATTAGTTTCATATTTTAAAGGAAATAATTATGCTTTAAAGATAATAATTTTTTCAAATAGTTTTAAATTTAAAAAAGCTCAAGAATTGATTTTAATTAGTTCATCTCTATCCCAATTCTAGCCTAATTTCTCGAAATTATTTCAATCGTGGTCGAATTTCACTAAACCTTCTCAATTTGGTCTTTTCTTAAATTAAATCTGGCCACATTTTGCAAAATATGGCCATTCTTAAATAATATTTTAACCATCTTTGTTCTAAGCCAAACTCTGGCCCAATTACTAATTCCTCCAACCCAATTCTGTCGACCCGGTACGGCCCACACCCAACACACCCTATACTACTTGTTTCTCTCATCTCTCACTAAAACAAACCAAATGACACCTCACTCTTCTCTCTTCTCTGTTAAACGATGGAGAACAAACCCTAGTCGCCGCCCCTCCAATAAAACATTCTCCTCATCTCTCTGTACCCCCATCACATGCCTAGCACAAACGTTGTACCACAGATGTATTAGGATGAGCGACATGGAACGAATCCACATTCCTCATCGTCCTTGCTCTCAAATCCGCTCAAAATTATACCAAGAGGGTACAAATCTAATGAGCTGGAGCCTTATCCTCTCAAAATTCGAATTTTCTTGACGAAATCCCCAAAAAATCCCTAGAAATCACTAGTCCCACATCGCTAGAAATCCCCAAAAATCCATCTGAATTCCCCTATAAATAACCTCACTATTCCTTTGGTGAGGCAAGCTTTGGCAAGGATTTTCACGGCTAAAAACTCTTTAAGACTCCTTTGAGCATGAGTTTCGGCTAGAAAATCCGAAGTTTGCCTTTCCGCTGGTGTTGAAGTTCTCCGTCGAAGCTTGTAGTTTTGTTTGCTGCTCCAAGAAAGGTAACCTCTCTATTCAACTCTCTTTCTTTTGCTTTATTTTATTATGGAAATCTAGGTTGTTTTTCCCATTGGTCTTGTTTGAGAATATTTAGTTGTTGTAGTGGAAAATTAGAAAGAAAAATGTTAAATTTTTTGCCTTATTGATATGAAACTATTTTCAAGTTTAAAAAATTGTTAAAATATTCAGCTGATAGGGCTACAGTTTTCATGACTGTTTGTATGTTTTTGTTGAATATTGCATTGCATTTTCATGAAACAGATTCTTCACGAAGGTTTTCTTGATTACCAATATCAAGTAAAACTCATGGAAGAATTGGTTTGGCCTTTGATACGGCTCTTTAGCTTCTCCCATAGAGCCAAAGGTTAGAACAAATAAAAATTGATCATAAAAGTCTCACTGTCTAGCTATGCCTCATATCCTCTACTTGTCCCATGATTTCCGTTGTTTTCTCTAGTAGCATGTTGAATATTCAGTGTTGTTTCTTTATGTTTGAATATTGGTTATAATCTAGAACGGGAGTAGAAATGTGTGAAGTGTGTCGAATCCCTGTCTTGTTCTTGGTTGTTCATCAGCATTGCTCCTGTCTAATCATGCTAAATATCAACCCCTTTTGCTCGAAAATTAAATGTGTTTTGCCAAGTTAGAGTCTTGAAACCCAGCTTTCAGTAGCCCTTTTAGTTATGGGCATGAGTAATGATGTGAATATGTGGTGTGATCTCATTTTTCTCATAAGAGTCCATGTATATAAGTTCCCACTTTGTTAAGAGAATGGATGTTTCTTGTTTTAGGAAAGATGTTTCTCTGCTCATATATTTAAAAACAGTTGGTATTGGTTCATCCTTTGATTTAAATGTGTGATGACATGATAGTTCTTACGCCTAAAATGGTTGTCATTCATTTGATGTTTACCCAGCAAGGCTCAGTCTAAAACTCTTCTCTCTGATAATTCATGTTAGTCAAGCTTTGGGAGAAATGAGCGGTTTGTTTTCCCATTATGTCATTGCTGGAGAGAGGGAGATAGAAGGATTTTCTTTAAAATGCCCAGAAACCTATTTGTATGCTGCATGATGTTGTCCATACAGGATTGGCAGAATCTTGAATTCTTTTCCCAAGGTTTTCTGTTTGTACAGCATGGTCTCTGTTATGCTTTATATCGTCATCCCCTGCCTGTTTTAAATTTCAAATGATGTGTTCTTTAAGGTTATCTGTTAACACCTCCATGATAATGAACTTCTCTGTCTCTTTCTCTTTGTTAACTACAAATTTTTCAAACGTTTTGTTCAAAAAGAGAGGTATATTTTCAAAGAAGAAGAATGTTGTTGTCAGTTTTGGCATGGTGAATAACATTTTCCTTAAAATGATAGTCCTACCCTCCTTTTCTACTGTTTGATTCTAAAGAGTATATGAGTCAAGTTATTTAAAATTGTGTTATTTGGGATTGTTTCTATGATAAACCAAATGTTATATGTGAAACAAATGTTTGTTTTAGTTCATTAGGCCTTTGGTTTGCCTTATGTGTCTCTAATCCTTTTCTCCCTCTCTTGTGCATATGAATCTTGCTCAAGTCTCATCGAGACTCTCACCTCATCCCACATATTTTGCTGAGTTTGAATCTCAATAAATCATATCGAGTCAACCCCGTTGCAAGTTCCGAAGACTGACCTACAGGTTGCTCGACGAAATGGGTCTAAACCCATTAAAGATGAAGTTAATTCAAAAGGCTTAAAAACAAAATATTTGTTTTAGTTCATTAGGCCTTTGGCTTGCCTTATGTGTCTCTAATCCTTTTCTCCCTCTCTTGTGCATGTGAATCTTTCTCGAGTCTCATCGAGACTCTCACCTCATTCCGAATATTTTGCTGAGTTTGAAGCTCAATAAATCATATCGGGTCAACCCCATTGCAAGTTCCGAAGACTGACCTACAGGTTGCTCGACGAAATGTGTCTAAACCCATTAAAGATGAAGTTACTTGAAAAGGCTTAAAGCCAAAATATTTGGCAGTAATGGTACAGGAGCAGAGATCTAGGATAGAAGAAGAAGGTGAATAAATGGGCTTGAAGTCCATAAGAATGCAGCAGCGACCTAACAAGCTAGGAATTCGAAAAATTGAGCCCAAAATCCCGTATAGAAAAGTCAGTAGCAGCCATAGCCATAGTCCAAAATGGACTAAGAGTTTAGAAAATGGGCCAAGCCCATATGCATTCGCAGATCAAGAATTGAGGAAATGGACCAAAGTCCAAAATAAATGGCGGTGGGCCTAAAGTGGGCCCACAAATTATATTTAGGACAGGGTCCAAATTGTTTAAGCCAAAAGGCTTAAATTATTCTCCTATCTCTTTAACTCTTATTCATATTGCCTAGTATAGATTACTTGTATTATTTGAACTCTAACTTTTAACTTAGTTGGATTATCCCCAAAAGAGTAAATATTTCGTTTAACCTTATTTAATCATTTACTGTTCTCTCCATGTAAAAACAGTTTAACATATTATGCTTTAAAAAACTGTTAAAAAATAGCATGTTTTCCTTCTTCTTTAAGAGACACTCTTTCATGCGTTTTCACTTCTAAAAATCAATTCTCTTTATCAAGTTATATTCATTATGCTTTCTCTCAAGTTAATTAAAAACAAGATATTTTAATACAAGACCTTTTAAAAGTTAGTCAAATAAGTTGTTTTCAAACAAGCCCGGATAACCGTGAGTTAGCGGATGTTTCGAGTGCCTTAAAAACCTTCTCGAAACATTAATAGGAACCTCTTACCCTTAATCTCTTATTTTCTAAATCTTTTACTATTTTTAAGACTTTAGAAATTTTTTAAGTTTTCTTGGTTTTTCTTTAAATAAACTAAGTGGCGACTCTTTTATTTGAAAATTGTTTTGAAACTTTAACTTGGTTTTTGAAATAATTTTCAAAAGACTAAAAATAAAATAATTTTTGTCGAAAACAA
Source organism: Jaltomata sinuosa (assembly GCA_003996215.1). Classification (NCBI taxonomy): domain Eukaryota; kingdom Viridiplantae; phylum Streptophyta; class Magnoliopsida; order Solanales; family Solanaceae; genus Jaltomata; species Jaltomata sinuosa. The sequence continues at coordinate 7,697 of QJPP01001036.1, read as the reverse complement.
AAATGGCGACTTCATTGGGGATAATTCAACTAGATTCCAACCTTATTGTTTGCAACTAACTTATTTGACTAACTATTCGGATTGTAATAATTAGTAACTTTATTGCTTTCCTTACTTGTTTACTTTTTTGCAAAATATAAACTGTTCATGGCATCTTTCGCCTCTCTTGGCAAAGCATTATATTGTATTAGGGGTAAAAAGGTAATTATGCAAGTATTTGTAGTCGTTCTTAAGAAAAACACAATTTTCAAAACAGACGAGTGAACTAGTTGACCCGCGATCGGTTAACGATCACTTGTTGTTTTAGCCTGTGGTTGTCCGCTCGAGTTCCCGGTCAATTTCAAAACCTATTCTAGTAAACGCAGGTTAGCGCAAAGCCAAATCCCTAAATAGGCATTTACCTAAGATGTCTTAATATCCAAGGGATATTAAATCCATTAGTTAGGACACCTTGTGTTCGAAAAGGCCCACTGACCGAAAGAACAATCATCCCTTATGTGTTTAATTGAAGGATGTGATATCGGGTTATATGAATCATTGTCCCCCGAGATTGGGATATATTTAAAAAGTCTTTTATTTTTGAAGATTGTCATCCGAAAGGCGTTCAGAATTCGCAAGAAGTCCAAGAAGTTTGAGAACGAAGAACTAGCCACGGCGGCCTAGTTTAGAATTGTACCCCTGCGTGGGACTGATTTCTAATGTACATTCTTTTTTCCCATTTTTTGTATCCCCGTTTCAATTTAATCAATATGTATAAATATTGGGGCAATGGAACATTTACAAACGACATACATATCCTTCAATTCGTTAGACCTACCTTTGGCATGAAAAGGTCACATATCAGTATAGGACGCGCTATGAACTGTTATGTGATATAACTGTCTTACGTGCTTATGTGTGTTTCTCAAATCAAAGGTGAATTGATCTGCTCCTATTTAAATATTTCTAGCACTCCTAGGAAGGATATAAGCCCACTATGCAAGGTCCGACCAAAATCACTCTTGGAGTTGTCCAAAATTCTCCAAAAAAATCCAAAGCCTCCTTAAAATTCTTGTTCCTAACTCTTCGAAAAGTGAACTTATCATATCCAAACTACATCCTTTCAGGGTTCGTCCTCTATACCTAAAAATTCTTATTTTTCCTCTTTTGGCAAAAGAAATTAAATGATTCTTTCTTGACTCAAAAATCTATAGATAGAGATTTATCACGAGTCAATTTAACCTATCAAAATACTCAAAATCAATGAACAAATTCCTGTCCATTCAAATCCTTTTGTAAGAATCCATCAGTGGATTGATTCACCTTTGATGAAGCAACATTTGTCTGTTTATATTCTGTCAAATATCTTGCATTATTTATCATGAATAAAATCTAACATGGTTGCCTTTTGAGTTATTTTTCTGTAACAGGTAAAAGTTAAGAAACTGATCTGTGTTGAAAAAGTAGTAAAACATCCCCAAAGCCTCCTCCCCTGACCGTAGCTTGATAAAAAGAGAAGGAAAATGACTGATAAAACTAAGGAAACTAGGTTGACCAATGTGTCTATACAAGAGCCAATCCTAGCAGACCAGACTGAGCTCATCGTGTAGCTAATGCAAAAAATTAATGAGATGCAAGAAGAAATGCATTAGAACAGAGAATTAACAACGATGACCAATGCTGCAAATGTTCCTAGCAAAATATGGCCTCCTCTCCATCTTCCTTCTCTAAGTTCTCCGGAATTCGAATGTTATCCTACCCGCTCCAATGTACCTGCCTCCTCAATTCTTAGACCACCCATTATCGATTTAACCATTCCAAGTCCATTTCATGTCAGCACCTCATATCAAATCCCTTCTACTATCCAGCATGCTAATCGAAGCGACAATTCTAACGCTTACAATCCTCAAAACTTCCTTTCTCACTATCAAAACACTCCTCCAAATGCCTATATTCCTTCTACGTACCAGAATAACAATTCAAATTTCAACAATACACAAAACATTACCTCCACATACCAAAACTCCACTCTAAATATCCCGCACCTACCACCTATTTAAAATGTGCCACCCACTACCATTCATGCCGCTACACTTAAACCCTACTTCACTTTTTCAGAAAATCCCGAGCTGGATCATTATGAAAAAAAAGAGAAAGAATGGATGATCGTGAAAGATAAGCATGATAAATACATGATGTTAATGAAATAAGAGATTACCAAAATCAAGGAGTTGCACAGCTCGCCCGACAAAGAGAGATTCAGCTATGAAAATCTTTGCATCTACCCAGATTTGAAACTACCTGAAAGATTCAAAATCAATCCCACAATACATTTGAGGATTTATTGCGACCAGATGGTAGGAGCAAGAAAAAATGAAGCATTACTAATGAGGCTCTTTAGCCGGAGTCTAAGTGGAGAAGCGCTAGAATGGTTTGCTTCACAATATTTAAAGAAATGATCTGGATGGAGCTCCTTGGCCAAAGATTTTGCTAAGAGATTTGCCTACAATGTAGAGATTGCTCCAGATAGGTATTTTCTAGACCGTATTAAGCAGAAGATGGATGAGTATTTTCATGACTATGCCCATCGATGGAGAGAGGAAGAAGCGAGGGTCCTACCTCCTATGACTAAGGAAGAAATTGTCGTCATATTTATGCGAGCCCATAAATCAGAAGTCTACAATAAGATGATATCAGCAGTCAATTCTAAATTCACTGATTTAGTCAAAATTGGTGAGACAGTCGAAGAGGGCCTTAGAACTGGAAAAATCACCAGGATCTCTATAGATTCGGAGTCTCTGGGGTTTCTAAGGAAGAAAAAGGAAGACGTATCATCCATTTCTTTCGGTTCGAGCACAAGGTCTAGAAAGCCATCCAAGTTTAGCTCTCAAAAACTTTCATCATCCGAGACATACCTCTTAGCTCCACAAAGTCCATGTCCTGCTTTCTATGCTCAAACTAGTTATCAAAATTACCAAACTCCACCTCCAAACTATAACAACTCTTCCCGAAATTATCAAACACCTCACGAAATTATCAAAGTTACCAATCAAATTTTCAAACACCATCTCCGAGCTTTGAAAAGAAACTTCCCTGAACCTTCACACCATTGGCTGAGAGTCAGACTCAACTTTTCAAAAGACTCAAAGAAGCCGGATTGATTCAACCCATTGTGCCAAGATCTGTCAATACCAACTCTCAATTTTTTAAAGCCGGTCGACATTGCGCATACCGTACTGGAAGCGCTGGGCATGCTACAGAAGATTGCATCAATATGAAATACAAGATTCAAGATTTGATTGATCAAAAGGCTATCTCACTTCAAACAGCACCAACAAATGGAGTCGCTATCAACATGATAGACACTGAAGAATGGTGGGTGGCAAGAAAGTCCATAACACAAATCAGTCTGAACAAAGTGAAAAAATTAGAGAAAGTTGTGGCCTCTTTAAATATAAATAACGAGTCTAAGTTTATGTAAATGACTGCACCTTATCAAGCATTCCCCGAAAAGCCTCTCAAGATTGGTATAGGCTACGTCCAAATTAGAGAGAACCGATCTGAAGACAAGGTTAAGAAGAATATTGATCTGGAGCTGCCAAATCCACTTAGTTACCTCTGCCAGTAACTTTCCATATGTGTAAAGCCCGAAAGCAACGGTCCTGGGGATGGAATCGGACACCTCTTCAAGGAATGTGATGATATCCTAAAGGAGTACCCTGAGGCATCACGAATCGAAAAGCTGAATCTGGAGGAGCAATAGCAGAATTGGACCTCAACTCCACTCATGATTTCTCAGTCATTGTGGTAGTCAAAAGGACAAATTTAAATTTTTTGCAAATCGATGATGGTCCGGATGAGGCCCGAGACCCATCCTTTATTTCTTAATTTTCCTCAGCACTATTTTCTTGCTTTCCAAAAATGTCATAGACTCATACTCGTGCAACTCATAGCCAAAATTTATTAATGTTTTCAATTTCAATAAAAGCCTCACCTATCTCAAAAATCAACTACTTTTATGTTTAAAATGATATTATCTAACCTTGTCTAGGTATGATTTCACTAAAATAATTTAAAATCTGTCAATGTCATGCCATGTCATGAGCCGAATGAACAACTGAGGTAGATGATAAATGTGAAGAGTATGATGAAGAAATTATGATCCTCGAACAATTTGAGAATCAAGAGAAATCTAGTCAAAGAGATCATAACCGGTGTCCTCCCAACAAAAGCGCAAAAGGAATTTAAGTACAGGAAACGAGCAGTTGTTCGCCCCATCAAGATAAGCAAAAAGGAAAATTCACACCAAATGGACAAAGACGTCATGTCATCCACAAAGTACTATCCAAAGGTGTTGTCGGTGGTAGATGACCAAGGTGTGGACAAAATCGATTAACTCAGAAGCTAACAAAAGATACTATGCCTAAAGATAGTTTCTTCTTTAGTTTCTTTCCATGTAATCATTTTCTATTTTCTATCCTTTGTAGTTTAAAAATATCTTCCGCTATCCTCTTTGTACGAACTATGTTTGATGTGAATTCTCAAGAGTGAGATAAGTAGGCGGCCTTTGTCGGCTTCGATCACCCCTTTATTAATTTCCAATATCCTCCCATTGTAAGTGGGGGAACTACGTTTGACCTGATTCCTGCTTCAACGGGATATGTAGGCGCCACAATGGCTCGGTCATATCATCCCAGGAAATGAAAACTGGGCCAGAACTTTTGAGAAAGAAATCTGAAAAATTCAGAAGGTGAAGGCCATTTTCAAGCAAAACACGAGTAGGCTTGTGAATATGTAGGCACCACAACGGCTCGGTCATATCATCCCAGGAAATGAAAACTGGAGCAGAATTTTTGAGAAAAAAATCTCAAAAATTCAGAAAGTGAAGGTCATTTTTCAGCAAAACACGAGTAGGCTTGTGAATACGTAGACGCCACAACAACTCGGTCATACCACCCCAGGAAATAGAAACTGGGGAAGAATTTTTGAGAAAGGAATCTCAAAAATTTAGAAGGCAAAGATCATACTCCAAACAAGTCAGAATGCAAACTATGCCAAAGAGCAACTGAAATGAATCTCGAGAAAGAGTGTCATAATCTTCACACAGTGTCAAGTCTCCTATCAATGAGATGAGATTCATCACGAAACCTTTAACTAGGGCAGAAATTTTGAGGACCTCAAAATTTCCACCAAGCTTCATCTGGGATTTCAGAAAACAAACTCTGAAGAATTCCCCAGCACCAAGAGATTAAAGTCTACTTCAAAAATTCCCAGCTACAACAAAGTCCAAAGTTGACTAATCCCAAGCTACAATGGATTTACAAAAAGACTATTTTCTAACTTTCCAGCTAGGATGATAAAGTATTTTCTTAGCTTGCCAGTAATGTGTCAAATATATCAAGACCTCAAGTGAAGGAAGTTCATTAGCTAGTACATGACATGATAATATTGGCGGAGATTTTTCAAACCATTTCTTCAAAATCACTATTTTTCACAACTTAGTCAAAAAATCTTTACAAATTAATTTGTTCCTTTATAACTTGACTTTGTCTTACATCTACTGTGACTTGGGAAGTCGGGGATGAAAAGCACCCGAGTATAGCAAGAACTCAGAGATGACAAAACAAGGAGAAGGAAATTGAAGGAGATCAACACAGATCATTTTCACCAAAAAACTAATAATTTTTCTGTGGATGCAGGATATCCTAAGAAATATCAAGGATCGTAAAATCCCTCATCATTCAGCGTATTCAAAGAAATATGATGTGACTAAATTCCCAAGATCGACAAAAGGAGCTGAAATAATGGGAAGAGGCCGAAAGAGACAGAGTTTTCCTAGAACTGACAAGTTTTCTTGTAATTTGCAGGAACCACCAAATAAGGAGAGGTCGACGACATTCTCAAATCACCAGCAGAGCAGAGATCACAATAAACACACGATGTTCAAAAGTGGTATTTATAGTTTTTCCTAGATACGGGTTCAACCATTCACTTATATTCAGAATAACCCCCTGTTCTTCTATCTACCTCAAAAAGAGGAGGAAGCTTGCAAACAAAGTTATTTTGATGAGTGCTTTCTTTAAAGCTTTTCTTAAATTTGAATTTGACTGTGGTCGCTAGTAAAAGAGACATTGTGTCTACTAATCATTTGTCTTGAAATGTAGGCTCACACAAAGAAATTAATTCTGATGACACAAAATGTAATGACCCTTCCGGCTATTTCCACGTATAAGTTTTCCTTGAACCGTTAAAGCTTGTTTGTAGCGGCCCCAAGTCACTTAATGCTTGTCAGGACTGGTATTTCAGTGTCGGGTCTATTTGTTTGGTCGTATGATAAGTTTTGAAGACAAGTAAGTCGGCAAAAGTTATCGTAAGTTCCTTTAATAAATTTTCTGAACTTTGGGTAAAATGTCTCAGGGATTTTTTCCCAATATAAAAAGAGTTAGAAGTCCCCCAAAATACCAAATCAAAGGTCTACGAGTCTAGTTTCCAACGCACAAAACCTCACGTCCAACTGATCTCGGAGTAAAAAGTTATGACTATTTTATCGCGGACTGTCTGGCAGAAATTGGGTTGCGAACCGGGTCGCGAATCGGGTCGGGTCAAAACCGATTTAAAGCCTCAACTTCACGTTTTAAAACGTCATTTCAGTTCTGAAACAGTGAGAAAACATAAGGAAGGATTCCAAGAGAGTTCTTGAGTATCAAAATCGTGCGTTGGTGAATTGCGAGCCTAAGTTTGAGAATTTATTAACATCGCGTGTATTTGAAAATATTTTATTTTAAAGTTATATTTTTTATTACCTTTTTTAAAGGTCTATGGAAGTGGAGGGAGTGGACAGCAACCAAGGTATGTTATTTGGTGGCACTTTATCAATTTTTCAATTAATTAATACTATTTCTTTAATGAATTTTAAAAGTTGGATAAGCCACCTCTTTCCTATATATGTATAATTTCCATGTAAGGGGGTGATGAAAACTTTTCAAAATTAAAATAATCTGTGTTGGATTAGTGCCAAATGTGATTGAAGAAAGGAAATTACTACGTCTTCTACATAAGATTGTCATGAAAAATTTCCCTTTTGGTGGAAAAATATATTTTTGATGCAATATTCGATCACCAAAAGAAAATCAATTATCCACGTCAAGTTATTCAAGCCTAAATTCGAGTTTGATTTCATTTCGGAGTTTCTCGGAGCGGTTCGATCGTGGACATCGTCGTTCTAGCAACTTGTCATCGGACGACAGGTAGGTTACGGTTTATTTTCTCTAGACTCCGCATATATAGGATAAAATTGTATTAATGGGCATCCTTGGGTTGGTTTATTAGGTCGGTACCACAGACCTCGACTGCTTTATTCATGTCCGCCTACTTTTGTTCCTCCGTTGCTTGTAGTTCTTGCCGATATATTTTATTTACCCTTGTGGTCCTGTGAGACCTTTTTGACTCTGGAACATAGAAGGTGGGATTTTGGGAATGTCCGCGAGTTTCGGGCATAGAATTATCCTTCTAGGCTGGTTATGCTTGCTGAGTAGCTGTGGGCCTGTGCAGGGTCGATAGGTTGATTGTGAGCTGCTGGGCAGCTGTTGTGTGTGATCATACCATTTCCATGCATATAAAGAGGTTTTATCCATGTTTTACTATGGTTTTGGCTTCGGGCCTACTGGCACTATTTTCTAAAACTTGCATGGCCCCGGGGGCCTGTTTTTGATGGAAAT